>JACSYO010000728.1:365000-437500 GCA_016806645.1 Ophiodon elongatus | reverse complement strand
AGAGAGAGAGAGAGAGAGAGAGAGAGAGAGAGAGAGAGAGACAGAGTCAAATTCTTTGTATGTGCACACATACTTGGCCAATAAAGGTGATTCCGATTTGTCTACCCCCCCCCCCTTCCCTCGCTTCAGAGAAAGTCTTTCCGTCTCCTCACTTCCTCTCCTGCGCGTCCACACCAGCCTCGAGCCAATCCGAGAACCCCGCTGTGATATGTGAACGTTTGGGGGGGAGAAAGCTCCTGGTCCAAAACAGAGAGACGTCGAGTGGTTTCTGGCTGTGGCTCAAGAATAACAGGCCATTTTGGTGTTTCCTTGCCTGGAGGGCAGAAGAAAAAAAAAGTAGAGGGGATCCAATCAGCCTCATTTCAGCGTTCATTCATGGCCCGGGCTGACTCGTTTAACATTCCTCGCCTCTCCACGAGCATGAGACTCCCGTCGCGGTGCTGGCTGCAGCGTTCTAATCTGATAGGAGCAGCTATTAAAGTCATATATCCCTGCACATGGATTATGGCTCGCTGGGGTCGGGAATCGAAGGTTTTCCCCCTGCAGGTTGTTGCATAACGCTGCTTCCGACGCTGCACTGGAACCCATGTGGTCTCTGCAGCTCTTTTTCTTTCACTCATACATTTGTTTTGACACGCAAACCTTTTACCCCGTGGTGTCGTTTAGTGTGTGTGTTTACGTGAAATTGGTATTCTGAGGGATTTTAAGGATGTCAAAGAAGTGAGTTTACTCGTCACGGCGAGCTCTGATCAGCCAATGAGAAGCGTTCTATGACGTCTGCTGTGGCCGTCGGGCCTGAGTTATCTTAGCTCGGTCTCTGGGAATCTGTTACACTTTTAAGTCTTCTTATTTTTTTGTTTTTTTACAGTGCTTCGAGCGCTGTCGTAACGTGGGTGACCCGCACTTGGCCCTGTGCCTCGACGCCTCCCCCACATTGTTTTTAAATGTGCACGTTTTAACGAACCGTCTCCAGATGAAAGCGGCGTCGAGTGCTAACCGTTGAGTTCAGAGAGCAGCGGAACGATTCACCATCTCGACTTTCAGACCTTCGGCCGCGCCATCGGAAACGACACGCGGCGGGATATTTCAGAGCCGGTGTTGCAGAGGAGGGGGGTGGGGTGGGGTGGGGTAGGGGAGGGGGGGGGCAGAGGCTGTGCTTTGCTTTTAATAATGGGAGCAAAGCATAGCCCACTCTGCGTGTATGTATGCATCCTTATTTTTGCAGCACCCCCCCACCTCCCTCCTCCTCCTCACCCCTCTTCCCTGCTCTTACTCCCCCTGTGACCAGCCTTAAATTACTCTCTGCCAATATTCTCATCCTCCCCCTCCCTCCCTCCCTCACGTTACGCTTTCATCTCACTTTCTGCGTTCCCCCCGACTGAGTTGGACCCTTTTCTTTCATTTAGGGCTCCCTTTAACCTCCCTCTCTCTCTCTCTCTCTCTCTCTCTCTCTCTCTCTCTCTTCCCTTCCCTTTCTTTCCTCTGTGGTTCATGGCTTTTGCAGGAATTTCTCCCCAGCTCCAGTCCACTAATCAATTCCCTCCTGAGTCAGTCCCTTCTCTTTTCTCTTCTTTACTCCCCCCTCCTCCCCCCCAATCTCCTCCTCTCCTCCACGTCTATTCGTCGTGCTTCATTCTCCCCATTTCCGACACAACTCTGCAGCACATCCGATGCCTCGCGCCTCACCTGTTATTCTTTCTACCATCATGGCTTCCTCTCCCTGTCCACCGCCTGCATGTGCCCTCCCGCTTTACCTCTCTCCGATTTCTCTCATTATGTCAGCGTTATCCGGCGATTTGCTCCTTCCCAAACCTCCCACTCCCTCCTCCCCGCTGCACATCCCTCTCCTCTCCTCTCCTCTCCTCTCCTCTCCTCTCCTCTCCTCTCCTCTCCTCTCCTCTCCTCTCCTCTCTTCTCCGCTGGCTGTGTCTTTTATGGGAACTGGTGGGAGGCTGCGGTGGTCCATCTTGAGTTATAGTTTGTTTTGATGTGCTGGTATAGATAGAGATAGAGGCTGAAGGACCGGAGCATTGGGAGAGGAGAGGAGACGAGAGGAGAGGAGAGGAGATGAGAGTGAGAAGACAGGAATAGATACATTTGGCCAGGGGAGAAAAAAGAAGAGAATGACAGAGCATAACCAAAAGGAGAGGAGGAGGTGTACAGTATGAGTGATGGCTCACTTCACAACGGCCTCCCGCTCGACCCTCAAGGACCGCAGGTCTGAATGCACTAAAGCAGACCTCCAGAGAGGCTCTGACTGCATGAGGGGACAGAGGAGAGGAGAGGAGAGGAGAGGAGAGGAGAGGAGAGGAGAGGAGAGGGGACGGGAGGCAGTGCCCTGCGGGGGGGGGGGGGGGGGGAGGGAAAACCCCTGAAAGGTCTCTGTGTGGCGTGAGAACCACGTTAAAGCTACAGATGGTAGCCCACGAGGACACTGGACCCGCTCTGTTCCAAAGGCCTTTGGAGGGAATGTCTGTCCATTCCTTTTCACCACTGACTCACGCGCGGTGTCGCGACTCCGAGATCAGAAGAGGAATTCTGCGGAATTCTCGGCTTTCACAACGTCATGCCATTTCTCTGGGTAGCAAGTAGCTAGCACCACTGTAAGCGTGCGCTCGGTGTAGCACATTTCTGCCGCGCGCTCGTGGAGTTCGACGGTGTTGGAGTCGTGTTTCGTTTATGAGGTGAAGATGGTTATTGCGAGCCTCTAAGCCGAACTCCTACCCGCATGTGGCCGTGTAGGACGAACATATTGCTACACCTCATCTGGTGTTTGTCACGAAAGTGCGCAGCTAGCGACCGGCGCTGTCGGTAGCTGACGGGACGCAACCGCGGTTTCGCCCGACCGACCTCCCGCCCGACCTCCCGACCGACCTCCTGCCGCTTCTGAGAAACAAACGTCTGACATTCCCATGCCTCGCAAAGGTCCTTGATGGGTACACGTAGCCATTGGTCCTGAACAAACCCATGCCTTTGAAGCAATGCAGTTTCCCCTTTCGATGGCAAGCACACTGACTTTTTTAGCGACTGCTTCGCAATAAAAGCAGCAGCAGTAGCAAATGTCCTTCGTATTTTAATACTTAATACAGCCGCCTGATATGGCTTCAGAGAGCGATCCGGGAACAACGGGGCTTCTGTAACCCAGATACAAAGGGTAACGTTGAAGTACATAAATGCGTTGTTCAGGCGACTTGTGTCGGCAAGTTGAATCCGTTTTTCCTCGTGAAGGAACGCTCCCGATTGAACTTACTGCTCAGACCCGGAGCTTTTTGGAAGAATGCTATTTTTTTGTTCTGTGCGCTCGAGTCGCATTCGTGCGCACTGAGTCACTAACTTCATTACGCTTTTATTAACATAATAAACCTCGCTTGGATCACGTCGGGTAATTAATAGAAGTGTCGATGGCCGTCCACAAGCATCCAAAATGTTGGCATCGAGGCTTTTTGGAGCCTTCACCAGCGAGCGGTTAGTCAGCCAAGAACAAAAATCTGGCTTTACTTTGTGCATTTTGTAATTTCCAATTTTTTTCTCCACAATCCACAATATGGTTTGAACTCTGTCCTTTTAGCTTTTCAAAGTTGTAAAAAGCCTTTCCAACAATGTTCTTTCTGTATTAATTAACTCAGTATGTTTTTTCTTCTTCTCAGAGAACGTTGTGGAAGCCGTACATGTCCCAATAGTAACTTCAGTGAAATAAAAGGTGAAATAACAGCGTTGCTGCTTGGGTAGGACAGTATAGTACTATTTCCACCAATGTCTCTTTTTCCTCCTCCTGCCCTTTTCATTCTCCCTCCTTTTTGTGATTTGTGCGGTACTCCCTCCCTCACTGCCTTAACCCCTTCTCCTCTCTCATATTCACTTCCCCTCGGGCCTTGGGCTGGTATGCGACCTCTCTCCGCCACCTTCTCTCTCTCTCCCTCTCTCTCTCTCTCTCTCTTTCCTCACTCTTTCCCTCCATCCCCACGCCAACGGTTCTCTCTTGCATTTTCACAGCCCGTATTGCAGTGATTTGCGCCATCTCTCACGATCAAAGTGGAAGCACTGAGTTCAGTCGCGTTCACGTCCCTAAGAGGGTCAATTGAATCGCCGCCGCCGCTTTCCCTTTCATCTTCTCATCTTCTCATCCCCCTCGCCTCTCTTCTGCTCTCTGTCTGGCTACGTGGCTCTGCTATTTGTCGGTGAATTAACATGTCTGTGCCCCCCGTCCGAGCCGATCCATTTCTGTCCTCTTTTTTTTTTAACTTCGTCTCTCGCTTCACTTACATTTGCCGTCACTGTCTTCAGTCGGTCAGCTAAGTAAACAGGTCCAGTTTATCTAGATTGTTTTTGTTTTTGTTTTTACGTCATTGAGACATCCCACAAGTTGCTTTCTGGGGTCACGGGTGATTATTTCTGGTTTCCCCGGAGACCTCTGAGAAGGGGCCGATGACTTGTGGCCCAACAGGAACAGCCCGCTGCCCACGCAAACGCGAAAGCAAAAACAGACAGCTTTTAAATAATGTCACTGTGCCGAGGTGCCAAAACGGTGTCCACATCTGCTCCAGCGCGGTGTGAAAGCGAGGCCAGCTGACTATGTGCAGAGGAGCGGCGGCAGCTCTGTGATCCAATGAGACACGACGTACGAAAGGGGACGGCTTTCTTTGATCAGCCCTGTCAGGACCACGAGAAGGGAAGACATTTTAGAGGACAGCTTGATTCATGAGCTGCCAGTAGAAGTCCAGTGGAGGTGTCACTTCATGGAAGTTTTCTTTCTTTCGTAACGAGTGTAGAGCTTAAAATGCTCCGTCTGTCCAAAGATCCCATATGGCATGAAAAAAACGTCTGCGTTTACAAATGATTGTAGCCACAGGAGTGGGCTGTATATCACTTTAAGGCATGTATGGGTTTATTTTCTGTTGATGTGAAATCTAAACTCCACTTAAGGCCTTTGACCTTGAAGTCAAACAAAAATTAGTTACTGCTGTCGGCGAGTGTGTGCTGGGATCCGGTGGAAACCTCCGGTTCTGAAAAAAAGCAAAGCCAATGAGGAAGTGCCTTTAACATGCATTCTTTTGACTGGCCAGCAGGGGGCGACTCCTCTGGTTACAAAAAGAAGTCCGATTTTAATAGAGGTCTCACTGTAGTACCTCAGTAAGCATTGTGAACATGAGTTTATGGTCTCAATCGCTCGTTTCAAGTCTTATTCAATACAGCATGATGTTCATTTAGTTCATTATAGTCCATTTAGAGTAGAAAAGAGTAGAGAAAACCTAGATGGCGACGGCCAAAGTGCTGAACTCAAGGATTCAAAATGACAGTCCACAAACCAATGAGTGACCTCATGGTGACTACGTCCACTTCTAATATACAGTGTATGGTTGAGCTCTGCGTTCGATGCTTTGTGACCGACTGAGAGAGTACATTTAAAGGGATAGCGTGGCTTCTTCTAACCCTAACCCCGGTTGTTGAATTAATGCATGGCTTTATTCAACTGGTTTATCAAGGCAACTCCCCCTTAAAAAATGAGGTGTTCCCGCTAACCTTCCCTGGCTGAATGAAGGTTAAGGTGGTCGGATATGACCGAGGTGTGCGCCCTGTTGTTGTGTCTCATCACAGCCCTGCTGCGTGCCTCCCGGCTGCTGTTTATCTCTCCCTAATCACTGCAGCCTCAACTTAAGCCCTTCAGCCACAGGCGCACGGCGCTCTCCAGACCTGAGAGGACCTGCAGCGGGCCCCGATAATGCAAACACACACTCACTTATACGCGCACGCGCCGCATTCGACTGCAAGTATTCATGTGGATATAAACACACGTGTGGCCAGATGCACGCACGCACGCAGCACGAGTGGCCAGGAGCCCCGAGAGAGGCGAATAAAGCACGACCCTTCCTGTCTAAGTGGGAGTGTGTCCGTCTGTCTGTGTGAGTGTGTGATAAGTGAAGTAGGGGTAGAAGTTCCATCCTAATCAGCGGCCGGCTTTCTCTAATGGCACTCTTCACCGTCCACAAACACACACACACACACACACACACACACACACACACACACACCCTCTGCACAGCAGCAGACAAACACACACACACACACACACACACACACATACACACACACACACACACACAGACACACACACACAAACACACACACACAAACACACACACACACACACACACACACACACACACACACACACACACACACACACACACACACACACACGCACACTTATGGTTGATGTCTACGTCATAGAAGGCAATTCAAGCTGATTTAAGTCGCCTTTCAGCCGTACATCGTCGACCGTGTTCGTTCAGTTGTCAGCCCTTTTTATTTACCGGCTTTGGAACAGTCGCTTCATGTCTACCGGGCTACTCACAAACACCATCATTTAGCACACAGCTGCGTAAACATACATTTCTACCAAGACAAAAAAAAAAGGTTTGACATCGTTAAGATTTCTTTTTGCCTGTACAGCCAAAGGCTTTCAGCAACTTTGTATCAGTGTAATGTCTTCAACAGAGTGTCAGTGCTCCGGGATATGGGAACCATAATCAGTTAGACGTTCACTGGTTGCAGCTCTTCAAATGTGAGTTTTAACTCTGCTAACGAAAACATATGACTGCGTATGTCTGAACGACCTAGACAAGAAGACACGGCGCGGACGTCAATAAACACTATATGCAATGTTGTCGACAAAAAAGATAAAAACTTGAGTGGATGAAATATTCTTGCAGGATTTCCGCT
This sequence comes from Ophiodon elongatus, assembly GCA_016806645.1. Lineage (NCBI taxonomy): Eukaryota > Metazoa > Chordata > Actinopteri > Perciformes > Hexagrammidae > Ophiodon > Ophiodon elongatus. The sequence continues at coordinate 430,780 of JACSYO010000728.1, read as the reverse complement.
TCCTGTGTTGTGCGCGCCATAACTGGACTACACCACGAGCTCGTTCATGATGAATCAGAGTTACTTGTGTTCAGAAGTCAGTGAACGAAGACAACGAAGTTGACTGAAATCTTCAATCTAATCTGATGACTGAAAAAGACGAAGATGTCAACACTGTTTATTGATTAAAACTAGACTTAAAATTGTCGCGCCTTTCTTTGACTAAGATAAGAATAAAATGTTCAGACTTTTTTTTCTCACTATTTTTGTCGTTTTTAATATGATACAAAGCTAAGTGTCAGACAAAGCAAGCAATTTAACAAAGTTATGACTCACCCTTTAACCACATTGTCTTTCAACATCACTTCCCCGAATCATGAAATACTAAAATAATTCCCCCCCGAAAACAACCAGGCTGAATAACATGACGGTACACGTGTTATTTTGTTTCCTTCCCAGTTTGTAGAGGGATGGAGAGGAGATTCTTCTGGAAAAACAGCATTAGATAATCCCCAAACTGTAACAATAACATCACCAAAACTCTTTGCTACACACACACACACACACACACACACATGCACACACACACTCAGACACACACACATGCACACACACACTCAGACACACATGCGCTCACGTCCCCATCCACAGATCAGTGTGGGAATGTTTGTGCCAGCTCCGAGCGTCTTCTGCTGTGTTGATGTTGTGATTATAGGGGGTGTTTAAGGTTGAGGATGACTCATCTCACGCACACACACACACACACACACACACACACACACACACACACACACACACACACACACACACACACACACACACACACACACACACACACATCATGCACCCACAGTAATCTCGATAAAGATCATCACTCACTCTCCCTCTCCTCCTCCCCCTCGTCCTCTGACAATGCTTACAGCTCACCAGGATTTATCCTCACCGTGTCACCGGTTCAAACATCTTTGTATAAACTCTGTTAATTCCGACGCGCCACTTTTTTTTGGGGGGGGTGGAGGGTGGGGGGGGGGGGGGGGAAGCAACGGCGACAGCAAGGAGTCAAATTAATTAAAGTCGTTATCAGAGCCAGTTTTAAAGTGGTGTTTTATCTCCGCGCTATATGTACGTTTCATCGTAAGGGGCCATATTCATAACTCGGCTTGGGGGGGATTCAGATCATCAAGCGAAAGTCCCCCCCAGCTCTGTTCCTGTCCCCATAACACGTCTGCCTTGTTTCATTTATTTATTTAATTTTTGATCCTGGGAGGCACATTATTCACAGACAGGCCTAAACCCTGTCAGAGGGCCCTGCGCTCCAGAAGATGTATCGCTCCTCGTGCTCCACGTTTCCATTTCTGTAAAGGCGCTTGTTTTACTTCGCCACTCACATTTCCACTCATAGAGGATCACGTATTCATCGAGGCATGTAAACACGCTCCGCTTCACGCCTCGGGCCCTCGTGCCCGACCAAAGCCTCTGGCCCTGAAGAACCAGTCTAAAGTATGTTTCCATCCCTTTGTGGTTTCTAAGCTCCACAGACGCTCCGTCCTCCGGACAAACTTTGTTCAACCCCACTGAACTTCATCTTTAAGCTGCAAGATTTTTTTTTGCCACCTCTGTTAGCATGTAATAATATTAGCAAACACTTTTTTAGTTTAGCAGACACCGAGCAAACATTAGCATTCAATTCTAAGTCACGCTTCTGGGCGTGTCCAGTGTTTTCACCGGTTAGGTGCTGATGCCTGGTGCACAGATGTTCAAATCTTAACAGATTTCTAAATATGGGAGACCAAAGACGAAGCGACAGATTTGACCGAAATGTTTTATTTTAATAACAATAGAGGTGTGGACCACTTGGGATCTCACAGACACTAAAAAATAAACAATAACAACAACAAAAAATGGATGGGAACTGTAGTTGCTGATAATTGTGGGTTCGTACCTACAAGTGACTTCAATCGTTCATGACACATGGTCATGTGATCCACCCTCAGTGAAACAAAATGATTTGGTGCAGAGTTGTTCTGAGCCAAAAATCCCAAAGTTTTCTTGACCAATATTTCCAGATGTATTTAAGAGAAACATGTAATTGACACAAAACATTGAGTTGTCGCGGCTCATCAGATCCATTTTAATGTTCAAAGATCGGTTCAACGGAACGAGGGGAGAAATAAATATCTACTCAACCTCATCTCACCGTCTTCATCACAGGCACATTGGAGCAGATTCACTGTAGGTGTCGTTTTGAAATTGTTTTGAATTTGACAAATTGCTTTCTGTCTTGAGACCAAAATAAAAGCAATACATGGAGGTTGGTTTATTTTCTTGCGTCCAAACCCTGAGGACTTGTGTAGTCAGTATGTGGTTGTCTCGTAGACTGTATATAAGAAGTGGATGTAGTTGGCGTAACGTCACCTAAAGCTTTGAGTTTGACATTTTGTCCGTCTAGCTTTCTAGCAACCATCAAACGGAAGTGACCATATTTGGGCGGAGGAGGAGTGATGCCGTGGTAGAGACGCCTCATACGACCTATCAATCGCAAGAAAGTGTACCCTGCTTTATTGTCTATTTTACCCCAAGTGGGACCATAATTTATAAACGAACATCATGCTGTATTATAGGTGACTTGAGACCATAAACTCATGTTTACAATATTTACTGAGGTAATAAATCAAGTGAGAAGTAGGGTAATTTTCTAATACAATCAGATTTCTTTTTGCAACCGGAGGTGATGTCTAGTAGAGAGAAGGGAAGTGTTTCGTACTTCCTCTTTGGCTTCAGAACCAGAGGTTGCCGCATTGGGTGGGCCCTTGTTGCCAGCTGTGAAGACAGGTACCCCAGTGAGTGAGCGGCGTTGTGATGCAGGGGGAAATAATTGTAAACCCTGTCATCCCTGTCCATCCTTGTCTGCCCCTTACGCCCCCCCCGGTTGCACACCCACGGCTGCCTGTGGGCTGGAGCCCCATAAGTCCAGCTCGCTTCACTGTCGAGTGCTACATCAGCCCTGTTGCTCTTTGGAATCCAAACAGGTGAAGGAGAGGCCCATGGAGAAGGGAGGGACAGGATGATGGGCGTCGCGGTAGACAGATGGAGGGACTGGGCCGGCCGAGTCCCGAACAGTGGGGGGGTCCACAGGGAGAGATTTGTTCTGCTCTCCTCTTTTGCTACGCTTCGCCGTCCCCCCTTCTCTCTCCGTTGGACTTCCCACGGCTGGGCTGGGATTTGTTTTGTTCTCTTCTAATGTTATAATGTAGCTGCTGCTATTCTCAGGGGCTCAGTGGCTACGAGGATGGACGGTGTGAATACACGAGCCTCGAGTGTGGTGTCATATCAACACTGTCATGGCTGAGTGTGTGTGTGTGTGTGTGTGTGTGTGTGTGTGTGTGTGTGTGTGTGTGTGTGTGTGGTGGCTGAGCAGAGGGGATGGAGGGGGTCTTTGAGAACAAGAAAAGAGCCGGAGAGACTTGAGCTGGCATGTGGACCAGCGTGGCTTCACTCCACAATCACAAGACAATTGTACGATCTACTTGTTGACAGGCTTTTGCTCCCTGGGTGCCTCCACTCGAGAAGACTCGAGAAGCCGGACCCTTGGATTGTAGTTTCTCGCTCGTGAAGAGAACGCCACTTTTTCTTTTTTGGCATTAAAGAGAGCGCGAGCGCCGATCTCCGCTTGTGGTGGCAGCCATTTCAGAGCCTCCCCTCTTCACGGTGGCATTGCGGTGCAGTCCCAGTTGATCATGTTGCCGTCGGTAGCCGTGGCCTAGCTCTCTCTCCCAGCTCTCAGTAAGCCACTGTGCAAAGACAAGACACAAAATTGGGTAATATACGACTTTGGAGACCTGCGATTGCTCAGAGCGCGGGACTTTATTGCATGTTGTGAATCCGGTGCATATGGTTCTGATTTGGGTTACTTTTTTTTTCTTCTTTTTTTTAAGCTGGAGAGCAGACAGACATTCAGCCACACACGCGCAGATGCAAGCAAACATGGATAAATATGTACACACACACATACACACACGCACAGCAGCGACGCAGATACTGTACACACACTTAAGCAAATCAGCCTCTGTGGAGCAGCATGTTTTCCTTTTAAGATCACTATAATCCCTGATCCCTGCTCTTTGGCTGTCCGACCCCGCTATGGCTTATTCCTGATGGCTGCTCTAGCAATTAATTGCCGGTCATGGTCAGTGTGCCCCTTATCGAGGCGGCCTGATTATATATCCTGTGCTGGTCATGGACTCATTACTTTAAAAAGCCTGGCACTGACAACTATACATTACAGTGGAGGAAACCAGTATCTGACACATCTTTGTTGCTGTAATTCAAGCTCAGGGAAGATTCCACTGGGCCAAGGGGATTTAACCTCGCAAAAATACTCTCCATTAGTCCAAATAAGCTCGTTGGGGAGTTTCCGAAAGGTGGTGTTTTGCTCATAGAAGTTGAGCATAAACGATGGGAGGGAAAAGATTTGTTGAGAAAACAAGATTGAGTTGGTGAAGTGTGGAGGAAAGATGTACAGTGTAGCTGCCAGGAAAGCGCCGAGCATGACGGTTCATGAACATACAGTAGCTGCACTAAATTATGCACTAAGCATCCTCTGGAAAGTGGTTTGGAGCCGGCTACGCTGTGTGGTTGCTCATTTTCCCGTTTCGAGACTGAACGAACACGACTATTTGAGAACGAGCAGAAGTATTCTGCTTCTTTTGTGTAAAGAGGGTGTTGCTGTAAAGGCCTTCTTTATTTTCAAAAATAAGGCACACCAGTAGTGCAACGTTATCGCCATAACAACATCAATGTTGGACAATGCTGCGAGTAAACCTTTGGTCAAGGTGTACGGCGAGGGTTAGGGAAATAAAACACCTGGCGATCCTCGCCTCATGAAGTGCAACTGAATGTTGGCATTGGGCGCAGGGCGTGAGGTGACAACATGGATCGGGATGCCAAGGGATACTGGAGTGAGTAGTGATAACCACCATAGAATGGATTCAGCTTTACCTTTGTTGGTGTAGACAATGGATTTGTATTGCAACATTTCACCTTGAGCATCAGTACAATTCACTGTAGGATAAAAAACAAAAGGGACCATACATTTAACTTGTAAGCTAAATCAAATAAGAGAAGAAATGTGTGGAAATGGAGACAAACGGAACCCGATTGTCCACCCAGCATGAGGGATTGTTGGAGAACGTCCTCTGGCTCCGACACAAGAAGCTCCAGTGAGGGTTTACGAAAGACAAACACAGAGCGGGAATCATTCTCTGAGTCACAGAGTAGTCACTGTCCTCGGTGGAAACACACCACATGCCAGCTCTGTCGGGATGTAAAGACATGGTGCCCACCCAAACTGTTGACAGCGACGGCTTTAAGGCAACGGTGAAAACACTGCATTCACAGTATGTAATGCCAAGCCACACAAACTTCACAAAACAGAGTCCTGAAACTTGTACAGCAGCTGTCGTGAGAAAGAGGAGCAAATGGCACACACACACACACACACACACACACACACACACACACACACACACACACACACACACACACACACACACACACACACACACACACACACACACACACACACACACGCGCGCGCGCGCGCACACACACACTCACACACTCACACACACACACGAGCGCACACACTCACACACTCACACACACACACACACACACACGCGCGCACACACACTTACACACACACGCACACACTCACACACACACTCACACACACACATGCACACAGACACACACACACACTCACACAAACACATAGCATTAACTGTGCAGTGTGATAACTTCCACCAACGTGTATAAAACTGCCTCCACAACCACTGTAAAGTATATTAATGATTAATTGATAACAACTGTAACTTTAAATAATCACTTTCCTTTAGTCTTCTAGATATACATTCAATCTCATTCTGTTGGAATAAGTCAGGATAAACGGTTGCACGCTAAAAGTGATGCACATACTTCAATTTGTTGGCTGGAAGTAATGAACACACATAAAACAGTTAGCTGGAATTAATGTTTAATTTGTTAAATCAGTTAGCTTACATTATAGATAAAGGGTTGAAATAGTGAGCGAACCGTAACGGATAAGGAGATAACATAGTAACAGTAGCCTCATGAAGAGAGCTACACAGTTCAAATTGTATGCTAACGGTAACAAATGTGCAGGTTAAATAGTTAGCTAACGTGGAAATATTTAGCTAAAAGTAAAAGATCAAAATAGTTAAAACTTATGTTTAAACTGTCAAAATAGTTTACTAAAAGTAATGGATAAACAGTATAGTCAGCTCACTGTTGAAATAGTTAGCTAAAAGTAATACTATTGTTAGCCAAACATAATGGATAAACCGTTAAAATAGTTAATACCTATTTGCTGGTTGATATGGCCAACTAATAGGGATCCTTAATAAAATTAAAATAAATAAATATTATGACAGTTTGTAACAATGTAACAATATGTATATTTCATACCGTTACTAGTGTCAAATAACATCCAGTTTAAATGAAATGTGAAAGGAAACATTAGGAACATGACGGGGTGCTGATGAAGGGGACGATGAATCTGGAAAAAGAAGGTTGGAACCACTGATGTACAACATCAAACCGCCTCACTAGTGCACTCTCTCAGGAGAAAGTTCAGATGTTGGTAAAGTAACGTCTCTTTGAAAAGAACAGTGAGAGGTAACTGGGTCAACAATACACATGCCAGCGAACACCTCATTCTTTGAATTATTCATCTCGGCCTCTCATATTCAAAAGGAGAAGTTTTTTGTTTCTCTCGACACCTGATTAACCACAGCGGAGCGGAATTATTGGCAGGGGAAGCTGTCGCTGCGCTCATTTAATAACGTCTCGCGCAGCTGCCGGCTTTAGCCTACTCACCTCCCCCAACGTTTCTTTGTCAAATATCAGACCTCTATTCCTGCGCCCGAACAAAACCAATACAATCTCCACGGGACTTCATGACGCATTCTACACACGGCATGTCTTTGTATTCGGATTGATTGGTTTCAAGCTCTGCTGGGAGATTCTTATTTACAGTGTATCCCACCACCAAACGTGAGCGTCACACTGACGCATCGGCACGTCAGAAGAAGCTCAAACAGAATCAATGATGAACGGAGTCGTTCCAAAAGCCACATATCTGCCGTTTGTTTGGGCGACCGTTGTCCATTCTTCTCGTGACGCACGCAGAGCCGCTGACCTCTTGAGTTGAACCCTCAGGTCCGTTCTTGAGCACAGAGCCGGGGCCAGGTCGGGGCCAGGTCGGGGCCAGGTCGGAGCCTCATGCATAATGCATAAAAGCCTGCAATATCTTGGCATTACTTGCCAGCCTTCACAACTGTTTGTTGACCTGCGCATCGGGATTTGAACTGGACTGCTGCCCTCGGATAATAATAAAAAAAGTCGAGGAGTCTGGAAGACATATTTTATGAGAAAGAGGGAAAGGACTCTACAGTATAGTGAATGACATGTAACAGTGGATGGAATTTCCCCGGTGCAACTCCTGTAAGGGATGGAAACGAGGTCCAAGTCAGAGGAGGTGTTGAGGAACAATAGGCAAGGCAGTGGAAGTTTTGATGCCTTCCAGTTTATTGAGCTGATTCCTTTGTTGTTCGGCAGCGAGCTGTTGGTTAAGGTGAAGTGTCTTTACGTTAGAGGGCAGCCTCGGTGCCACGGACCACAGACACCACACCCCCTGCCTCCATTTCCTGCCCCACTTTTAACTCATTCCTTTGTAAAAACAATAAACAGTCTTCCCTCTCACAGTTTTACCTCGTCCTTTTACTCATCTAACCCACCTTTCCCTTTGCTTTCAAATCCGTCTACCTTTTTCTTTTTTTTCTCCTTCTGATCTCAAAGTTACACCGACCCAGAGCCTCGTGGTGTTTGAGAAGCACTTCAAAAAAAAGAAAAAAAGCTCTACACAATGCAGCTCTTCAAGTATCAAGAAAACAACCCTTGACTCAAAAAAGAAAATCCTTTGTATGAAGAAATTATCTCCACCCCTGGGCGTTCGCTTTAAGAAAATATGTGATTTTAAGACTGGCTGCTGATTGTTTAAGATGCATTTCATTCCCCAGTGGGAGGCTGCGGCATTCATGACATTGCTCCATACTTGTTCTTGCTTCAACTAAACATCATCGGTGGCTTTGTCGGGGCGGGTGGCAGCACTAAAAGGCGGCGGCGGCATTTCTTAGGCATCTGGGTTGAAGGGGAAATGAGACGGATAAATAGCTGCCGTTTGTTCGTACAGCGAAGGCCCAGCCGCGGGCTACCAACGGCTGCATTTTTCTGCCTTTTAATTCCTCTTTTGTTTTAGCAAAAAAAAATGTAAAAGGCTCTCAACTGTCAGCCTACTGCGGTAAAAAATAAATAAATAAAAAAGCTCTCCATCCTCGGGTCCTTCGGCTCTTCACAGCTCTCCGCATATTTTAGCATGTGTATGAAGCTCATGGTTTCTAATGGCTCTAATTGGCTGCGGCTCATCGCTCTGGAGTGGGCTTTAATCTTTTGTGTGTCAAGGTCTCGCCTCGCTCGCCCAACCAAAAACAAATGAATCAGTACTTGTCTACATTTAACTCATCCGTGTTCATCCACCTGCCCTCTTCTTCTCTCTCTCTCTCTCTCTCTCTCTCTCTCGCCCTCTCTCTCTCTCGCTCTCTCTCTCTCCCCCCTCTCTCTCGCTCTCTGCCCCTCTCTCTCTCCCTCTCTCTCTCTCTCTCTCTCTGCCCTCTCTCTCTCTCTCTCTCTCTCTCCCTCTCTCTCTCTCCCTCTTCTCTCTCTCTCTCTCTCTCTCTCTCTCTCCCTCTCCCTCTCTCTCTCCTGCGAGTGGCTTCATCACGCAGAGGGCTGTTTTTCTAAAACGAATGCGCTGTGGAAAATGGCATGTTCATAGTTGTGAGAGTGAATTACCTGCTCATATCAATGTGACCGGGCAGCTTTTGAATAGCTGAGGTTTTACTTTTACTCAAGTGCATCCTCACTGAACTATTTTATGTGCAGTATTTTTTGGATGAGAGCACAGGTTTTGGAGGCTGACAATAAGTATTTTGTATAAAATTGGCCTCGTCCTTTTTTGTGTTCGTTTGTTTTTATCTTCTCATGGTGTATTTGTTACTGTTGTGCCCTCTGCGTCTCCCAAATAAATCTCATCCCAATAACTGATTGTACTCAAAGGCACAGTGTGATGGATTCAGTGGAAATATAGCAGTGAGGTTGTGGGTTTCAAACCATCTGAATTCCCCTCCCTTCCCCTTCCCTCCCCTCCCCTCCCCTCCCTTCCCCTCCCATCCCCTCCCCTCCTATCCCCTCCCCACCCCTCCCCTCCTTTCCTTCTCCTCCCCTCCCCTCCCCTCCCCTGCCCTCCTATCCCCTCCACTCCCCTCCCCTCCTTTCCTTCTCCTCCCCTCCCCTCCCCTCCCATGTATTACAAGAGACCCGTAACTCAGTCAAAGCTTGGTGTGTTATTGTGACGCCGATCGGTGCTCAGTCCTTCTGTTGTCAACATCTTGTTTTTGTACCAAATATCTGTATGTGTGTGTGTGTGTGTGTGTGTGTGTGTGTGTGTGTGTGTGTGTGTGTGTGTGTGTGTGTGTGTGTGTCTGTAAGTGTGAGTGTGGTGCTCAGGTGTGGCTGGGGAAGTGAGTCCATTAGCATGCTCACACCATGTCAGAGCGGCTCTCCTCCGGGGCAGATTGGAGCAGGCCGATGCCTTCTCCTTCTTCTCCTTCTTCTTCTTCTCCTTCTTCTTCTTCTTCTTCTTCTTATTGAACTAATTCTTTGATGAACTGCCAAGTATAAAACACATCATTACTCTCTGGTAGAAGCTTCTCTTTGTCTTGGCGAATGAGTTTATTTTCACACGTCGCACATGGTAGCACAGCATATTCATCCCATTGAAACGATGGACTCACAAATGGATCCATCGTTTTTATTGGTTCACCCGACGATACTCTTATCCCAGAAGTCTCCCATCTTTTTTTTTTTCTTTTTTACATCATTAGCTCTTATTACTTTATTCATCCTTTTTTTACGACATCCACCTCTCTGCTGCCCGATTTCACCTGAGTCTTCCTACTTTCCCCCCTCCCCCCTCCCTCCTTTGACAACAGATGAACAGACAGCGTCGTTCCCCGTGCCGCCGCTGACCCCTCTGCTGTTAACCGGTTGGTAAAATCACGAACCCGGCGGATTAGGGGTCACAAGGGCCCGATGTGTGTCAATTGCGCGGTTGTGCTCGCAGCCCATCCGCTAGATGAATCATGGCCCCGGTAGAATATATAGGGCAGAGCGTTGGGTCACGTTACATCACCAGCGTGAGATGGATGTGTGTTACGTACGACGGGGAGGCTGTAAGTCTGTGTGGGAGCAGGAAATACACTCGCATATGCTTGGCTGCAGATGCATGGACATGTCTAAAGGGGACATTTGCACGTCGTAAAAACTGTACGTGATTGAAACGCATGACAGCAGCGATCCTGAAAAGAAAAAGAAAAAAGAAACCAAGCACCACTCGGCAAACATCGGCGCTGGAGTTTTATGCAAATCCAACAGGAAAACAGAGCTCCAGCGAGTTATTTCTGTTCTAAGAATGCATTATCCCAAGTGACGAGGACAGTTTTTGAGGTCGCTCCTGTTGGAAAATACTCAACACGCCTGCGTGTGTCGCCCCCCCCCCAGCCACCCCCCCAGCCACCCCCCCAGCCACCCCTCCACCCATGAAAAGTCTCTGTTCTCCTCTAATTGCTGCTTCCCCAAAAAGCTGCTCGCTGACAGTTTTGAGTTTGACAAAGGTGGGCGGGCGAGAAGGGAAGAAGTAAGGTAGACGTGGGGATGAAGGGGTGAGAAGAAAGAGAGAGAGAACGAAGGGGCGGGGGTGTAGAAAAAGAGGGTGAGGTTGAATCGCACAGACTGAACCTCGATATCAGTACCTTCCAAGGAAGTGCTGCCAGCTGCAGTGCCCCCCCCATCTGAGTCTCCCCTCGGTGTCGAGAACACTGCAGTGTCCTCCCACATTAGTCCATACGCACCCACCTTAATGGTCACGACAGCCGTGTGATCCGCTCCTCCAGTCTTCCTTTGGAGATGCACAATCATTAACGGGCACTCCACCGAACACGCATCGGGGCTGGGAGCTCTCAAATGCTTAACCAGCCGTAGGCGCCACCGAATGGCGGCACCGACACGTTTTTATCTTTCTCCTTCAGCAGGAAGACGTCAGCTGGGATTCACAAAGTTCACGGTGGATTCCAGTGGTGGCCCAGAGTCGCAGCAAAGAATAAAAAAACTACAAAAGCCTCTCTTGCGGCGTAATCCACTTTCCCCACTTTTGATACTGGCAGATATGGGATATAATGTTCATTATTATGGATGCATATTCTCCTGAAACTAAAATAATGGTGTTTTCATCACCTTAGAATCAGCTCTTTATATCAACATCGGGGGAGTCCTTTTCCATTTTCCATTACGTTAAAGTGGAATTTGGTGGTACGAATGCCCCCGACGGCCACCGTAGGGTTCTATTATGCGTTTAGAAAAGATGGAATCTGCAGCCTCACCACTGGAGGCCACTGGATCCTACACATTGGTCAAAGGGATATTTCCACTTAGAGGAAATGCGCTCAACACTTTTTTTGGCCAGAGTTGGACGAGAGGATCTGCCGGTTAGCTTAGCTTAGCATTAGGGACTGGAAATGGGTTGGAACGGTTAGCTTAGCTCCGCCCCAAATGAAGCAGAATCCACCTCGAAAGCTCACAAATGACCACGTTACTTGTTGCAGTGACTTCCTCGAAGCTGGAACTTGCTGGGCGTCCAGCGGTGGCTCCGGGGAAACCACCAAGAAATAGTCCCATAAAACCACGATTTGTTGTCATTACACTTTCAAACCTTTAGACAGAGCCAGGTCAGCTGTTTTCCATTGTTTATGCTAAGCTTAGCTGACAGATATGACAGTGGTATCGATCCTATAATCTACTTCTAGTACGTCTTGAACATTTCCTTTACTGGTCCTCATAATCCGAGCAGTACTTCCTTTCTCTTTTGGTGTACATCGTACTACACATGGACTACACATGTTGGTCATCATTGTGTTTTGTTCTGGGGATTTTGTAGCCCTCAGGCTTAGAAGACAAAATGAAGCCTTGTAAATGTTCTTTTTCTTCCACTTTGACGGTTTAAACTTCATACTCCACCTTAGCGGTATAGTTTGAAAAGGTCCACTTACTTGCTTTTTGCAGAGCTTTTAACCACACCCGACTGTCTTCATCGTACGTAGTTCGTCATACCACCATCGTGCCATACGTCATCGGATTCGATTAACAGGTGAAGACCATGGGGCTGTGGTTAAATGCCCCAGAAAAAAACTAGTAAGTGGACATTGAGTTAAGATCCTTTTTGGTCCAATGGTGTATTTTCAGTTGTGAACCGCACATCTCTGGCTCGGGTTAACAACAAGTCGGTTGTTTGGCTGCCGTTGATCCATAAAGCACAGCCTGCAGGGTGATGTGTTGCAGTAGTTTGTGACTGATTTGTGACAAATTATCTTAATTATCTTCCGTCCCTTGAGACGCATTAGAGCTCATGTAAACAGCACTGCTGGGAATGGTCATCTGACCCCGCCCCCACACACCCCCTCTCATCTTCACCACCATGAATCTTTATATGTACCTTATAGGATTTTCTTTATTGTCTCTTTCCTCTCCGTTTCTTCTCTTTTGCTGTCCTTCTCCACTTTCCTTTCCTTTCCTTTCCTTTCCTTTCCTTTCCTTTCCTTTCCTTTCCTTTCCCATATCTATCCTCTCAGTTATCCCCCTGCATCCCTCCAGTGTGCGTGCGTGCGGCGTGCGTGCGTGCGTGCGTGCGTGCGTGCGTGCGTGCGTGCGTGCGTGCGTGCGTGCGTGTGTGCGTGCGTGTGTGCAAACGTCAAACAGATCTAGGAAACTTTTGAGTGATGCTGACACACAGTGACAGCATCACCAAGTTCACTATCGTGGCCGCGAGCTGAAGCCAGTTTAGAAGTACCAATCATGACTGTTCGCGAAAACTATCACGTTATTTTACCTTCTTTTTAATATATGTTTTGTTGGTGCTTTTGAGTGTGAAATTATGATCCATTTTCTAAGTCTGATCTAGATAGTTTTTTTTACGTTTTCTTACTCCTGCGTTTTAATTTCTCCATGCATTCTATTCACAAAGACAGTGTGCTAGCAAGTTATGTACATTCATTATCGGGAACATGGAGTAGTGGCCGAAATTAGTATTACAACAACAACAACAACAACAAAAATCACTGCCACGAATGATCCAAACAAATTAAAAATTTAAATTAAATTGGATGTGAAAAAACTGTAGTTTTTGCATCTTTTTGTGAACAAGTAGTATACATCCCATGGACCCTACTTAAAAAAATAAATATATATATTAGTTTATGATAAGGTAGGATTAGGATTAGTTTATGATGTCACAAAATATTGCAGATAGAAGCTATTCACCTTTTTTCTTGATACTGTTTGTGTCAACGTTGGTACAGCTCGTTTGGTCGTCTTTCATCAGGATTCTGTTGTGAGAATATATAAACGGTGTGTGTGTGTTTGTGTGTGTGTGTGTGTGTTTGCGTTTGTGTGTGTCTGGTAGGGTATAAGAGATAAACCTCTTTTTTCATTAATTCAATATTACTCTTAGTTGTTCATTCCCTCCCATATTACAAAGAAAATGTGGGTTTGCTAGGGCTGGGCAATTTATATATATATATGTATATATATACGTATATATATACATATATATATCATGATATATGCGGCCGCGGTATGATTCCATTGAAAGACGACACATCATCATGTTGAATGATCAGCCGGGCCCTCGTGTTTGTTTTTTTGGAGCTACAGACACCATAACACAGGACAGATGCACCAGGACTGAGGGAGCAATGTGGTGGTCACACACGCACACACACACGCACACACACACACACACACACACACACACACACACACACGCACAGATGCACAGGGTGAAGACAGAGGCAGCAGTACACTGGAGCGTCCAGTGAATGATGGTCTAGTTAGCAGCGGTCTGAGTCACTCCCACTTCCTGTTCAGAGGCAAACACAGTGTTGCTGTTCGTCTCTGGCGTCTGGTCCAACCGCTCCTCTATTAATATTCCACGCTCTTTACGCGTTCTGCGTTTTTAGTTTTTTTTTGTCCTGCTCGTCGGCGGGGCGTATGATTGTCATACTTTCCATCTTTTTCGGATTAGTGTTATGGTTTCGACCGTATGACGAGAGACCGCTGCCGTTTGCCAAGTTTGTGGCTGTGTGTGTGTGTGTGTGTGTGTGTGTGTGTGTGTGTGTGTGTGTGAGCGCCTGCGTGCGTGTCGGCGTCAATGTGTGTTTTATTCCTAAAGTTTGATTGCCCATATTTGTGGCTTTATAGATGATCTCAGCATTGCGTGCTTTGTGGACTTGTGTTGATGTTGTGTGAGTGTGTGTGTGTGTGTGTGTGTGTGTGTGTGTGTGTGTGTGTGTGTGTGTGTGTGTATTCAGGTTTCGGGGGGCGAGCGTGTTGTGGTGTAGTATGGCCTTCATCCAAAGCCCTGTGGCTGTTGAACTTTTATGGAGTCAAGCGCTGCACAGACCTTCCAGTCTACCCGAGCACATTGCAAACACACACACACACTCACACACACACACTCACACACACACACACACACTCACACACACACACACACACACACACACACACACACGCGCACACACACACACGTGCACGTGCACACAGACACCAGCAGCAGCCGGGCCTCCATTAGTGCCACCAGTAGCTAAGCAAGCCTGCAGACACTTCAAAGAGCTCTCTCTCTCTTTCTATACTCGGTGCTCGCTCTCTCATCTCCGGTGCCTGTTTTCTTCCTCCGTCCCGTTTTGGCTTTTTAAAATGTATTTATTTTTTATAACTCCCCCCTCTTACTTCTACTTGTTCTGCGCTTGTTTCCCTCTACTTCTGTCATGAGGAGGTTCTGTTCACTCGTCTGAACCTGAGAGGAAGACTCTTTTGTGTGGGCTCTTTTCCTTTGGGATTAAATACCGTTTACGTGACCGGTAGCTAGACTTTTCTTTTTGCCGACTGCTGCTTTGTGGAGAACGGTAGCTTTCGTCAGCTTGGGAAGAAATTGTAATATCTTTTAATATTTTAATTTAATTTAATTTAATTTTGTTTTGTTTTATATTATTATTATTTATTAATGTTTTACTATTTGCTCATCTTATCCAGACCAAGCCATTCTTTGAGATTTGATATTCTTTCTCTGGTTTATACACACACACACACACACACACACACACACACACACACACACACAGAAGAGAGACAGGCTCACAGGCTGAACTCTATACATCTCTCTCCGAGTAGCCGATCCCTACTTGGCAGTAGACCAGAACCCTGATACCGATTGATCCTCGTGTGGATTTCTCCCAGGGTACCGCGGCCCCGCAGACGAGGGCTGTTCCACCGAGGGAGGGGTCTCACTGGGAGCTGACAGATTCTGCATGTCCCAGCTCGACTCATCGGTGATGAATCTCCCAAAACATGTTGTGCACGATAACGAGCAAAAAACAACCGCGTGGAGAGGAAGAACTGTTGTCGTGGAGCAGAAGTCGTTTTACCCAAATGTTATTTCTTATGAAAAGAGAGAGAGTGTGTGTGTGTGTGTGTATGTGTGTGTGTGAAATCAAAAGGTTTCACTCCGGTTCTTTTTTTCTTGCTCTCGGTCCCGGTTCAGGCCTGAGCCAGCCGCCATGTGGTCCCCAGCTGTGTGTATCCCTTCACGGCATCTCTCAGACTGTAAGGAGAAAAAGACTCTGTCTGGCTAGGACTCAGGGAGACCCCAAATGAGTGTGTGTGTGTGTGTGTGTGTGTGTGTGTGTGTGTGTGTAGGTTTGTCTAAAGGGGGGTAACCCTGTGACACGCTTCAACTTTGTTCTTTCATTGCAGGAAGCATTTTATTTTCTTCTTCCCGCTCTTACCTTCGTGCTTTTTTCTCTCTCTCTCTCTGTCTCTTTCTCAAACACACACCTAGGGGTATTAATAGTTCTGCTAATTGTGCAGAATATTTAGTCCCGTGTCTGTGTGAGGGAGGGAAGGAGGGGAAAAAAAAAAAATGGCTCCCAATTAGCTCAACTTTGAAACTTTGGCCACTATTCCCCCATTTATTTATTTTTTTCTAGAACGTTCCCCCTCTCAGCCCCCAGCTAGGGGTGTGTGTGTGTGTGTGTGTGTGTGTGTGTGTGTATGTGTGTGTGTGTGTGTGTGCGCGCGCGCGCGCGCGCGCGTGTGTGCATGCATGAGCTTGAGGGTCTGGCACTAAGACGACCAATTAAAACCAGTGCCGGCAGCAAAGGACCAATGGGAGCAGGGCGCCAATGCACTTCTCCGCCGTCGACGTGGTAACGCAAACCAGATGCAGCTGAGCAGTGTGTGTGTGTGTGTGTGTGTGTGTGTGTGTGTGTGTGTGTGTGTGTGTGTCTGCTAAAGTCTACTCTATGTGTTTTTTGCAAATGCCTCTTTGCTGATACACACTTTCTGCTGGTGTGTGGAATTTTTTTCTTTTTTACCTCTTTGGAAAAAGAGATGCAGAGCTTGCAGATTTGTTTGTGTGAGAACCAATTGGTGTAAGAGAAGCGTTGGATAACAAAGATGTGGCGATAGAAAGAGGGGTATTTCTTCCCTTCGTTCTCCATGCGGAGCAGTCGGCCCTCATCCGCTTGCCTCTGAAATATCACACACACACACACACACACACACACACACACACACACACACACTCACACTCCAGTTGACTCACTCAGGATTGTTCTGGAGCTACGTAGAGAATCATTTCTTACATTCTCCGTCAAAAACAAAACGTCATCCTGGAGTCGGATTGCACTAAAAAGTTAGATTTATGCATCCTAGATGTTTGTCGACCCCGAGTCTTTTCACGCAGCAAAGTTCTTTTGAAGCTGAAGTTCACGGCGCGAGAGGGAATAAAGGCCTGCATTTCTAAAATATCAGAAGTTTTAAAGGCCCGACAGAGGGCAAACAGGCTGTGTTCTGTGTACATGTCAAAACGAAGCAAATCATGGAAGAAATCGCTCCACGTGTCCAAGTCGTGACTGAGACAAAGACACAGCCGTCATAGACATACTGTTGGAACCCGGGGAGCTCTTTCCAGCGATTAGCCACAGAGGACCAATCTGTGAAGGGGACATTAGCATACATACACTTAGACGTCATTCCACCATGAATGCTAGCTTATCCGTTAGCCCCCCACCCCCCCGTTCAAAATCATCCAATTTAAAGAATTTAGTCACAAACAACTGAATACACCTCCACTCACCACTCCCTTTTTACCAAGTGTGTCAGAGAACTGCGGCGGCCTTCAGGTGATGTAAAGAATACCAAAGCTCTCTCTAGAGCCAGTGTGTGGTTTGTCCGTTCTGGGCTACTGTATAAACGCCGCGTGAAGACCACATGAAAAGAACCCACTACCTGAGTAGGCTCATTCTCAGCTGAAGAAAAACCCAACTATTCTTAGTTTCCGGTTAGTATACACTAATAAATACATGTATAATACAGACTTTTAAATTTAAATTCCAAAAAATACAAATAATGAAATAAAATAAATCTGAAGCTAGCACACGCTATATTATTGTTCCTGTTTAAGCACGCAAAGTAGGATCCCAAACAAAATCCCAAAAGCAAATAAGAAATAGACAACAAAACAAAATCATATGTAATGAACACTGTTTTGCCTTTTTTAATAAATAATCTGGCTCAATGCTCGCGGTCTGTCAGTCCACCATTTTGGTCCAAACTGGAATATCTCATCAACAATTGACCCTTCGCTAAGCCCCGCCCCCTCCCGCTGCTACTCCGCCAAGCTGTCACACCGCGGAGCCCACACTGTCACTAACTGAATAAATATTAAATACATTTTTGGAAGAAAAAAAAGCGATTTCAGACAGAAAGGGCATTTGAAGGAAATATCCGGGATGTCAAACAGGTTAAAGGATAAAAGATAGAAGGTAAAGAGTTTAAAAGTCAACCACGACGTCACCCGACGATCGAGACGGAAGACAGTAACCGTTTGGAATATCAAATAACCACAAATAACATGAATAGCTAAAACAAGGAGTAATTATGGGCTTTTTCTCACCTACCTTATTTGGTCCGGACCGCTTGGACTTTTCAGTTTGATCGGATCCAAATGTACTGGTGTGCAGCCTACCAGGACCACGGATCTGGAACAAACCACCGAACTTTAGTCCAACAAGGTGGTCTCTATTGACGAGATGTAGCTCGACCTGTATCATTGCATCAGTGCAATATGAAACCCAAACTGACTGGATCAAATGAATATACAAGGTGCTTTAAGGCCCAACATGGAAGAACCCTAAAGGGAGTAAAAGACAAGAAGTTAAAGCTGACTTCTGAGCTTTTTAGAGTTAAGATACCCTTAAAGCCTCGGAAAATATGCTCTCAACTTTAATAGCAGCAGTATTTAATTTTTTTGGCATGACACGGAATAAAAGTCACAACTTTAATCTTTCCCTCTCGCTTTAGTTTTTCAGCTTTGAATGTATCGGACGCCTGGACGAAAAAGAAAAAAAAAAGACTTGCAATTTGATCCGAGATGGTGTCTGGAGATGCTTTCAACATCGGGTACTTTGGGGATGAATAAATCTCTCTCTCTCTCTCTCTCTCTCTCTCTCTCTCTCTCTCTCTCTCACTCTCTCACTCTCACTCTCTCTCACTCTCTCACACACAGCAACTGTATACTATATG
The DNA here is from genome assembly GCA_016806645.1 of Ophiodon elongatus. Lineage (NCBI taxonomy): Eukaryota > Metazoa > Chordata > Actinopteri > Perciformes > Hexagrammidae > Ophiodon > Ophiodon elongatus. The sequence continues at coordinate 411,967 of JACSYO010000728.1, read as the reverse complement.
ATGGGATCTTAACATCCCACTGGGAAGCCGGGGTTGAGATAACGTGGATCAATCTGTGCATGTGCCAGTGTGTCTGTGGATGTGTTTGGCTCAAGCCTCACCGTCAGTCACATTACAAACAGGGAGCTTGTTTCTGATTCCGAAAACCTTTCCCAGGTTCCGAGTCGCTGTGCGCGTCGTCCGCCATCGCCTCATTAGGAGGGCTGACTGATTGTGGAGCAGATTTCGTGAGAACGATCGATGGAGAGAGATGGAAAGCGACAGACAGACGAAGGGGAGGACGGACTTTAGTCTTCAACCCTCGTGACCTTTGAGAGTGCGAGAATTGCGTTTGTTTGCAGCGTTATTGCTTTTGTGTCCTCCTCTTTGGTGCAAGAGTGTGTGTGTGTGTGTGTGTGTGTGTGTGCGCGTGTGTGTGTGTGTGTGCGCGTGTGTGTGTGTGTGTGTGTGTGTGCACCTTTGAAAAGTTGGAGACCGTTTGCATCCTGACCTTTTTCTACACTCCCCAAAGGGATGGTGTCCATCTATCCTTTACGATACAGCAGAGTGATATTGATCACTGCGTGCCCTACTTCCATCAAGGTGTATCATGGGACATTGATGATATTGGTATCAGGGTTGTAAGCAGTTTGCCTGCGTCGGTGCTCCTGAATCCCGGCTGTGTGCTCCTTCCTCCCTTTGTCAATAAGTGGGTTTACGTCTGTGTAGAGTTCGTGTGGTGGGCGGAAAGACATCCTCAGATATTATTTGCGGAGAGTTTAAACCTTTGATAACTGATTTCTCTCGGCCACTGGGGAGCAGCAGAAAAACAAGTTGCGAACACAAAAACATATCCTCACTTTTTAAGTTGACACGGGGAACTCGTTTGCTCATCCAGCAGAACCTGCTACATGTGGCTGTGTAATCAAACTGCCATAGAAACAAAGGCTGTACATGGGGGGGGTTCTTACTCGGCCAGTTCGGCACCATGGAAACCACCACAGCAACCCACGCACCCTTAGGAGAGGTCCATGGAGCCCCTTAAAAGACCAAAATCACACTCTCTTCATAGTAACGTTTCCTGGCCACAAACAGGAGGAGAATTTCACAATTTCTTGTTTCACAGTTTTATTACTCTATGAAAAAGTTAATTCACACCATGAAAGTCTTCGCGTGATCGGAGAGCCGGGCGGACTTGTCCATAGGGATAGCCGGGGCTGGAGTCGAGGCCGAGGCCGGAGCCGGGGCCGAGGCCGGAGCCGGGGCCGAAGCCGAAGCCGGGGCCGGAGCCGAGGGCCGAGGCTGGAGCCGAGACCGAGGCCGGAGCTGTGGCTCTCATAGCGTCACGCTGGCATCGGCATCTTCTCACCAGTTTGAAGCTGCACATATTGAGGAAAGAAAAGAAGAAAGAAGCCACATTAGCCAGAGACCGAAGGCCTCTCTTGCGGTTGCGAGCTTAATTTCGAAAAACAAATCAACACAACACCCGTTCTCCGGTTGCACGCAGCACCTCTCCTGCTCAGCTCACCGGCCAGCAGTTTCAGAGTTTCCGTCGGAACCAGCGATGGTAAATCCCAAAGCTTTATGGGAATCCTCCGTTAATCACGATTCACCTTGCGCTGAGCAGATTAGTTTTTCCTTTTTTTGCGGTGGGGAATCTGGGGTTGCTGTGTGGAAACAACATGCTTGTTGAGCCGAATGGAACAGAGTTTTTCCAGAAAGCGTTTCATCCCGCCCTCATACCTGCTGCCTGCACATCACTGTTCCCAGATAGCCGCCCACAAACACACACACACACACTCTGCTCGCGTAGAGAAGACAGGGAACTGATTGTTTTGGTTTTGGTTGCAGTGGCACCGCATAAATGTTGACAAACGGCAACTTCCATCAGACAGTTAGTGATCCCGCCTGCCTGCTTTGGGTTCTTTTCTTTTGGGCCGCAGCTCTGCTGAAACCCGCCTTGATGTGGAATGAAAGAGGTATTGATCAAACATGGAATGCATGCTGGTAATTTAATGGAGTCACGGTGAGGCGTTCAAGTGTATATATGCATACATGTGGTGCCCGTAGCTATATGGAAGAGCGTGTGTGTGTGTGTGTGTGTGTATGTGTGTGTGCAGATCAATGGCCTCCTCCATTCCTCCGAATGAAGGGATGCAGGGATTAAAGCTCATTCCTTCTCTATATTACCAGAGAAAAGGGAGTGAAAGGAGGAGATATGGAGTGTGTGATAGAAGGATATTAGGTCCCGGAGGAGAGGGGGAGGGAGGGGGGGAGAAAGAAATGTACCTGCGGTTTAATGAGAACCCTGGTTCTAATGCAAATGGAAATTGATCAGTACCACGGCAAGTCTATGGAGACACTTAACTCTGACAGGAAGAGAATGTGTGTGTGTGTGTGTGTGTGTGTGTGTGTGTGTGTGTGTGTGTTTGCGTGGTCACGTATGCGTGTTAATCTTTCGTCTTATCGTGTGGTCAATACGCTGTCTCTTCTGTCTTCTGTACGTGTCACTTCACGAACAATCTTTAACTATGCTTTTGTCAGCGCTGATGGATTTGTGATTTTTTTTTTAAAGAAATTTGCCTACGTGAATGTGTTGATTTTCTTCATCTTGTTAAGTTCCCACGCCGAGAGCCCACCAGAGAAGGATGTACGCGTGTATTTGCGCGAGGCCCTACTAATGTGTTCGGCTTTGTCGTCTCATGTTAGGGTGGCGGTGGAGGGTGGGGGGTGTTGTGGCTCCCGAGGGGGGGTGTGGCATTTAGCCGATGTGCGATGGAGCGGACTGTCGATCGATCCGCTCCTTTGTGCCGCTGCAAATAGAGATCCCCGCCCTTAGACCAAAGATGGCTCCACTAGTGAGTGAGTGTGTGTGTGTGTGTGTGTGTGTGTGTGTGTGTGTGTGTGTGTGTGTGTGTGTGTGTGTGTGTGTGTGTGTGCGCCTGCGAGAAAAGCACTGATGAATGTAATTATGTGGCTAATTAGATGAACACACCCAGTACTGGTACCACGACAGACAAGATATTTGTTGTTGTTGATTATAATTTTTTTTAACAAAAATAAACAGTAATGAGGCAGAAATGGCAAAAAAAAGAAAGAAAAAAGATACGCCACAGTGAGGGCCCGGAGCCTCAGTTAACACCAGCGTGATCTTTAAATGATTCGTAAAATTGATCTTCACGAAGCGTCCTCCGGTGGATTACCCAGTCCTCTCACCTCCTTTTTTAATGTTTAAAATATATTTATTTTTTTATCCCTCAACGCCAGCAGCCCTTTTGGAAGTTTACAAAGTGGCCTTCAGCTCTCATTTGCCCATGGATCACTCATTAGGAGCTCCATTAGTGTCTCGTGCCGTGTGATCCCAGTAAATTAGCTGCAATCAAGTTGTCCTTACTGATGCTAATCGTAATCAACTTAACGGGGTTAGCTTAGCTGCCGCTGCCGGCGCGCCAATTAAGAGCTGTGTGAGTCACTTTAAAAAAAGCCCAAAAGAAAGCTTGCGATTCAAAAGACAGTCGCTCGCTTACAGGGGGGACATTGGATGTTGTCGAAGTCGCTATGCTACCGTGGAGAGCGACGTGCGACCAGTTGGGCTTCTCGCACGTCCAGATTTCCAGCAAACTGTTGCACTTTCATAATTTAGCTCTCTGCTAACGAGAGTCCACCAGATGTTTCACTGTCTGCTTCAGAATCATTCTGCAAACTATATAATCCTCTGAATTCCTCGCCCCCCTGGTTCCTAGTTGCGGGTTAACATTTTGTCATTGCGCAAGCTAACGGCATTTGGACGCTCACGAATAGAGGTGGGGGGTAATGTACTAGCACTATATATATTTTTTAAAACAATAAGGAGTTTCAGAAAGCAAAAAAGCTTCCACACCCACCTTTTGTTTATTCCAAATTCCGTGTATTGATTAATGTTGACAACCACGCTTGCTGCTTAAGTAGGCCGCGAAAACGATCCCACGCACTTTCCATACTCGTGGAAAATTACCCTTCTCCCCGCAGAAAATATGGATATGATTTTGTCTTCCGCCGCATTCAGCTGGCGAAGGGACGTTTCGGTCGGTGCTCATTTTCCCTCGCTTTCATCGAGCCACGCACAGCGCTCACACAAAGTGGTGTATTTTGCGGTGAGTCGTGCAAAGACAGATGTGTTAATGATCTATGAGTGCAGCAGTCTGACATGGTTTTTGAAAAAACATGCTTATTTATTTTTTGCTAAAAGGAGATTGATGGCCTCATGATATTTCCTCTCCTCAGACGGTGTTTGATCCTCACGAACACCGTATCACGACACACACACACACACACACACACACACACACACACACACACACACACACACACACACACACACACACACAAATATAGCCTGATGCCACAGTGTTCTGGCCCTCTTGTAGGCCATTAATGGCTATTAGCCAACCGCTGGTATTTACCCAGCACCCATTAGATTTGATTGTTAGCCTATGTGGCTAATTAGCATTCCCCAGCTGGCTCGTTCCCTCTGTTATTAGGCTCTCCCTCATGCACCAGCCGGCGCGTGAACAAATGTCTCGGTGCATCGAACCCCCGCTGGCATCCACGTTTTAGCTCCGCGGGCTATATTTATTACATATATTTATATTTATTCAGCGACGTCTCACACCGATCTAGACAGTTTGTGCTCTCGAATGCGGGTTAGAATCAATCTCCTGCCATCATTGTCACACATCTGTCATGAAAACCGCGGATTCTCTTTGCAAAAGCTCCAGGTGTTAGACACCACCCAAACCAGCTCCGGAGTCGGCGGGGCGTCAATGCCACGCGTCTTCGGCCCTCACATGAACACTGCCGAGGCCCATCAAACCAATGCAAATCGAACAGGTGGTACACTGTGTGGATGATAACACCCTTGTGGACAATAGATAGCAAATCATAGATGGGATGGGAAACATCTGAAACAAAGGACGCGAGTGCCATTAGAGCTCGTCTCGCCCCCGGATCTCCCTGTTTGAGGGCGTGTTTTAATTGAAACTCAGATTAATCACATCTGGGGACGGTGGCTCAGAGCCACGAGAGGGTACTGCGTTTACACCGGCATATTAAAAAGTGAATGATGTTTAGTTGTTTTTTTTTACACTGACTGAATGAACTGACATAGATCTGACTCAGTGGGACTCCGTCGCGTCTGTGTAGGCTATTTGATTGTTCTGGTAAACAGAGAGCATCGGCTCCCCGGCGTTGGGCAGATCTGTTGCGCCTCTAATTGTGCTGTAGATCTGACGCTCACGCCTCGCTCCCCCCCTCGCTGGTCTCTTTGTTTCTGTGTGAAAGGAACATTGTTTGTGCCGGGTGCACCTGGGAAGGCGACCAGCCACTTCCTGCTGCCCCCTGACAGCCGACCCTCCTCGTGCCTCCTGTAGTTTTTTTTGTTGTATTCCCGTGCTGCCCTGTTTGCTGATGAGCCTCGCCGACTGTCTGCTGTGCTTTTACTCCTCTTCTTCTCCTCAATCATTCCTCTTCTTGACTTTTCCCCCCAATATGTTGTTGTTTTACAATGCAGAGTCACTACTAGCTTTACTTACGCCAAACTAAATCTGTCGTCCCTCTAGTTTGGTAAAAGCTTTTTTCGCCGTCGCCATCTTGGATTACGGCCGTCGCCATGTTGTTGTTTCCGCAACCATTGAACGGAGGTTACCATATTTGGAATCCGTATACGTCTCTGGTAGCGGCAGCGACCTGTCAATCACAGTAAGCCCCACCCTAAAGCATACTCCGCTTTTTGGTCTTTTTGACTCCAAACCATAATTTACTAAATGAAAATCATGCTGTATTGAAGAAGACTTGAAACTAGAGATTGAGACATAAACTTATGTTTACAATGTTTACTGAGGGAATAAATCAAGAGAAGTAGATGTAGACTTCTATAGAATCTGACTTCTTTTTGCAACCAAGAAGTTGCCCCCTGCTGGTCAGTAGAGATAATGCAAGTTTAAGAAATAGAGCCAATGGTCTCATGGTTGTCCGGTATAGGGGTTAAAGGTTCTATATACAGCATGAATTGCTGTGTAAAGATGAAGTGGAGTAGTGGTATACTGAGCAGGGAATGAATTCACTCTTGAAATACAAACACAAAGTACAACGTCATAAATAAAAAACACATCAGTGCTGTTGCCGTTGTTGGCACTGTTAGTGCTGTTGGCTGCTCGACGCTCGCTCAGCCGTCTCCATGTTGACAGCCGCGTCGAGGCAATCCCAACCCCGACTCTCTCGGGCGATCGGACGCAGTGAATGTCTCCTTTTTTAATTTTAAATTTGCTCGTCATTGGGTGGAAAATGAAGTTGAAAGCGGGACAGCAGGTCTTCCTCATTGGCGCATTGAAGCACTTCGATGCACCACGTGGAACATTTCACCTGGAACATTTTTTAGTTGGATTCAGGTGCCAAAACATCACGCTGGCATTTTCATCGCACAAATATTGATTTCCCGAAACTGCATTATATACTCATTCTGGTCCAATTTTCACTGGCTCTCTTCTCTTCTCTGGCCCTTTCCACTCGCGTTCAGCATCTCGCTATCCATCTCTCAACAGAGCTGTTGTGTTCCGAGGCTCCCTTCTTGTTTGTTTCCTATTGTTTTGGATTTTCCTCCGTCGCTGATTCTTTCCCCAGCTCTCTCCATCCATCTTTATTTCCATCCGCCTTCTTTTCTTTCTTTTCCCCTGGCGCTCACTGGTGTTCCCTCATTGCCGGCGGCTGCTACCCGCTGCACTACCCTGTGAGGGCTGAGCGCGGATTAAATGTGTGTGATTGGGTGTGTGTTTGATTTTTTTCTTTTTCTTTTTTCGAGCTGCTCAGTTGGCAGAGAAAACATGACAAATCCTGCATTATTTCCAGCCCCCTTTTTGATTTTCTCCTGTAAGTAGATGCATTTTAAGGAGATTTGTCCGAACTTAAAAAGAAGACTCTCTCTTCGCAGGCTCAGACAGATGTAACTACTTACACAAGAACATACAACCCATCTAGGCGTAACTTAACTATTATTAAAAAACATCCCAGTCTTTGTAGAGGGCTTTCTGCTCAGTTAAATTGAGAATGAAAACAGCCAATCGAGGCGCTCGCCGCCGCTTTGAAGACAAGTCCATTGGTCAGACTCCCAATTTCGAGACACATGATATTCCTGCCGCATCTCTGCGTGCGTGCGTGTGTTTGCGTAATCACAGCCATGTGTGTACACATTCCTGTACTGTACATAACATCAACACACTCACGATGCCCAAACACAGAGATGCCGACTTCCGTCGCCATAGAAACCGGATCCCAGCCAGTACGAAGGGGCTGCCTTCCTCGGGAGTGTAAACATTTTCCTCTGTTGTCATGGAGAAATGGACACTGTTTGCATGCCACGTATTTGTTCCGATTTTTATACTGCCTTCCCCTGTTTCTGTGTGTGTGAGATAGAGAGAGAGAGAGAGAGAGAGAGAGAGAGAGAGAGAGAGAGAGGGTCGGTGGGCCTGGTAACGTCTTAATACCAGCAAAAATTTACAGTGCTCACAGTGTGGTGCGCTTTTAGGTGGAGGAATGCTCCAGCAGACCCCTCATGTTCGGGAGGGTTAGGGGCTGGGAGAGGTTATCTGGGGTTTGCTCCTCAACAACTCTTTGCTCTTGTTTGGGTTCCGCCGTGCGCTTGAACCCTGTGACAAAGACGTCAGCGCCGGGCGGGGGCTGTCAGAAAGGAGCTTACGGTTTGAAGATTTAAATGTTGCTGTTGTTGCGGTGGCAAGTCCTTCTTAGAGAATGTTTCTTTTTTTCTTTGAAAGTCTTCCTCCTTTTCTTTCTCTCTGTTTCTGATGTTTGAGGGAGCCAAACAACACAGACCTGTTTTTTTTTTTTTTTTTTTTATATAGCTGGAGAGAAAGTTTTGAGTCATCCAACACTTCATATCCACAAGGCATTCTTAGAGATTGGCAAAGCTTTTCGAGTCACTGGGGTTTATGGGCTCTTTCACACACACACACACACACACACACACACACACACACACACACACACACACACACACACACACACACACATACACACGCACTCGCTCGCTGCTTACCTCGCTCTCCCTTTCTGAGAAGCTACCAGGGTCTATATCTACGGCTTATTTGCTTTGTATAACGGGCCCGCTCAGTACCAGAGGATTGGCTTGGCTGGGAGGAGAGGAGAAAGGAAAAGAGGAGAAAGAGGAGTCGAGGGAGGGAGACAAGGCGGAGGACTGCTGCTCTGTCTGGGCCTCAGGTTCTCCAGGACTCTGTTGTAATGACTATACGTGAGTGGAGCTTAAAGGTCACTTTGAGGGCACTGAGAACCAGACCGAGTGTCGAACTCACCAGACGTTACACCCGGTTAACAGTCCCACTTGTTATTAATTATAAGACTGAGAGAGAGAGTGTGTCAATGTTTGTTTTACTCACTTTGTGGGGACTTAGTTACATAATAGGGACTTGTGCCAGTAGAGGAGAAAGAGCTGGACCCCGCAAGGTAAAGTACGACATTTTCCGGGTTCAGACTTGGTTCTTGGTCAAGGTTAAGATGAGTTCATGTGAAGGTTATTGTATGAGTTATGAGTTAGGCATGTAGTGTTTATGCTTATGGTTAGGGTTATGTCTTTAGGGATGTTGAGTCATTTCGAAGTGAGAAAACAAAGGATTTGTGTGTGAATTCGAACCATGAGCATGGGGAGGTGTGAATCTTCACCTTCCACAACATTTCTCGACGCATCCGACATTTTCTACATTACTGAACATGCCTACTTTTTCATCGATTAATACAAGCAGTCAGATAAATCTGAACTCCCTTTTTGTTTTTCCTTGCTCGTAGTTCTTCTACTGTTTGTAAGTTTAGGTCACTGCCTCTCCCGATTGGGTTAACAACATCGCTGTTGAATTTCTAATTTCTAATGCTGGTGTTGATGTCTTTAAGTTGAGCTGCAGTGTGGCTAACTCAAATATGTTCAATTGTGTACCGGTACCATGGCTAAATATTGTAGATGTGTGGTGCCTTGAATTGAACTGAATTTGATTTAGAGAGTTACACAGAAATCATTATGCACTCTTATGTATTGCCATCATACATGTAGATCTATATTTTTGAGACTAAATCACAATCGATCAATCAAGAAAATTAGGAGAAGTAGTCCTATCTCTTTGAAACACAGAGTTTTTTTTTTTACTATATTGTGATATGTATCATTGTAGAAGAAACATTAGACCTCCGGTGAAGTTGTCACTTCCTCATCACTTGAGGGTGTAAATCAGCATTAGACGGTCACATCGGTACTGAGCGTTTGAGTGGATGACCATTAACAGCTCAATGGTCAAGTTAAAATAGCCCCAAACACTGTCATGAGCCCAGCGATAGCCCTTAAGTGACTGCACTAGTAGCGGCCACAGATTAGTGTCTCCTGCGGAATCTCATCGACATTTAAATGTAACTGCTCTGCTGGGCGAGTACACACACGTCTCTTCTAAAATGATTTTCATCCAGAGAGACATAAAAACCTTGCTACTGAGGCAGATGACACACACACACATGTACAGTTATCACAGATGTATGCTGACATTCTCAGACACAGGTGTGTGTGTGTGTGTGTGTGTGTGTGTGTGTGTGTGTGTGTGTGTGTGTGTGTGTGTGCATGCTGTGGTAGTGTGCATTAGAAATGTATTTTAGTACCAGTAATAAAATCCAACCTCCCCAGTGCCTGCAGTCTGTGAGATGTCTCCTCATGCTACACCAGCCCATCTCATCACTGCCAGTATAGGCAGAAAAAAACCTCTTCTATATCTTCCTTATTCAGAGCGGGACACGAGAAGACAGCAAGAACAGGCTGTTCTGTGTTCTTTTAAAAATGTAAAAAAAAAAAAAAGCCAGAAAGAAAGATTAGAGCTTTTGTCTGTTTTTACAGGTTTTTACACAGAAATGCTGTCTTCTTCAGGATCCTGGTCAAGTTGAATACGTGAGAGCTACGTGGCAAACTAGTGTACTATCAGAGTATAATCAGGTGCATAATACAGCAGCAAAAAAACAGGACATATTTGAACGATTACACGATTACCTGGTTCTTACGGTGCAGTATGTTTCGCAAGAGTTTCACCTTAGCCCGCTCCATTTGCTGAAGAAGACCCTGAGATGGGGTTGAAAGCTCTGGAAATAGATAGCAAGTGTTCATTGAGTTGATCTGAGATCATTTTTTTCAGATCACAAAAGTAAGAAAACTAGACCTGTGCTGTATGAATAAAGCGGGCCGATCCTTTAACTAACTGTATCAGGTATTCTTTTCATCCAAATCATTTCATTTCTGACCCTCGAGGGCCCAGACGAGCTGTTGAAAGGCGTTTTCCTGTCTGCACGTCGCTGTTTTCCCGTTGTTAGCGCTGATTGCCAATTGGCTTCTCCAAAGCGTCTGAGCTCTGTATCTGACGCAACCTGAGTGCGTGAGGGCATTCACGCGTTGTCTGCATGCTTGTGTGAGTGTGTGTGTGTGTGTGTGTGTGTGTGTGTGTGTGTGTGTGTGTGTGTGTGTGTGTGTGTGTGTGCAGACAACAGTAGCGTGCCATGACTCCCCTAATATTAGCCGCTGTTGCGTTCCGGGGGCAGATTAGCCGCGTTGATAAAGCCGACCTCATGGTAATCGTGCTGATTGTGGCGCGGGCGACGCATTTTTTTTCTTTCTCTCATATCCTGACTTCCCCCTCTATTTGCATATTTTCAGTCGGGGCAATTTCACTTACACTTTTCCTCCTTTCTCTCTAAGCTTCTCTTCATTCTCTCATTGTGTTCGCTATAGTTGACCTCTCGCTAACCTGTCAGCACCAGGTTTGTTTTTTCCTGCCCCCCGAAGAATGAAGAGCTTATTTGTCTGCCGTGGCATTTAACTGGATCCTCAGGCAACCCGTGCGCGTGTGGTTGTGAGTGTGCACGGGGCGTTTAGTGGCTGTGCATTCAATGCTAATTCCACTGAATGGAAGGAGGTCTCCAAATAGCTCCGCTTATGAATGAAATGGCAGCGGTGGCAGACTCGAGGACTGGGCGAGCGAGATAGACAGACCGAGAGAGGCAGAGGGAGCGAGAGAGGGATTCAGTCGATGCTTAATTAATGAGAAGCTACGGGGATTTGAAACACTGCCTGACCCCTGCCATCGCATCCAGTCCATCACACACGCTTTCCGACAGACCACTTGTGTCTTGAGAATTTCTTGCAAATGTGTGTGTGTGTGTGTGTGTGTGTGTGTGTGTGTGTGTGTGTGTTTGCGTGTGTGTGTGTGTATGTATGTCAACCCACAACCCAAAAAATATTGGTTTAAAAAAAAAAAAAAAAGCAGTCTGCCGGGGATTAAAGTCTCGGCCTGCAGATCAATTATTCATTCCTCAATCTCTCTTTCGCTCTTTTGCTCTTTGCCTGTTTAATTTGCTCTTCTGTCACCTCTGAATCTTTGCTTTCTTTATTTTTTTTTAGCTCAGTCTTCCAGTCCCCCCCTCCCCAATCCCCCCCAGCCCCGCTCCCTGTGTAGCAGCTCTGGACATGAGACATGAGTGTGTGCACTCAAAAATGAACACTCATTGGAGTGATTTCGGTCTGAAATCATACTCTTTTTTTCTTTCACACATCTAATATGCTTTTTCTTATCCTGTGGGCTGTCAGGAGTTCTCTCTCAGAAACGTACACAAATTCCACACAGCCGAGCACCTGCGCACATCTCTGTCAATTAGGGTGACGGATGTGGTGCTGTGTCCCGTCTGACGAACACGCGTCTGTTAACTCAGAGCCTTGAGAACAGCACTTGCTGGCTGGTGTTTCGGTCTGTATGTGTGTGTGTCTGTGTGTGTGTGTGTGTGTGTGTGTGTGTGTGTGTGTGTGTGTGTGTGTGTGTGTGATTACAGTACTGTATATTCCCTTGAGTTTTAAGACTGCGTGTGTCCATATTGCTGTCTCTCCATGCTTGCAGACAGGAAGGCTAACCTCAGCAGTGAAAATGAGAGCACTGATTGTCTGTTTGAACGCTTGAAACAAACTCGAGGGACGTGTTGTTGTTGCACCGATGGCGGTCCTCATTCGGTTGCAAAGGACAAAATGTGTGTGTGTGTGTGATGTGATGGTGGGTTTAGACAGAAAGGGATGCCTGTTTTTTACGCTTTGCATCTACGGCATAAAGTTGTTTTATATAGCAGGACCGTTTGTGCTGATTTGGCCCCAAACAGACAATTTACTACCTGCACAGACATTAGCTGTGAACTAGCTAGCATGAGACGCACGTGTGTTCGGAGGTTACGTTTGTAATCAGTTTGTAAAGGCTCACTCTCAGTATCTTCATATATCAGTGTGGTGCATGGCTCTATTTGAAATAATTAATAAAAAAAAAAACATTGCTGATGGGACATTCAGAAACATTACCGTCGACCGTAATTCATTGTTTTGCAGCGTCGTCATGTATCAATGTTCTTATCTGCAGATTTCTGGTTTCTCCAGTAATATTATTCACTGTTACGATCAATAACAAGTTAAAGAAGCATGTTTATACTTTCAGCACACCAGAAATTAGCATATTCAAAGCTCCCAATAACAGCCGCGAGAACCACTGTACCCGTATGTGATGTCTTGTAGTGTAGTCTTTCTCTTCTACCTTCCTGCTGCATGGACTGGAGAAAGTGCTATTTCCTAATATTACGTCACCAAGGCAGCTCCTACAAAAGTGTGAAATCTCTCTTCCCCCTACCTTCTCCTCTCACTTGTTGGTCTGCTGCCATTAACAGGAGAGTAGAGTGTGGTGGAGTATTTTGATGCTGCATCTATTTACATCAGCTCTTTTGTCACGCTACCGCTTTTTTGCCATCACCTTTTTCCTGTTTTGAGCTGCTGCGGTACGGCGAGGGGATCGTCTGCAAGTGAGCTCATGTTCCGGACCCTTTCTCTGCTTGATGATGTCGTCGCAACAAATTTTTTCGGGACATACTCTCAGAAGTTCTTCTCTTCGTAGCTGCGGCAACTCTGCCCCCCATCACCTCGGGCTTACAGACACCACAGCCGAAGAGATGTGACTTCACCACACTTCCCTTTGAAAGCCGGCGTTGCTTAGCAACTCTCAGTCCGCAGTGGCAAGAGATACAGGGGTGTTTCCTGGCTGATGAGAGGGATGTGTGTGTGTGTGTGTGAGGAGAGAATCTGTTCATTAGGAACCCTCCAACGCATAGATTTCATATGTAAAAGTAACTCCTGAAAGCACATAAGGCAGCCGTTCAGGAGCACGATGCACCGGGAGCACGATGCACCGCGCCCACAAGAAGAATATTGACGAGGGACGGGATTGTGAAGTCAGCCTTTTCTCCCTCGCGCATGAAAATTGATCTCTTATTCACATAGTTCCCCCGAAGTGTCCCCATTGTGTGTTCCAATGTTATAGCCGGTGCACTTGCGTGTATCCATATTCATGAACATGGGAGAATGAAGCAAAGTTGCTGCCTATGTAAACGGTCCTGCATCTTAGGGGGCGAGGGGGGGGGGGGCAATTTATCAATAATGCAAGCTGGTAAAAGTTTCATGGGGTTGGCTGTCGTCGACGATCAAAACCTTTGGTCAGACAGCGCGGTGACTGAGATGGAACAATGTGTGTTCAGCTCCAGCTCCCTCACATGTTCTTCTTCTTCTTCTTCTTCTTCTTCTTCTCCTCCCCTCGCCGTCTTTCGCCTGTCGCTCCCGGTGTCATCTCTCGTTCCCTCGTACACGCGCTCCGTCCCCCTCACTCTCGTATGGCAGGCACTGATACAGCCACCGTAACACAATATGCTGCTATTTCCCTCCACCCCCTAACTCCCCGGCTCCTGACTCAGGCTCCTGATAAGCCGTGTCAGCGAGCAGTCGGGATATGCAGTGTTATACCAGCAGGATTTTCCACCCACCCCCCCGCCCCCCCGAGTCGAGGCACTCCGCTGTAACTCTTAGTGTGTCGCTGAGGGCAGCTTATTTACAAAACTAATACTCAATTTAAGGCGCAGTTTTAATTAAACTCGCTGCCATTTATTGACAAGCCGTATCACAGCAACAAATCCAGTGTTTTGTCAGGTTCCTGTGCTTCTTCCTATTTGCCTATCTGGGTTATGGAAACATGGTGACGGTTTATTGACACGGGACGGAAAAATGGTTCAAGCAAAACCAGATTTCTTTTCAAATGCATTCATTAAAAGGAAGAGAAGCGCTCCAGGAAAATTCAGGTCGATGGCTTTATTCCCTTAAATCAAACTCCTGTAGCGTCTCTGCGGTCACGCTTTTTAAACCGCCAGACTGCAACTGTCCTCGCCATCAAAACAATGGCTTTGTATTTCGTGCGATGCTTAAAATGACCCACGTTAAGGTTTTCTGACAGTTTAACCTCCCGAGGCTGTGGTAATAATGGCGGTCCTCGCCCAGAAAGCAAAAAAATGGAAGTGTTGTGAAGTTGTAGCCCTGCAAAAGAAGATTTTTTATTGATCCCGTATGTCCCATACGTCCTGTTAACTCCGATCGGTTTAACGATCACGACCTGGGATCCTGACACTGAACATCGACATGGAACCCAGACAAATTCAAAAAGGCTTTAATTAAGCAACACATCCTCTGTCCAAAATATTATTATTTTTAAAAAGAGGAGAATTGCAGTGTTGCTTTATGCAATTCTACTTTGAACTTCAGCGAGAAGCATATCAGCCAGGTGGCTGGGAGGATTCAGACAACGTGGGCTGTTTCACAGCGAAGACCAACGTAATTTCAATACCAGTTAGCCACAATGTGCAGATACTAATCCCATAATATAAAAAAAGCTAATAATCGATTGTTGAATCGGAAATTCCGGAACTGTCACGAATGTCCAAAAGACAGATCTTTGAGCAATTAATCAGGAATCGCAACACCGACCCAAACCTAGAACCTTCTCTCAACTTGACTCAGATTTAGGCGTGAAAGCATTCGCACTCAGTCTGACTAATACCAGTTTAATGTGATCAGAACGAGGGGGGGTTTGTGATAAAGTGCCGATTCTTCATGCGCCCGCAGTCGCAAAAACAGGCAATATGAATGTCGACGTGAAAACACGCACCCGTGCACGAGCACACATGCACACTTTCAAGCACAATGACAGTGACAGATCTGGCAGGGCTGCGGCAGTCGCCTTCAATATTTCATGAACATCCTTCCGCTTTCATTTCTCTCCCCTTTTTTTTTTTGGTTGGGGGGGGGTGGGGGGGTTCATTCCGGCATGTTCAGCATACTTCCACCAAAAAAAGTTTCATTTCTGACAATCCCCTCCCTGAAAATAGCTGGTGTGAGACGGTACAGATGGAAAAAAAAAAGAAGAAAAAAGTGAAAGGAGAGGGAAAAGAAAGTGTTGCAGAGAAAAGGAAAAGCTTTGAGGGTTTTTTGGAGAAAGGAGGGATTGATGGGAGATGAGCAGCAGCGGCGGCAGCAGCTGTCTCCGACTTGAGAGATAAAGCTCACTTTTCACCCTGAGCTGCCTTTCCTTCCTGTTTTTTTGCGCACCTTCACACATATAGTTGCTGTGCTCTCTTGGCTTTTGGAAAGTTTGCCTTCTGAAGAGAAGGCCCGTTGCACTCCTGAGGAAACAAAGACGAAAAAAGAAGAGAGGCGGTGGGGTGAGAGACAGAAAAATGGTTTGTAAAGTAGAGAAGTCACTGAAGAGAAGCTTAGCGTTAGCGTTCCTCCTCACGGCGGCCATTTTTTAAAATCTCTCCTTTTTCCGACGTTTTACTGTCTTCGGACATGAAAAAGCTTAAATTACCGTCCCTCCCTCAAACTAACTTCTGGCGGAATCCAAAAGCCGATCTCAGGAAATGCCCCGAAAGAAAAGAAGAGAAAGAAAAGAAGAGAAAGAAAAGAAGCGAACAGTGTGACGTTGTCATGGAGAAAAGGAAGTCGCTCGGCTGCGGCTGTGGTTTGATGCGTCAACGTAAAACTTCAGGCCAGCTTCAGGTTTCTTTTAACGATGACTACGATCTTTCCCGAACCTGGCAAAGTCCTTGACGCGCCTGAACCTCACCAAACCGTAACCATGGCAGTGTCGCGGCAATAATCCACTCCATCTTAGCAACCGTGGTTTTGAATGGAACACATGGTGCCGTCTTACCAATCGGGGCATCAACCCCTTTATTGTGTGCAACTGTTGTTTCATTCGGATGACTCGATGCTGAATCCAAACAGTCTAAGGACTTTCTGCCGACTTCTACGGTCCAGACTTTTTTTCAGACTTTGAGATCGCCCACATAGCATAGCAATCGTGACTTTACTTTTATTAAAAAGCCTTGATATTTTGCACGTGTTTTCCGGGGACAGTTAGCCCGTCGCTGGACACACGACAGAAGTTAGCGAGAGCCCAGCTCACAGTGTGCCGATGGTGGACTTTTCTTGGGCCCTCCCCCTTCCATCTTCAACACGCGTCTTGCCTGCGTCTCACGTCCATCTGTCCTGTTCATCCTGCTGTTCCTGTCCAGCCCCGCCCCTTTCCCGCAAGTCTCGCCGTCTATAATCTGTGTTTATAAGTGCTGACACACTTGTACGGCTGATTATTGGCGCACCCCCCCCTCCCCACCCGCCTTTGTCATGTTTTGAACTTTGGGGCAGAGTGAGTTTTTAATCAAGAAGAGGGTGCCTTTGCACATCCTCTGTGCTTTGATCTGGATTCCTTTCATGAGCGTTGACGGGGAGCTGTGGAGCCAGAATTTCAGCAGGTTGCATCAAGCAGTCTCGGTTACTGTAAGCCATAATCATGCTGTTCTAACTTGGGCTAACATGTTTTTGAACTCCAGTGAATAGTTTTGAAGCCACCAATTGTCAAGATGTGAAACATGGAAACACACATAGAACCCAGAGAGGAGCTCCTGATTCTCTATATTTATTTTAACCGAAGGAGTTCAGGTGCAGAATACCGCTACCATACAGTCGATGACTGACACGCGGCTGTCAACAATCTTTGCTCAATCTTGCTACATCTTCAATCTGAAAAATTTATAAAATTTCTCTCAACACATCCACCAATATTTCTCCCTGAATCCATTTAAGCTACATGTAGACTGCGCTGTTGCATAACCAAGCTGCAACACCTGGTTTTGAGTGTTAACGAGTGCGGAGAGGTGGCGGGTTGCGTTAGCTAAACATTCACTGACGATTATACCTACAGTATGCTCGGGGGGAAATACATTTTAAGCTGATTTGGCAAGTCATACACTTCACGTTAAAAGTATGATGGTTTCTGAGCAAAGGATGTGCGGTGTGTGTCGAGATGCAGAACCTCGTCCTGCGTGAGTTACACTAAACACAATGAATAATATCTATTCAGAGAGGCTCGTCTGTATCGATCGGCCTTGGGCTGCGTGCTCCTCATCTCTTGCTGCTGACGATTCATTCCCCTACTCTCATGAAAGATATAAAAGCTGAAGAGAGTTGAAACTTATTTTGTTTTCACCAAACTTTGCTCTTTTCAGACACACACACACACACACACACACACACACACACACACACATATATATATATATATATATATATATAGTACACACACTGGTTCTCTTCTTCGTTGTTTGTGTCCTGCTGTCTGGTGTCAGATCATTAGTGGACGGAATCAGAGTGAATCAGCAATGTGAGGCTGGGGAGGACATACGGCTTGCACATTGTTTCCCCTTCATTAGACAAGAAGAAGAGGGACTTTGAATATGTGTGTGTGTGTGTGTGCTCATGTGTGTGTGTGCGTGTGTGTGTGTGTGTGTGTGTGTGTGTGCTCATGTGTGTGTGTGCGCGTGTGTGTGTGTGTGTGAGTGAGTGTGTGCGTGTGTGTGAGTGTGAGAAGGAAAAGCTGAAAGAACCCATGAGAGCAGAATACTTTTGGAGGTGTTGATGAGTTTGATAATGTTCTCTCTGACGAACACATCGCTGTGTGCGTCTGCGCCCGTGTCTGTTGTGCAGCGCTTCTCGCGATCAGACTTCTGACAGAGCATATCCTTGTGTATCTTTTCCTCTAATTGAATGCATCCCTCGGGGCGTCACCGCTTGCTGACACCATGAAGGTGTATGTGTGTGTGGGTGGCAGAACACTCCTTATTGTTTAATTATAGCCCAGGAGCTGGGGAGGCAGAGGAAGAGAACGAGGGCAGAAAGAGAGGAAGAGTTATTGATTGGATCAGTCACATTATTCATATTTAATGTTTTGCTTTGTCTCCATCCTCCTTCCCGAGCCTTCCTCCTCCTCCGCCGTGGCCGCCATGTCCTTCTGTTCATAAACGGATTTTCATTTATGACCCTGCAATAAACAACACACTTCATACACTTGATTGGTTGACAGGGTCTGAAGAGCACCAGTAAAGTATGTCTGCTTTGTCCACGTGGTACCTAAGGAGAGAGAGAGAGAGAGCGAGAGAGAGAGAGAGAGAGAGAGAGAGAGAGAGAGAGAGAGAGAGAGAGAGAGAGAGAGAGAGAGAGAGAGAGAGAGAGAGAGAGAGAGGGAGAGAGAGAGAGAGAGAGGGAGAGAGAGAGAGACAGAGAGAGAGAGAGAGAGGCTGCCATGTTTACATTACTTAAAAATATTGGTATTTGCTAATGTCGTTTAAAGCAGTCCGGTGTCCACTGTCTAGCGCAACTCGTGCTGTGAGGTGTAAATTGTACTTACATACTTCACGATGTCTCAGGCCGTTTAAGTATTGTGCTTTTCCAGCAGTTGCTGCTCATCGTGCAATTTTTGGCCACTTGAGGTTAGCCGCAACGAGCTGTAAACACAGCACTGATGTATTAAAATGCACATCCAGCAGAGATACAGATTAACATTAGTATGCGTTTGGCCTCGTGGTTCGAGCCACTTTAGCTGCTAAATCTCCACTACGCTCTCCAGCTAGTCGCTAACCTTGTCTGTCCGCCATTTGGTGCAAGGCTGCAGCATACATTGGGTTTCTCATAGCTTTTGTTTTTTAGTTGTGGTATTTCTTTTATTTATTCCTCCTTTATTTTTCTTTACGTTTGCTGGCCTGTTAAGTCAGTGTGCCAATCACTCAGCCTGCCAGTCAACTGTCCGTCTTCCTAGTTCGTCCAACTCCCCGAACCCCGACCTGTCCGTGTCTATTGATTGTTGCCGCAGCGAGACAGCAGCCCTGCACAGACCGTGTAATGCCTTCAGTCAACCCCTCTGTCCAAAGCAGGGGACGCTAATGATACTCAGCATCGGTATCTATGTTGACAGTTCACCGTGATGACTGTCTTTTGGAGACATTGTGCTGAAAGCTGAGTGGTAAAAACATCCATCCAGTGATTTGTTGTCACTGTAGAGAGTTTTGGGGGAGGGTGGGTGGGGGTGGGGGTGGAGGGGGGGTTGAGGGGGGGGTGCTTGTGCGTTGGTCTCGTTTTCTTCATATGCTATTGTAAGGGTTTAGATGCTGACCTGTGCAGTCTGAGGAAGTTTCCTTAATGAGGACAACTTTAGATCGTGCTACAGACGGCGGTGGAATCTACAGGTTTTGAATACATTTTCAAGTTTTGCTTTGGTACCGTCAATTAGGAAGAGACCAATTACTCCACGAATTCCTAAAATTCTATTTGTAACACTGGCGATATCAGCAAATTAGATGACCCTGTTTATCTTTGTTTGTTAGGGGGTGATTATGAATTATAGGGTCTGCTCATTATTCTCGCCTTGAGAAAACCAAAGGTTCACCAGTGACGTGTTCAGTCCAAGTCCTCTAGTGACCTTAGAAGGTACCAGAATTTTAAAGATGTCAATGATCAATGTAAAGTTAGAATTTAACAGATAATTCTTGATTTTTTTAGCTGAGCAAACAAAGGGATCCATAAAACGCTCCGATCTGACTTTTTTCAGTCTCAATACTGCTTCCGATACCATTGACAATATTGGGGACTTGGGTATCGGCTGATACCGAGTACGGTTATGAGACTAGCGCTTAATTACTGAGCCGTATGCCCCACTGTGTGGAGGTGACTGGGGTTAAACTCTTATGTGTAAGGCAACATGAAGTTTGACTTCAAACCTTGCTTTGCTAACTTTGAAAACCAAAACATCCATAGACATTAAAGTTGATACCGATACCAGAAAAATCATACTGCAAATCAGTCAACTTATATAGTTGCTGGTGAAATGATGAACTGAAACTTTACTGAACTAAAATTAAATTGTGTTTAGCGCTGACGTAGGTTCATGATTACAAAGACAATACATGCGGCTCATTATTTTTAATTAGCCCCGGCGTCTCAGTCCTGTGCAGTGAACTTTTGCCGATGCCACCGCCGCGTGTCAACAACAGTTTGCTCTCAACCTAAAACTTTCGGTTCCGCCACTCTCAAAATTACAAACCCGAGCCCTTTTGTTTCCTGTTTAATGATCCCACTCTCCATACTGATTGATCTTTTTAATTGCATCCCTTTGGACCCCGCACAAACTTTCTGCGCATCCTCCTGTGTGCGACATATAATCCTGTGCTGCCTTCCAGATCCAACAATCATTACCCAACTGATGCTACTGACGGGGGGCATTGTGGTCACAGACTCCCCCTACCCCCTCCAGCCTGCATCTATTTCTTCAATATTCCTGTTCAATACTGTATCGGAACGACCACAGAGTTATCACATTGTAGCCCGGTATCCCTTGGAACCGCTTTGAAATTGGATGATTCTGCAGCAAATGATTTATGTCCCATGCCGGTGTTCAGAGCCAACGCGGGACGCAGTGTGCCCTCTCTTTAGCGAGGTATAAAACAAAAGTTGGTGGAGGAGCGCTGACTTTCATGCAGTTTCCTCAGCATCGCAGTTCACTATCTAAAGGGGAACTCCTGCGATTTAATGCTTTCATAACGTTGGGAGGCCTCATGACGGATAGATAAAACATATAATGGCCCAAATTAAAGCAGCAGAGGCCAAGATATACTAACTAGTTTTCGGTTAAGCTCCAAAATCCCTGGATCCTACACACTTTCCATAATGCAGCTGCATAGTCTCTTTTGTTAGACCCTCCTTGCTTGCTAAACCGCCACATCTTTGAAACCCTACAAACCCCAGTATGTATCACAGGATTTCTGTTTCAAATTTGTAGTCCTGCATAATAATCCGGGATTGCGCAAGAGATTAATAACTCCCCATGTCATAATATTGACCAGAAATATTTTCTTAACACAAACCGTTGTCGCTCCCAACTCGTCATACGCGGCAGCTCGGTCAGGGACCCTGCACCTCAGACGGTGTAACCCAGGTAACCCCTTCCAGCGTCAACTTTCTGCTCGTTACAGGCATACGCTGCCTTTTCAACGTCTCTTGGAAAATGTCTTGCGCTCTCGGTGGCTGGAAATAAGTGGACATCCCATAAACATATGTAAGGAGGATTCAAAGAATTTGTTTGTACCATTCACACCAATCAGACCGCAAACCGTCTCTTCTGTGGAGCAGTTGATACGATAGCTCGCTCCCTTTCCAGATCTCAAGACTCTGTTCCAATAATAAATCTGTGCTGTGGTGACGGTTTGGATTTTTGGAACAATGTGAACGACTAGTTTTATGTGCAGCTTGTTTTAGAGAGACAAAGCATGTCTTAGTATCCTTAAAATATGCACGTTACAGTCAGGGGAATGATGTCTTGTTTCCGTAATTTCCCCATGACCAACACTTTGGCTCATGCCTAGTATTTTAAAAGCTATTAGTTGACTATTTATCACAGACTATTGTTCAAATATTGAGCTGAGATGTATACAATTCTCTGTGTTTCCACAGCTTTTATGAAATTGTCTAGTATTCTTTTTTTTTGCCCAAGTTAAAATTCCGTCTTTCACTGTTGTTGTTGTTCGTCCTGCAATCCTTTTTTATTTTTATTTTTTGTGTGCCTCTGCTGTTGGGTCTATGCTGACCCAGTCTCATCACGGGGTCAGCGGGATGAATGGGCAACTGGCGGCAAATGCGATAAAAGACGGACAGGCCGTTTGTCCTCACAGCGTGTTGTGCTCCGGTTTGTTTTCCTTTCAACTCAAACACTTGGATGACAAACAATCTACTCTGTCTAACACTGTTACCCAGGCGGGGTGCAGGACGCTGAGCGTGGATGAAGTAACAATCCATAATATATGTGGTTAGTGTGTGTGTGTGTGTGTGTGTGTGTGTGTGTGTGTGTGTGTGTTTGTGTGTTTGTGGGGGGTAAACAGTATCATCCTAATCTGCATTTGGTCCCATCATTGATTGGTGTCTCATAGCTCAGGCTGGCATTTAACCTAACCTCATGAGGAATGCCCACTTCGACCCTGTGGTCAATAAATTGCCCGCTCCGTGCATCAGGATGTCTTCACGCTCACTGTACTCCTCCTCCGCTCAGTCTTTTTTTGTTGCCTCACACAATCTTTTTAAAAGTGTTTATCCAATGAGGTCACTGGAGAGCGGTGAGAGAAATGTTGTTTGTTGTTACCGCGAGCTTCCGACTCTTGTCGTCGGCTTGCGAGCTGCTGCCATCTGTGTTCGCTGTGTTCCTTAACTGTTGTTCTCTACGTGGTTCGAGCGGGCGTCCATGTTGGTGATCCTGCTGAACTGTGTGACGCTGGGCATGTTTCATCCCTGCGAGGACATCATCTGCAACTCTGAGAGGTGCAAGATCCTGCAGGTAAGACAGTGTTTACTTTTTTCTCGCCTTGTTTGATATGAAAATAATCTTTTTTTTTCAAAACCAGTGGGGGATATGTACCGAACGGACTGGCAATATGTCCATTATGTTAGGCTAACTATGTGTGTATTATTGCACTTACATTTCAGTAACCAGTAGTGTAAAGGATTACAATTTCAATTCACGGCGTGGATTGATGGATCGAACAAACACAGGACTTTCACCCGGCAGACTGCTGTGTCCCGTGTGAAAACCAAAACTCGACATCATTTCACTTTCACAAGGTGGATGATGCGGTTTGGCCTGTCTGAAGCTTAAGAATGGTAGCGATAACCGCTGGTAACGCCCATTCCATCGGTTTGGTGGGGGAGACCAGTCTGGGATGTGTTAGCTTGGCGCAGGCGCTGGATAGTGGGGGAGGGAGTTAGTCTCGACCAAAGGAAATTTAAAAAAATGAAACGAACTTCCAGTTACCCCCGAAGTTGTCAAAAATCACATGTTTTTTCAGAGGGTGTGAAATCAGGACATCACGGGTGCTGCTCACAGTCACCTAGGCGAAGATGATCCTGGGGCTAATGTTAGCTGCCTCTAGCCCACACCTCTCTGACATTGGATTTAGGAGGGTGGGTTGGGGGTAGATTTCCAATGTGGTCGGACAACTTGCCGGAAGAACTGCTTCTTTTCAAACATAAGCCACATCCCACATCTGACCTGCTGTCGCGGACCAAGCTCCAAAAAGTGGATCCTATATTGGAAATGCCAATATCTTTGAAACTTATTACACTACTGCTTTCACTCACTGATGAGTAGTCCTTTTGGCTGTTTAATTGACGCTGATGGAATATGTGGAGTGCCCCTTTAATGTGTGTTCGTAGTCAGATTAGTCAGTTGGACCTTGAACTCCTTATTGGAAACTGTGAATTAACTGTTGATTGAAACGAATGTTGAGGTGTCCTGTTGAGAGAAACAACACACAGAGACATGACAGGAGAGACACACATACCCCGCGCATTCATCTGTCCTCCTCGGTCTGTATTCAACACGGCAAGTACAAATTAGCATGAAGACAAAGGAAAACACAAACGCGCACTACAGAAACAACATCCGCACACATAGTTGTGACACTGGTAGATAAGGACAACAGACGCAGGGCAACGGCTGGAAAACATCAGCCCTCACGGCTGGGTAACCGCAGTCTGTACGGAGAGTCTGACGGAGAGCAGGAACTCCGAGAGTTATGGGTACAATTTTCTGAACCACTGCATTTGATGGAGTTACAGAGAGAGAGGAAGAGGGGGGAGGAGGAGGGAGAGAGAGCTACTGAAACAATATTTCCCATCATATCTGGCCTTTGCAGCTCCCTCCATTTGCATTATCTCGGACGGAAAATAAACAGCAACATTGTGTGGAGGCGTTTCCATTAATTTATGGACCTCCTTTAACCCAACAAACTCTAATGGAGGATACATTGTTTGTTGTCGCCGCTGTTGTAAAACACAGAGGATAGAAAACCTTTTTTTTCTTTTTAAGTTGGATGAGGGAACGAAGCAGGCCGAGGTGAGGCAGAACGGATCTGTGTTGTCTGGCACCGTGCCTCTTCTGCAGTGAATGGATAATGTGTTTGCAAAGTGGTTCCAAATAGATTGAATCAAAACAAAGTCCGCTCATTTTCCCATCCAGTGGCTTAGTGCAATTGAGCAATTTCGTTCCAAAATGAGATATATCTGAGTGGGAAAGGAAACGATAGAGCAGGGGGGACAGAAAGAAAAGCAAGAGGAGTTGAAAGGAGAAGAATGGAAAGGAGAAGAATGAAGAGGGAAATCAAAGCTGTCGAGCATCGATACGAGGATGCAGAGAGTTTGAGGCTGCTGTTGCTGGGCAGCGCGAGCCCATCGACTCCTTCCATCGCTCTGCTCGGGGATTTGAGATGCGGTGGGTCTCCTCTCTGGAGCGCACACGAACGTGCAGCCTAGGGGTTATTAATTCCCCCGCTTCATTTCAATCTCACTATCACACTCTGGACCGATATGCTAAGAGATGTAAAGGAACATAAACGATGCACCTTCTCCACGAGTCTCCTTTTTTTCTTCCCCTTGTTAGTATCGAGGGCTTGGTTTGAATTTACAACCTCCCCAATAAAATATTTACCTCAATACATGATTTTCAACAGCGCATATTGAAACGGTCTTAACTGAAGCAGAACGTCTTTGTACTTGTTCGTGTGAAAGAATACATGAACAAATACATATTCTAGTTCCACTGCATCAAAGTCTCCGACACCGTGTAGTGTTGGTTTCTCTTGTCATTATGTTTACTGCATTACAAACACTTCCAAGTCATAGTATCACTCTGCCAGGCCAAAAAATACTGACAGTCACTAAGATTACACAAACACTGATTTACTAGTGCAAGCAATTTGAAAAAACAAGAAGCAAGCTACAGTTGTTAGCGTCTCATTTACTTGTTAAGTGGAAGGTGGTAAAAAAAAAACTTAACAAAACCAACAAACATAACATTTGATGAGGTTATCTGTTCGCATCAGAACTAGTCATTGTCTTCATTATGTCTACTCAAGCACTAATATCCCAACCAAACGTCCACATAAAAAAAACATCTTTATAGGTCGTCTAAACATAACTAAGTAGGTATGTTGCCTAACCATTACCAAGTAGCTTTGTTGCCTAAACATAACTGAGTAGTTTTGTTGCCTAAACATTATCAAGTAGTTTTGTTGGCTACAAAAAACAAGTTGTTTTGTTGTCTAGACATAAAAGTAATTTGTTGCCTAAACCAAACTAAGAAGTGTTTTTGCCTAAACATAACCGAGTATTTTGTTGCCTAAACCAAACCAAGACGTTTTGTTGCCTGAACATAACCAAGACGTTTTGTTGCCTGAACATAACCAAGTAGTTTGTTGCCTAAACCAAACCAATTAGTTTGTTGCCTAAACCAAACCAAGACATTTTGTTGCCTGAACATAAGCAAGTAGTTTGTTGCCTGAACATAAGCAAGTAGTTTGTTGCCTGAACATAAGCAAGTAGTTTGTTGCCTAAACCAAACCAAGTAGTTTGTTGCCTGAACATAACCAAGTAGTTTGTTGCCTGAACATAACCAAGTAGTTTGTTGCCTAAACATAACCAAGTAGTGTGTTGCCTGAACATAACCAAGTAGTGTGTTGCCTGAACATAACCAAGTAGTTTGTTGCCTAAACATAACCAAGTAGTGTGTTGCCTGAACATAACCAAGTAGTGTGTTGCCTAAACATAACCAAGTAGTTCTGTTTCACAATGCAAGCCACGTGTTTAAAACTGTTACCGTTTCACAAAACTCAAACTCTATTTGTTGTTTTGGGGGTCATTGGCAAGTGACCTATTTCGTTGGTTAGCTATGACGCCGTGTTGTCCAGAAGAAGGGGATGCTATTCTTTGAGGCTGCGTTCGAATAGTCCTTTTTGCTTAGGAAGGTTCCTAACTGAGTGAAATGACCTGAAGTATCTCAGTGGCCGCCATGATAAGAGCTGTTCAAATTCTCTAAATGAAAAAGAAAGGAGCTTCAATGCTTCCTTACTTAGCTCCTTTAGCATAGGAACCACTGGACCTTCCTTTACGAAAGGAAAGGAGATAATTCTGACCCACAATTCCTTGCGGCAGCAACATTTAAAGTGACGCACCATTCGGCCGTTCACGAGAACAAATGATCATGAAGACAAACGCAGATCATGTAAATAACCTTTGTCATAACTCGGAAATGAACTTTCAATAATCTGTTAAACCTGCTGGAAAACTACGAACGTTACATTGATGTTGCAATAAACTGCTGTAAAGTGATCAAAGTGACGTATTGATCTGCTCTGGTGTCGTACTGCAGCCTCAGCCCTCGTTCTTTTATTTCACTTCAGTTTCAGAAGCTTTGATAAAAGGTTAAACTGGACGATCTCTGCAGTCTGACTCATGTTTTTAATTATCATCTTTTCAATTAACATTAGAATTTTAAAACACTATCAAGTCAACACTTCTAGGTCACACTGAGCTTCATAAACTATTGTCTGCATATTCTTATGATCAGATTATAATATGTATATTAACCATAACAACAAAGAGGGATATGAGATATTGTTAGTGGAGAACGTATTTAATTCAGCATGTTTGAAACTGAACAATGAGACAGTTTAGTAGCTTTGTATTCTCTGTGACAATTCCTTGGTTTCACTTTTATATTAATTCTTTCATTTATATTGCAACCTTGTTAATATAGTAATACTATGAACCTGGTTGTTTATGTTGTTGTGACGCAACACTGTAACAACACACGGACGAAGGAATCTAAGATGCGCTTCTTTGTAGTCCATCTTCAGAAAATTGTAGTTTCACCGCTGCAGACTGACGTCACTAACATGCGTCTCTCGTCGCATCATAACTACGTAGCTTGGTGAAAGTGGAGTCGAATTCCCTAAACACCGCGGTTGTCTTTTCCTACCTCCTCATGAATTCTCCTAACCATCTTTCCTTGACCCCGTGACGTTTTCCACAGAGGTCAAGGAAAAGTGGTTAGGAATAGACGTTAGGCGGTCATTTTTTGGACCATTCAAATCCAGCCTCAGTCTGCGCCTGAGCTCTCAGATCAGGCCTGTGCTTAACTTAGCCATGCTAGCATCGGTGCTAATGAGGGAGCTCGGCCAGGCCTCTTCACAGCTCTCCTCTCTGATTCAGGCTAAATGAGCTCTCGTCTCCTGACACTGATAATGGCGACCGCAATGGTCACAGGCCGCTGTGTAGCCGCGGGGCAGAGAGAACCAGAGAGAACCCTGAGCCACTCTTCGTGTGTCAGCATTGTTGAAAGGTTACCCCGAGGCACCATTTACAATTTGTTTTTGATGACACTCGGTAGTCACTTTAAAATCACTTGTTGTTGCTTCATCACAGCCTGGTTGGATGATTCAATCAATGACTACATTGTTATTTAATAATGTCTTTCACTTTAGTTGTTTCAGAGGCATTAGCTGAGTCGGGGGGGGGGGGTCAGTCAGTCCATCGCTTTTATCCACAAAATCTCATCAATCAAATGGAGTTTTGTAGGCAAGTTCGCCTTGTACACATTCATGGTCCCCAGATGATAAACCCCTGGAATCTAGTAGCGCCACCAGCAGATTTACATTTGGGGTTTTTGAGTGTATCATCTTGACAGCTATTGAATGGATTGCAATCCAATTGTTGTAAGTACAGATATCAATGCCCCCACGCCCCCTCAAACATAAACCGTAAAAACGTGGCAAAACTATGTCTAAATGACATATCTTTGCGTGTATGCACCGCAGTTTCTTGTTGCTTCTCAGACGACATAAATGCAGACTCGCTTTTTATCTGTAATCCGTTAAACTGCATCGATCCGGCTCCAGTAACACCTTAATGTGTACGTCTAACACCAGAAGAGCAAGAAGAAAAATAGTGCCACTGTTTAGCTTATCTGTGGCACAGCCTCCCTCGAACACTTCATCCCAGATGATAAACAAACCTGGACGGACTGCAGATGAGGTACGGCGGAGAACATTGGAGAGCGCGCCGTGCGAGAGTGAACAAATAAGGGATAAGTGGTGATTTAGCCGACGGAGTGGTTTCAAAGAAATGTCAAACTCCTGGCTTCAATGGAGCGTGCTTTAATGTCAAAAGATTGTGTCTTTCTTTCCTGAAGGAGAAATTTCAACGCAGCACATTTTTGCTCCGAATGCAACGGCACACACTTAACCTTCCCTTGTGCCCCTCGAGCTACAGCACAAAAACACCAGTCTGTGCAGAGGAAGCGCAACTCATTGCCGATACAATGGGATCGCGCTTGGTTACAGAAAGCTACACCGGAGGAAGAAGGAAGAGAGAAAGAAGGAGAGGAGTTGGCCGGCAGGTGCCATCTAACTATGAATCAAGGAGTTTCTTTATGTGTGTGTGTGTGTACGTCCCACTTGAAGGGTGTACAGCCGGGGGACAAAAGGTAGTGCCGTGTCGAAAGGTGGTCGCGGCTCATTGACTGCGGTTAACCTTTGCTGCTGGATGCTGGATACACCAACATCACAGTCGGAGCTCTCAGGCCCGATTGGAAAACACATTCACTGGTTCAACCCTGGAGGGTGAAGAAACCTCAGATCTGGTGTCTGCACGCGTCTTTACCCTAAGTGCTATGAATGGTCGTGGCTGAGCTAAAAAAATAAAAAAGTCCCTCTCACAATATTATCTCTCTCCACCTGTGAGGATCTCAACTGAAAGGCAGATTAAAGTTAGCCTGCCCTATTGTCCTCGCCGCATGAGGCACACACCGCCTCCATCGGCACATGTGGCCGTCCGCCTGCCTGCACCACGCACCTGTGTGTGTGTGTGTGTGTGTGTGTGTGTGTGTGTGTGTGTGTGTGTGTGTGTGTGTGTGTGTGTGTGTGTGTGTGTGTGTGATGAAAGCATCTGACCCCTGGGATAATAGCATTCAGACTTGTGACAGGCAGAATTAGCATACATAGTGGATGAGATTTATTTTCAGGAGAGGCTGCGGGGAAATGTTTTCACAGAATTGATGGCACCTGTTTCGGCGGAGAAGAATATATACATGTAGATACAACTTTTTATCTGTAGTGAGGTGCAGCGACGGACACAGCAGAGAGATCCTTTCTGATTCAGGCTTCATGAGGTGATGACAGACATTGTCTACCACTGACCACCTAACATCTGCAAGAGGGCTGCAGAGGATTCTGGCCAAAAATCTATTTATTTTTAACAATGTAGTGGATTTCAAGCATTATTAACCTAATAAACCAACTGTAGCCATGCTGGCTTGCCAATTATTGAATGTTTTTTCTGTGTTTTTTTGTCAGAGAAAAACAAAAATGTCAGCATAAAAATATGAGTTAATCTGTCAATTATTTCCTCCATTAATCAATATATTTTAGTGTATAAAAGGTGAGATAACAGTGAGAAAAAAACATCACAATTTCCTTACCCAGATTGATATTATCAAGTTTGTTTCTCGAACCAACACTACAACATATAATTTACTATGAAATAGGAAAAGAAAAATCGCAAATGCTTAATTGTTCCAGTTCCATAAAAGAATAAATAACAAACTGCTGAAATCTCTTCGCAGAAAGGTCATGATATTATAGTTCTTTGACTGGGGAATTAATTCCTGCTTACACCCTGTTCATGGAGCTCGGACCCAACCCAGTGGGCAGACAGTGTTTGGTATTGTATGTTTCTGCAAACTATAGGATACATTTAATGTTGACTTTTTCTCAACGAGGAATATGTTTCATAACTAAGTTACTTATCAGCCTCGTATCACGCTTGCAGGAACACACAATGCCTCGTGGTTAAAGTTGTGAAACAATTGGTTAGGTTTAGGAAACAAAAGTTCTTGGTTATGGGGAGAAAAAAGATCATGGTTCGTGTTAAAATAATAATTACACAATGTAATGTAAAAGGTATCACAACAACGCAAACCAACAACATAAGCAACAACGCAACTCAACAACGTAACGCAACAACGCAAACCAACAACATAAACCAACAACATAAAGTAATAACGTAACGCAACAGCGTAACGCAACAGCGTAACGCAACAACGTAACGCAACAACGTAACGCAACAACATCACGCAATAAAGTGACTCAACAATGTAATGTGACCATTAAAGTTACATAAGTGACTAAATAACAACTATCCTGAATGGACTTTCTTGCATAATGTTATGTAACAAGCATAACAACATTACATCACAACTGTTCGGCTAAACGTTGACTTTCGGCTTCACGGGGGACACAAACAACAGTCTCCTGGGTGAAAGTCCTGTCCTGCGTGGTTTGCAGAAACATCCAATGCCAACATTTTGTTCCTGGCTGCTGGCCTATCAGAGGTCACGGCCAGCTGCAGCACAGGCACCAAGAAGCCAGTCGGCTTTCAGGGTCACTTCCTGTGGACTTCCTCAAGCCCCCCCCGCCCACCCCGCATTGACTGGCTGCTGATTATTTAACCACAGCAGCCCTTTGCTCATGTGTAGAAACACATGGCAATATTTGAATCATGTGCAGGAATGTTTTTGATCTTCATATCTTGATTCTTCCTTTATGGCTTCAGAAAAGTCACACTCGGGCACAACACCCAACATCCGATACGTGCTTTGACACTTGAGGATCTGGACGGAGTGAGCCGCGTCAAGTCAGTAGGGAACGTTTTAAGCGCACTCGGCGTTAGCGATTAAGAGCACTCAGAACATAAAGGCTCCATTCAGGAGGTGATAAGAGGGCGTGTACGGTTGGCACTCGCTTGACGCATTAATAACACGCCATAAAGCTCGCTGATGTCTGCGTGTGCCTGGTGAACACGTGTGTTTACACTTGTTCTCAGGCAATGTGCAAAGCAACATGGCCGTACAAACACACACAGACACATACACACACACACACACACACACACACACACACACACACACACACACACACACACACACACAGGGCTGTTAAGCTGGCGTGCGGTGTCACTGTTTAGGCTGAGAGGTTCACGCGAGCCCGACGACACATGGACAAAGAAGCTGTCTGAATGCTTTATGTGTGTCCATACAGTGTAATTGTGTGTGAGAGACAGACACAAGGAAGCGAATGGTAATAGATACACACACACACACGCACACAAACACAGTTGATTTTTATTATAAACAAGCACCGGAAAAATGACACATAGCGTATACACATGAGCATCAACACACGCAAACGTATTATTAGGCGTGCACACAGGGAGATACTGCGAGGGACGTAATCACAGTCACGGGGGGGTGATACGCCTTCCCTGGGAGAGAGAGGGGGAGGCGGTGGGAGAAGAAAAGATAAGAGGAAGATGAGAGAGATGGAAGTCGGTGGTAGAAGGGAGGAGGACTGCCAGTAGCTCATATACTGTACAGCTAGAATCTCTTCCAGCTGTTACTGCAGGGAGACAAGAGCGAGTGGGAGGAAGATAAGAGTGACAGAAGGCTAAAAACATAATGTGTATCCTACATCTTTTTCTCGTCATTGGCAAAAAATGTGCTTGTGTTATAAAAATAAAAATAAAAATAAATAAAAAAGTGATGAAAACAGCAGCCTCTGGTTTGTCTGTTGTCAGACTTGGTATTCATAGACCGTAGAATAACACAGGTGTGTGGCCTGTAATGGGTTTATGGGTTTGCCGTCACCTTTGCTTGTCGCAGTAATGTGATTTTCACGTCAAAAGCAAAGCGTTGCATTTGGGGGGATTTGTAAAAAAAAAAAAAGTTTAAATTTTTTTATGAGTTACTTTGTGTTATTTAAAATGCAAATCATACATTTTCCACAAAGTATTTGGATACTAAAAACTAAAATGTCAGAAATAGTATGAACTAGTAGAACTAACAAATCAGGAGGGGTTTTGGACATAGACCTAACTGTAGGCAACTGAGAGGGCCCTAACCATGCAGCCACTATGAAGTGTGATGGACAAATGAATATCCATGCAAATAGAAAAATTGTTAGTTGTCAGTGGCTTTTTATATCAACTTTGACTCCAATGACTACGTGAAATTTTCGCGAATAGTGACGAAATCCCCCAATTTAGCCGTTAGCCACTTTTAGCTCACCAAACAAGTTAGCCACGAGGCCACGGCAAGGTCTCAAGGAGACTGTATGTTGGGTTTACATTCACCCGGTGGCCTTAAATACAACTCCAAATGAATGCTAATGTGGCTTTTTGTCTGCTGGATGTGAAAGAAGGTAAATTCTAGCACGTTAAGGTACTTTCAGACACCGAGCCGCTACTGCTACGTCTGCTACCCAGTGATGCAGGTGTTTTTTTTATATTTCATACATTTACTTAACTATCCTATCAGTGCCTTCTACCATGTAGGTGATAAATGTACTCTATTTGTATTAGAAAGCTAAATACAACATGTTGGAGCTTAAATTGAAGGTAATGGTCAGCAATAGGGCATGATTAGCATCGAACGTTTGGCTAACTGATATCATATACATTGTTTCATGTTTAACTATGTAATTGCTAAAAACAGATTTTTGCAGTTGCTACACTTTTTTTTTCATTTAGCGGCTTGGTTGGCTAATTCCACCATGTTTTCATGCCTACGTTACACTGGTTTAAGAATGAGCAGAGCAGTGGGCTGGCTCCCCGTCGCTAGGAGACTACAGCCGCGGGGGGAGCAGACAGCCGCTCTGTAACTGTAGCTGTCTTATTTGTCCATGTTGCGCAAAGGCTTTCGCCATATGGAAGTGGTCGTGGTTTAATCCCTCAGCCCCTTGCCCGCTTTTTATTGGCGTTTAAAAACCAAAATGATGCAGTGGGTGGACGTAGGCTCAGACCTTTAACAGAGATTAGTCCTGCACAGTTGATGATACGACAATTTACATTTGCTGTTTAAACAGTCGGCATCTGGCAAGTCTCCCGTGCACAGGAAGTGAAGGCTTTTCCATTTCTGGCAGCAGCAACAGTGCTTTGTTTGGAATAAATATAGAAAGGCTGAGCAGTGCTGTCTACCACCTACACACAATCAAAACACAAAGACTTTACAGTACTGCCAACACTGTTTCATTGACAAATGATCCCTGAGAGATGCCGTGCAAAGCTACGGCAGCAATGAGCACAATAAGCATCGGCAACACGTGCAAAAACCTGAATGAAAACGTTTGTGAGTTATGATATATGGTTTCAGTTCACCATCCCTTTATATTAGCTGATTCATCACTTCACTTTGCTTCGACGGTATTAATGCACATTCATCCCACTCTGCTGTCATTTGTTTGCCTATTTCACACTATTGTGGTGACTGTCATGCTGAATAAAAAGCTAATTTCGTGCGCCTTGTCTGAACTGGGATTAGGCTGGATGATATTCTAATTCACTTTTTTCTAGTTTTTGTCTTTTGCATAGTGTGGAAGTCTCATTATTCTTTGTGAATATTCCATAAGTCCCTCTGTGAATCTCCTCACAGTGGGAGAATGCAGTGGAGGGTAGAAATTAGGGAAGTGCGAGAGCAGTGAGCCGTTCAGCACAGGTCACGTGTGTTCCCTCTGAGGCAGGTGTGTGTGTGTGTGTGTGTGTGCGCGTGTGTGTGTGTGTGTGTGTGTGTGTTAAGCTTATCTGGTCTGCGTATGGATGTACAGCCAGTGAAGCGTGGTAAAAGTGAACACACACCATGCAAACCGATTTCCCCGCTCGGTATATTCTCAACGTCGGGAAACCTTAGAGATCTTAGCCTGTGATTGGTGTTGCATCCGCAGAGCTGTTTCCCTATGCACTTTGATATTAAATCCAATCCATGTCCATCAGGATCATGCAACCTGCTTCGGGCTCTGCTCATGTGTGATGCGAGTTTCGGGGAAATCAATATCCTGATTGCAGAGGCTGGAAAAGGCCTCAGGCAGGCGTTGAGCTGAGTGCATAAGGGCTTGGTCCCATGTTCTTTGTGTTACAATATGCATGTATGGTCCCCACCACCCTTAAAGTGGATTCTCATATTGTGGGCTCCACGAGTATGCAGGTTTTAGCTGATGCAAATTAGACGAGCAATCACTCCCCAGCAGACAGGAGGAACGGCTCCGTCAACAAAACAAAACCACAACAGAGGTAGAATTATGGAGGAGAGAGGAGCTGCAGTCATTTCCATGCTCTCATTCGTGCATCTCGGTTCGTTAGGTGCATCATCAAAAGCTGGACTTTCTTGTCGTTTTTCCCACAGACTGTTGACGTGCCCTGTTATCTATCGGGCAAAGCATCTGCTGAGGAGCTGATTAGTAACGAGGGCAGGGGTTCTCCCCGTCGGTTCCAACAGGGCTTTTTCTTCCAGACCTTCAATCGGTTGACAGAATCCATTCACACACACTTTGCATCGTGTACATCTGTTTATCTTACATAAAAAAAAAGAAAACTTATTTTCTTGAAAAATATTGAATGTTATTTATTGTGGAAAAAAAAGATTAACATTTTGAACAATACAATTACTTGGATTCCTGCCGAGAGTTAGATGAGAAGATTGATACCACTCTCATGTCTGTGTGTTACTGTGATATATTGAGCTGGAGGCAAGTGTCGCTTAGCTTAGCTTAGCATGACGACTGGAAGCAGGGGGAAACAGCTAGCTCTTTCTAAGGTAAAAAAATATATACACTTATCCAAATTTTAATTTGAGGTTAAAGATTTAGACGTGACTTCCGTTTTTCAGGTTTCGCTCCCTGAAAAAATATCTCTTTCCACGTTAGTACAACTAAAAGGGGTTGGTTGCGTGGTAAAGTTCCCACCCAGTATCTGACTCACAACCACTTCCAGAGTTTTTCAGGGAGCAAATTCCGCCCTAGTTTTTTGTGAGCTGCCCTCTGGATATTGCCCTCTTAACAAAACTCAGTGCAAGCCAGTGAAAAGAGGCAGTTGGCATCACCGTGTGTCATGGAGGTCAACAGTAGAGGTAAGTAAAGGACCACAGTGCTGTGGGCATTCCAAATTAGAAAAATAAATATTTTCACCTGATAGAGTCCACACAATACCTGCCATATGCTCTCTGCTCTAATTATTTAAAAAATGTTAAACCACCCACGGAGCACGTGAAACATGGGGACATTTAACGTTTCCATAGAATATTTGACTTTCAGCATTCGATCGCATTGATAGACCCTATTTTGCCATATTTTAATATGTTGGTTGAATCAGCGAATTGATCCAAAGGCAGAATATCCCACTAAATAATATATATTATCTTGCACAAATATGTCATGAGGTTGAATGTAGAAGCGCTTTAACACTTTCAAAGTAATCCGTCACTGTGATTATGCGACTTAACCAATGGTGCAGTGCTTCCGTTGCGCTTGTAATTTTATGGTATTAACATAATGCTTATGTGATCACAATAAATATCATCCATATCACTGTATCATGTACCGTGTACCACGGCAAGTACAGACGAGGTAGCTCCACTGAACCCAGTGTTTGGGCTGAAGAAACCAAACATCTGACAGACTGTCTGCCCTGGAAACAGCAGTGCGACCTCATATGTTGCGTAAATCTCTCGGGATGTTTTGACAGACTACATGCAGACTACACACATACACACACACACAAACTCACACACACACACACAAACACACACACACACACACACACACAAACACACACACACACACACACACACACACACACACACACACAAACACAAACACACACACACACACACACACACACACACACACAGTCCCGTGTGAACCTCTACATTTCACTTACAGTGAACTTTAAAGCAGCGAGCGAGCTAGCCTCTGCCTAAGCTAACAGGATTTGATATATTTATACATTCCCCTGTTCTTGTTTGGATGACTCATCCATCAGTGGGTGTCCTGTGCCTTGATCTCCTTCCAGAATTTTTCTTTCATTTTCTTTTATTTCTTTTACTTTGAGCTGCATTATTTCCCCTCCCCATCTCCAATTCTCTCTCTTCTGCGTTTTAAAATTCCTTTATTGATTTTCTTCTTTTTTTTTTTTTCATATTTCAAGAATTAAGGTTATCTTTTTGTTTTTGCTGTCCAACACCCAGCCTCACTCTCGCCCCTGTTTACTTCTTCAGTCCAGTCTGATGATGATTGGGAGAGATGAAGCTTCGCCGGTACTACAGGAATGAGGGCAGGAATACTGATTACCCAAACAGAGGCTCGTTCCAGATTATTACATTATGTTCTCTGGATCTGGGTCCATTTGTCACTTGAGTCCCCGTCAAGGCAGCAAGGTGGCCTAATCGTGCACACAGCCATCCTTAGGCAAGCATCTTGCCTAAGGATTTTTTGTGTTAAAATAAGTAAGTTTTAAGTAACTACATTTGTTGAATAACTGGTGTTTGCAAAGTATAGAAATGATGGTAAAATGAATCGACATTGACTTGGTTTCACACGGGGCATACAGCGGCCTCCTGGGTGAAAGTCCTGGGTTTGTTTGGCCTGTCCACCCTGTAGCGGGCTTTCTCGCTCTTCATACTACATCAGTTGATCTGACGGTCTAATAAGGTCGCCGGTAGGTTTACATTGGAGTTAGTCGAAAGCCTGGTGCATCCTGTACGGACTCTAAAGGATGCCTCGGTGCAGCAATACCACAAATACCAAGCTGCAGGTTGTTGATGAGTTGAGAGGGATGTGGGATATGTTGGCCACTAAATAACAAGAAAATGGGTGTTGGGTGGTTGGTCAGTCCACCACCTTGGTTCAGCCTGAAATATATCAACTATTGGATGGATTACCATTACATTTTGTACAGGGATTCATGGTCCACAGAGGATGAAGCCAACTGACTTTCGTGATACCCTGACTCTTGTTCTTGTGCCACCAGCAGGTCAAACTTTTAACATAGCCAATGAAATATCTCACACATCTACTGAATATATTGGCACACTATTTTTTGCAGACATGCATGGTTCCCAGATGATGTATCCCAATGTTTTTGTTGAACCTCTAGCTTTCCTATTAGCAACACCACAAGGTTGGCATTTGTGGTTCTGAGTGAAATGTCACAAGAATCATTGGAGTGATTACAGCACATTTGTGTTCCCCTCAGGATGAACAGTACTAAGTTCAGTGATCCTCGGACTTGTCATTTAGCATCATCATTATATGAAAATGTTAATGTTGGCCAAGCCTATGGTTTTACACCTGCAAACCTGGTGGCCTTCCCATCAGGCTCAGCTGCACTTTGTGTCGTCAACGTTCCATCATAACGCTAACCCACGTTCTCTGTGTCCGTCTCCTTTTGCAGAAATTCGATGATTTCATCTTCGCGTTCTTTGCCGTTGAGATGGTCATCAAGATGGTGGCCCTGGGGATTTTTGGCAAGAAGTGTTACCTCGGAGACACGTGGAACCGTTTGGACTTCTTCATAGTGATGGCTGGGTGAGTCACACGCGCACAAACACACAGGTGGCCGAGCATAGCCAATGCATAACCACCAGAGGCTTGCAGAAGAAGACGCAGCGCGCACGCACACGCACACGCACACGCACACGCACACGCACACGCACACGCACACACGCACACACACACACACGCAACACATTTCAGTAGTTATCGAACTGCAAGTCTGGATTTGAGAGTGCAGGGACAGATTCATGAAGGACAGACACTAGTAAATGTTTTGCGTAATTGTCACCAGATTCCTCTGCTCGCCGCCCCCAGAGCAGATCAAACAACACTGGATTTGAAGCATGAACCTGTTAGAACCAGTCCCTTAAGCAACACCAGGCTTCTTTTCCTGGGTTTGTCTTCAAATGAATCTCTCCCCCCCCCCCCCCTCCCCAAGTGTCCTGTAAAAGCCTTTTAAATAAAACTTGGTAGCAAGTGCCCTCTTAAATTCCTAAGTGCTCAGAATCTGTCAAACAGCTGAAGAGAGTGAGATCAGATTTAAAGAGTGGGGGTGCAGATGCAAACTTCGTTTTTCTTTTGAACTCGTTCACATTACTTACTTTTACACGTCATAACTCCACTAATACACTTGCAGATTGAATATGGTTTTGTGCAATAACATATGCATGCACGCACATACACATGGAGGCCGTATGCACAAATCCAAGCACACGATCCTCACACACACACACACACACACACACACACACACACACACACACACACACACACACACAGGCGCATCCATACAGATGCATAATAACAGACATACGATATGCATATGGTCTGCGAACACAGCGGGCATAGAAATGCACACAGTGACGCATAGAAATGCACACAGTGACACATACACACACACACATACACACACACACGCACACCCACAGACACACACACACAGACACTGATGCACACACTGTAATTTGATTAAACATGTTGCGGAACGTAGCCTGCTGGTTTTGGTCTGACATTTTCATCACACTGCATCCCCTGCTGGTTTTTAATGCCATCCTTCTGCCACAGCTTCTGTTGTCCATCAGTGGGAACATGGCACATGTCCTTCTGTGTGTGTGTGTGTGTGTGTGTGTGTGTGTGTGTGTGTGTGTGCATGACAAAGTATGTCCTTCAGCAGCAGAGAGAAGATACATTTCACCTACTTACTACCTTCGTCTTGTATGCGAGTGCAACCCTGAGTTTCCTCCTCAGCCCTCATTCATTTTAATTCCTCGGCGCTCTTGAAGCCCGTGTCATACGTCTGAGTTGAACTCTTCCAGGAGCGTAGATAGTGAAAGCTGCTTCCCTATTGGATCTCTAAGTGATCCAGTGCTTGAGTACCAGAAGGAACAAGATGGGAAATACCTTAATGTCTGATAATCAGGCACTAATCCAGTGAGTCGTAAGAAGGCCAATAAAAGGAGCCTCTAATTAAAAGTACAGCATCGGTTCAATGAGAGCAGGTGTAATGCCATTATGTTACAGCTATGCTGAATAGTATTAAAAATTATACTTGCTGCATACAGATGAAACTATAATGTGCTGGTGGAAAAAAATAAAACTGGGTCATTGTTGCAGTGCAGGATAGAATATGCATGAAGAACAGGCAACAGAAAATATATCTGAGTGGAATTTCATAATAAAACATTATGGCATGAGACAAACCCGCCAGTTTTACGCATTGCAGCATTCGCTCAGAAGTAAAAGTTTTAGTTAGACTGTCATTCTCAAAAACTAAGCATGGTTAACATGTATACTAATTTGTTATTTGTTTTATTGTGTAATGTTATTTCAGAATTCAATTCAAACGTTGACTGTATTCGTCTACACTCTGTGTGAATATCAAATCCGGGGCTGCAACGAACAAATCTTTTCGTTTTCCATTTATCAGCCAATAATTATCAATCAACAATAGTCATAATCTCCCAGAGCTCAACTGAAATTATTTAAATCTTAATGAATCCAAACTCCGCCATCCGACTGGGCTACAAAGGCCCGCTGGATTCGCTCGCCGACTGTTTGTGCTTTCGTTTTTCCAGCTTGACGTTAACTTCATGCCGTTGAATCAAGGAGACGTGTTCATGCCGAATACAGACCGTATGAACACAGTGTGAGTGTGTGCGTGTCGACGTAGAGTACACCGCGCTTTTAGAGGGTCGGAATACTGGAAAGGTAAGCCCATTTACCACTCTATCTTTTTGTGGCGCGAACACAAAAAGCGTGCTAACTCTTTCGGGAGTCTGATGGCAAATGGACCTACGGTATCGTTTAGGTATGAGGATGTGTTGGGTACAGATATATAGGCTTTACAATTTATATACAGAGCGGTGGCTAATAATATACTAAATATATACTAAATGTGCGTCGTGTACGGACACCATGGGAGGAAAGCCTCTTAACCTGCCGCCTGCTTGACTTCACGCCGTTATATTGATGTAAACTGTCAAAGCCAACGCCGGTTCAGGCTGTATGTCGCTATCTCACTTTCAAACCAAGCACGGTGCCGTTCTTGCACCCCCCCCCCCCCCCCCCTGTCTTTTCTCTCCCTCAGCATATTTTTTTCTTTCAGTCACTCTTTACTCTGTAACAATAATTTATGAAAAAAGGTTGCCATGGCTTCTTGTGTGAATCGGAGCGTGAACAATATGGAGCATGACAGAAAACATGGCGTGGGAAATGAAGTCTATTCCTATGTCCGTATATCTACTGGTGTCATGTATGTTGTATATTGAGCGTGTGCGTGGTGAAGGTGTAAGCATGCATGTGTGTGGATGTTAATATGGTGTATATGGGTAGCCATTTCTGCACAGATGAAAAAAAAGAAAAAAAGGATCTCATCTGTACGGAGAGTCCCTAGCCACAAGGAGACAATGGTAACCCAGGCAACGGCTGCTTGTCGAGCATTTGATATATCCCGGCAACAGTTGTTAAGTCTGCGGAGGAAGGCTCTGATGAACTGTTTGTTTCTTTCCGAGAGGATAATTACAGCTAAGCTGCTTTTTCAGCAGGTCTTGGCTCTCGCCTCCTAATCACCTCACCGTCAGGAGGGAACGATGGAGGGATGAGTGTACGGAGCAGGTGGAGTGTGGAGAAGGAGAGGGGGATGCAGGGTGTGCTGCAGCGTATGCGTGATAAAGGAAAACGGCAGGGGATGGAAGTCTCCTTCTTTCGACAAATACATATTTGAATTTCACAAACAAAAACTTGCCATTGCACGAGGTCATTTGGCACCCGCGTCGCCGGGAATGCCGTCGCAACGCTTTGAAGTTTCACTGCTTCTGAGTTTGACTTTGTGACGCTCGGTTCGCTCTCCGCCGTGCATTCCCGTGTGTCACTCCTCGGCGCCGTGTGTGACGAGTGCGAAAAAGTGTGTGACGGCGTCCGGCATGAAGAGAAAGATGCACCGCTCGATGACTTGTGTTCACACTCGTTGTAAAGTTGTGTGCTTCACCTGTCGACTTGGTCAGAGTCTTGAACACAAGTACGCAATCTCTATTGTTGACCGCCGTCTGTACGCAGAGCTCTGAGCCAATGACAACGGTCGGTATGATATCTGACGCAACGTTCACCTCTCTTATTCTCAACTTGGTAATGCTTTCAGAATTGTGTTGATATATACAACATATTACCTTAGTTTGTATTCAGAAAACACACAGGCAACATTACATGGGGGGGGGGTTACAATATAGTACTAAAATGTACACAGACAAGAAGAAACACAGCTGACATTGAAGGTTATTTCTGTTTTATTGCTGTTTATTTTCAGCCACTCGAGCGTTAGGCTCAAAGGACGACAATGACTGTCGGTCAGTCGGTCGGCCCACCACTTTGACCCCGACTGAATTACCTTATCAACTATCGGATCGCCACGGAGCTTTGTGAAGGCGGTCTTGGTCCCCAGAGGATGAAGCTTGTTGACGTTGGTGATCCCCGGATTTTTCATCTACAACCATCACCCGCTCTAAAGATTTTTTATTTTGGTTTACGACTGGTTTGAAACTAATTACCTCAAATGCCTTACAGGGCAACTACAGCATGGCTGTAGACTCTAAGACTTATTTGAGTTGTTGCCATCATTCATATCAGCAAGAATAACATGAAATCTGTGAACCAGACCACTTGCTTAACGGACCAGCAGCCAGCATATTGAATCCGGCACCGTGAATGGTCTGTGGCCTAGTTAATCCACAGTCTAATCAGCTCTGTGACTGTGAATGCACGCTCAGCATGTTGCTGTTTTTTCTCAATAAAATTTGCTCAAGGAGGGCAGTTCCCTGATTGAAGCCACAGACTGGAACAACAAACTTAAATTGTGACTTGACACATCTCATCACAAGTTGTAAAGAGGGGGAACATTCTGCTACAGAGTTACAGAATGGTAAATCATATTCATCTCCGATGTGGTTCCATTCATCTCTTCAAATGAAACAGGACTCGTCTAAATGAGCCACATTGATCCATTCATGTCAAGAAAATGAGACTCCGTTCAGTAAAACTGTTCTAAACTATTTGCATTAAAAGGAACTGATTGTACCCAAGTGTGTGGGAACCAACTTTCCTTTTTCAGACTCAGCTCTGGATTGACTGACTTGTTCAAAGAATGTTTTCATTTATTTATGTATTTATTCATCGATTGGTCCAGTGGAGCCCACAGTCAATAGCAGAGGGGTCTAAATAGGAGAGTGTACGAGCACTACTGTGGCAGACAGGCTACCCTATCCATAGTACATTGATCTGACCTCCCTCTCTCTCTCTCTCTCTTTCTCTCTCTCTCTCTCTCTCTCTCTCTCTCGGATTCCTCCTGGAGAGAAACAGAAAGGATAACTGAAGAGGAGGAGGAGGAGGGACGGGGGGTTGTTGAGAAGGAAACAGGAGGTAGGGCAATGGATTGACGAAGAAAGTCAGATGGAGAGAGGAGGAGAAGCTCGATAGCGACTGCCTCGATGTGGAATCGGGTCGGATGTTTGAGGATGAATCACCACCAATGAAAAACGCTCATTTCGGTCCCTCGGTCACTTTGGAAATATGTGACATTTTCCTGTATATATTTCAGAGGCTATGCATAATTCACAATAAGTCAAAGAGTACAAACCTGGCGACAAATAAAGCGATAGTTCTCAAGATGAAATATCCCACGTAAGCCTTTAATAATCCCCTCGCAGTACGCTGCTATAATTCATGGTAATCCATCCAATAGTTGTTGAGATTTTTCCATCTGGACCAAAGTGGTGGACCGACCGACAGTCGTTGCCCAGTAAAGATGTGGCAACGAGTCAGGAAAAAAGGAACAACATTGCGTAACAGTCTGTCTTGAATTATCTGGTGACCCCTCAGATTCTTCTCGGGACCTATTTCGGGGTTACAAAACCCACAGTAATAGACACGCATAGCAAGTTCTAATCACAGGCACTCTGCTTCATGCTTTTACCGTCACGGTGCCAGAAGAGAGAGAGAGGAGGGGGGGGGGGACTTTAAAACAAGTTCCTGGGTCCGAAAACGCCTCAAGAATCGGTTTTGTTTTTCTCAAAGGGAGCAGAGCTGAAGGTCCTCCTCGAAGTAGTAGAAGTAGAGAGAGGCGAGACAAATCTATAAACTTGTGAAAGGAAGCCAAACAGTGTACTGGGAGTGTGATGTAGATTTCAGGAAGATCAAATTTGGCTGAGGCTATATGCCCATCAGCTTGACCATGTGAGATAATTATATAAAAGCATCACTATTAACTTCGGCGCGATATATTGATATTTAAAACACAAGCTTAGCAACTTTACCTGGCTTTAAATATGCAACACGTCCTCTTGTATTTCAGTCACACTGAAGGAGGTGAGAGAGAAGCGTCTCCTGGTTCTTCTCTTCATGACTCATTGATGAACACTTTGGATCGGATCCAGCCCTGTTTAGGGGACAGCGGCGGGAAGAAAAGCGGCATGAGGATGGAGGGAGGGATGGGCAAGGAGGGTGGGGAGGAGAATAGACAAATGGGGGGAAAATATATAGTTATTTTACCTTAATTAAACCTTTTATTAAACATTGAGAAGTTCAAGCAAGTGTAGCGATGGGACTTACTTGTATACTGTCATACGCTCACCTCCAAATGTAAGAGAGACAGAGAGAGAGAGAGAGAGATGACACAGGCAAGGATACAGCATCCATGGACAATGATGGCTGTTAAACAAACTGTCCACTGTCAGGAGTTGAGCAGTATGTCTCCCTCCCTCCCTCCCTCCCGCCCTCCTCCCTCCTCCCTCCCTCCCTCTCGGCGAGCTTGCTTGCGCTCTGCAGCATCCGGACTGGACTGCTGCATTTTTCTCCTCCTGGGTGTCCTTATCCACCTGGGTTCCTTCTCCATTAGTCAGATTATCCGCCCACTACAAGTGGGTCAGCAGATCGGCCATAGATTACTGTTGTGTGTGTGTGTGTGTGTGTGTGTGTGTGTGTGTGTGTGTGTGTGTGTGTGTGCATGACAAAGTATGTCCTGGCGGGTGTGGCGGGGGGGAAAGCTCCAGCTCCAGTGTGAGCAGAATATTTAAAAGCTTCGCGAGGACGGTAGATGTAAATCTGGGGCTTTTATTATCAACCAGGATTACAATGCAGTAATAGAGGAGAGCATCCTGCAGCCTCTGTTGGTCCTGGCTTCA
The DNA here is from genome assembly GCA_016806645.1 of Ophiodon elongatus. Taxonomy (NCBI): domain Eukaryota; kingdom Metazoa; phylum Chordata; class Actinopteri; order Perciformes; family Hexagrammidae; genus Ophiodon; species Ophiodon elongatus. The sequence continues at coordinate 367,805 of JACSYO010000728.1, read as the reverse complement.
TGAATCATTAGCGTGTCTCTACCCAGAGAATGGACTCAGGCTCTGGCCTGTCGTGCATCGTCTACCAAGAATGCAGGTTATAATATAAATAAAGTTATCCTGAAATGGCTTCCAGCAAGAGAGGACAGGGCAGGCTGTATGTGTCACAACCCCCCCCCCCCATCCCCCTCTCCCTCCACCCTCCCAAAAAACCACAGAGCACAGTAAAGTGCTTGTAAAACTGCGTAGTAATTAAACATATAAACAGTTTCTTCTCTTTGATTTTTGAGCGACATCATCATCATCATCATCATCATCATCATCATCATCAACAACATCGACTCCGAGTCAACGCATGTAATTTACAAAAGTTGCCGCGTGTAAGAAAGGGAGGACTAAAGAGTGTTTTAAAGATTGTCACCGGATGTGCTGCAATTACAGGCTTTGTAGAAGCTAATGACACGCGGGAATCATACAGAGTCTTCTTTTATTTATATTTAATACAGTATTAAACAGTGTGTTTACAGAGAAGCAGGAGGGAGTTCGAGTAGTTTCAGTCTCTCGTTGAATGGGGACTATACGATACGCGGATAAAAGAGCATTTTTATTGATTACAAAATGATTAGCTTCCTGGAGGGAGTGATGGCCAGCGCACAACAACTTTATCGCTGTTATGCAAGAGGGTCAATATGACCGACTAGGAGTAGCCGAGACCTCTGACTTCTCAGGAAGAAGGAGAAGAAGAAGGAGAAGAAGAAGGAGAAGAACAAGAAGTAGAAGGAGAAGAACAAGAAGAAGAAGAAGAAGAAGAAGGAGAAGAAGAAGGAGAAGTAGGAGAAAGAGAAGGAGAAGAACAATAAGAAGGAGAAGAAGGAGAGAAGAACAAGAAGTAGAAGGAGAAGAAGGAGAAGAACAAGAAGTAGGAGGAGATGATGAAGAACAAGAAAAAGAAGAAGAAGAAGAAGGAGAAGAACAAGAAGGAGAAGGAGAAGAAGAAGGAGAAGTAGGAGAAAGAAGGAGAAGGAGAAGAAGGAGAAGAACAAGAAAAAGGAGATGAACAAGAAGTAGAAGGAGAAGAAGGAGAAGAAGAAGGAGCAGAAGACGGAGAAGTAGGAGAAAGAGAAGGAGAAGGAGAAGAAGGAGAAGAACAAGAAGAAGGAGAAGAAGAAGGAGAAGAACAAGAAGTAGAAGGAGAAGAAGAAGAAGAAGAAGGAGAAGAACCAGAAGTAGGAGAAGAAGAAGGAGAAGTAGGAGAAAGAAGGAGAAGGAGAAGAAGGAGAAGAACAAGAAGAAGGAGAAGAAGGAGACGAAGACGGAGAAGAAAAAGGAGATGAACAAGAAGTAGAAGGAGAAGAAGGAGAAGAAGAAGAAGGAGAAGAAGAAGGAGAAGAAGACGGAGAAGTAGGAGAAAGAGAAGGAGAAGGAGAAGAAGGAGAAGAACAAGAAGAAGGAGAAGAAGAAGGAGAACAGGAAGAAGAAGAGGAAGGACACCCCCCTCCCCTCCTCCCTCGCTCCGTGCAATTATTGCGAGAGATAGAGAGAAACTCAGCGACCAAGCGTGACTGTGAAGAATAAGTTGGTTAACATTGAGTTAGATAAGCATCAGAATAAGTTGGTTAACATTGAGTTAGATAAGCATCAGAATAAGTTGGTTAACATTCCGTTAGATAAGCATCAGAATAAGTTGGTTAACATTCCGTTAGATAAGCATCAGAATAAGTTGGTTAACATTCCGTTAGATAAGCATCAGAATAAGTTGGTTAACATTCCGTTAGATAAGCATCAGAATAAGTTGGTTAACATTCCGTTAGATAAGCATCAGAGTGGGTTGATGGCAGAACGTGTTGCTGATGAAAGGTTCTCAATCTGATTCAGCATGAAAACACTCCATCTGTCTGTTCTCTCTCTCTGGTTCTCTTTCTTTCTTTCTCTCCTCCCTCCACTTCTCCCTAATCATACTGCACACGGTCGCTTTATTGATATCAGACTCTCATCATGAGCCCGGTGTCCGTGCACCCGCCTGCATGGATGTCGTTACATAAGGTGGGTGAGAGATGATCCTATGGTGCACAGGCTGTCGCATTTGATCTTCAGCAATACACTTTGTGCATAGAGACATACACCACACGAAAAAGAACACAAATAAAACACACACACACACACACACACACACACACACACACACACACACACACACACACACACACACACACACACACACACACACACCCATCAATCACAATTCATGTGCTGGGGGACATGTAGCGTGACAGCTTTGCCTGTCACTGATGTAGAGGCGAGTAGAAAAGCAAAGAATATGCGACTACAGGAACATCAGTGGAGAGGACAGATCACTGATTAGTTCATAATAAGCGAAACATGACAAGACAGATTATGACGGAGCAATGTGCAGCCACCAAGTGGTAAAGCGGTATGATCCAATAATCCAATAACAAAGCCATTATCTAATGGAATGATAACTGCGGGGTTAAAGCAGCCATTTGGTTGTGATTGGATTTCTCACTATTTATAATAAAACATTGTTTTTTCATTTGCATAACACTTTAAAGGCCACTCAAAGGCCTTTTACTTGGTAATAAAAGCAGTAACAGAAACAGTCGAGGCAATAACAGTATACAAACAAAACAACTACAATGGAAGAGGAAGAAAGACATAAATAAATATATATATATATATAAATATGTATGAATATACATATATATACATATATATATATATATATATTGACAGCTGAGTTGTGGATGTTTTGTAGTTTGCGGATAGTTTTGGAGAACGCTGTTGCAGTCGTTGCGTCGGGGAGGTACT
>JACSYO010000728.1:210000-360000 GCA_016806645.1 Ophiodon elongatus | reverse complement strand
TTAAAGGGCTGCAGTTCACAGCAACACTCTCTCTCACACACACACACACACACACACACACACACACACACACACACACACACACACAAATTCCTAAGTTGCTTGCTCACTGTCCTCCCCCCCTTCCATTTCTCTCACACACACTTATTATCCGAACACCCCCACCCCACTGTTGCCGCCCCAGAAAAAGGTTCCATATTCCTTCCATCAGTCTCCATTAGAGTTTAATCAGCGCAGATTGAATTTCCAGTGCACGCATTAAACATTTATTGTTTAAATAAATCACAAGCATTTTCATACCCGCCCAGCAGTCCACTATGTGGAATCAGCCTCACCTTGATTCCGCCCCCCCCCCCCTCCTGCGACGCTTTCTTAAACACAGACCCTAATTGTGTCATTAGCTCCCTCAATTTGCTCGGAGGAGATTGTGAGGCAAACTGAGCCACGATCCCAGGATCTGTGTACAGTACATGCAGGTGTTCATCCCCCCTCCCGCCTCTCCCTCCTCCCCCCCTCTCCCCCCGTGTCGGCCCATGAATGGGACATCAACCTCCCGTCCCTCAATCGATGACACTCCCAAACCTCTTCTGCAATCTCACCCTCGTGTCAATCAAAGTCGTCGTAGGGTGCCGGTGCTGCTCATTAGACTAAGCACACACACACACACACACACACACACACACACACACACACACACACACACACACACACACACAGAGTCATGCACACAGACTTGCTCATTAAGCATCTAACCAGTCCTCATCCTAATCACAGGACTAATAGCATCATTAATGTGTGGATGCTTTGGTCTGGTACTGGCCCTGCGGGGAACCTGTCATTGGGTTAGGGTGGTGGTGGTGGTGGTGGTGGTGGCCTTCATCCCTCCACCAGCCTAATCAAGTCCAGAGGAGGAGCTCGCAGCATTGAGGGCTGTTTATTGTGGAGCTCAGCGTATTCCGAAGCACACTTTTCCCCGTTTGAAAACATGGGCGCTGAAGTCCTTGGAGTCGGTTAGTTCATCTCCCTTCATGTTGGACTGGATTCATGACACCGGCTGAGCTGTGTTTTTTTACCTGTTCCATTATTAAGCGGTTGTCGGGCTGGTGCTGAGGGAAACAAGGCGGAGAGAAAAAAAAGGAAAACGGTTTGCCCTTTCAGAGTTCGCCGAGCGCGAGGAATTTGACACGCCTAATTGGCGCGGCGGCGTTACAAAAGAGGCTCCGAATGAAGGCGTGACATAGATGTTGCAACCTAAACTGTGACAAGCGCCCACAGAGTCACAGTTATATATCGGCACGGCGGCAGGGAGTCCTACATTTAAAGTGCAGCTGCACTCCGGCTCACACACACACACACACACACACACACACACACACACACACACACAGAGGAATAGATCACGTCTGGGTTCGTAAATTCCCACAGAGTTCATCTCTGCTCTCACAGGAAGTGGTTCAGATCTCTCCAAATCTTTCTTTAAAACACATGTCCACATCGTCACACGTGCACATTGACACGCTTCTTGTGTGTGTGTGTGTGTGTGTGTGTGTGTGTGTGTGTGTGTGTGTGTGTGTGTGTGTGTGTGTGTGGCGCTGGAAAGGCATCATCACTTCACAGTCAGCGTGGACAGGAGGAATTAATAACTATAGATTTACGGTACATAAGGGCGTGTGAGAATTGTTTTAAGACAGACCTGAAAAAAGAAAAAGCATATGCACTAAAAGCATAATGGCAGGCTAACTGTTGGCGTGCCTGCATGCTATTTAAGCATCAACCTTTAAGCTATAGCACGACTCTGTCAATGAGTGCACTCAGGGCTCGACGAGTGGACATATTGAGATGTGAGTGGGCAGGTGATCAGCGAAATCATATGAATCACATGTTTCAGAGTGCTCACGGTTTTAAGTGATTAGCAAGTGTGCGAGGCTCAGGTGTAGGGCAGCTGAACGCTCCACCGGCTGACAGAGCGCCACTTGGCACGGCAAACGGCAATTACCGCAACGCACCAAGTGTCCGATCTATATGATATGACCGCTGTGATGTAAACGAGAATGTATTTCACAGGCCACTCGTGAAGCGCACCGCCCAGCTGTCATCAGCATGGATGGACTAACGGCCCAGAGAGATAGAGATCTTCCTGTAGCGAGGGAGCAGTCCTTTTTAAACATCATAAATCCCACAATGGGAGACGCCGTGTGTATTAATCTCCCGTTTTGGTGAGGACAAGAGGAATGCGTTGTCATCGCGTGTAGTGGAGGCGTAGCATTTAATCGTTGAGTGTGGGAGAAGTCCGGTAAATCATGACCCGACACGGTCCGGATACGAGTCGCATCTTAGTGCCAGGCCGATACGGAGCCGGAGACTCGCACCTCACGGACACTCAGCCTAGCTCATGTCAGTGTGCTGGGTTCACTCAGTCCATCGGTCCAAACTTTCCACCTCCAGCCTCTTAGTCGACTTCCTTGTTTTTATTTGTCCGGCGGCGGCTCAGAGTGAGAAGCTGGATCAGCGGATGTTTGAACTGTTTGGTGCTCACATCCCTCCGCCTCGCTGTCTACGGCCCCACGCTGCTCTTTCCACAGACTCTCTGCCTGTATTGGAACTGGAGGCTGGAGCTCATCTTAAAACACACACATACACACCCTCAGACTTGTATTAACAAACACATCGTTCCTGGACTGGTGTCCTCGTCCGAGGCTCTGGCATTGATTGATTTGGAGAACATGGCACTGCTGCCAGTGGAAGTGACGGATACATTTCGCAGGCTCACTCCACCGACTGCCGACAAAGCCAAACATTCTCCGGCTGTGTCTCCACCTCATCCCCCACCCACCGTCTGCAACCTGATGGTCTATTCCCCTCACGTCCAGTACCGGCCCACGGGGACCTTGTACCGGGCCTGTCATCTCCTGCATCAAGGCAGATATGATAATCTGTGACTTACCTCTGTATGGGTCTTAATATTCAAAGGGAGCGGCTGACCACTCATGTGTCCAGAATGCAGTGTGTTTTCCTGGGTAACAGAGGAGGATCCCCCTCTCTGGAAAGAAAAGGAATAATGTGCTCATGGCATGGAAACAGATATGGCGCTATAGCGAGGTTGTATTGGAATGAGTATATCTAGTCCATGAAAACAGCGAAGAGGGAAGAGAAGTTCTAATTCTAGATTTGCTGAAATATTGATGAACCCAAATCGCTACTTTTTTTCCCTCCTCTTTCAAAGCAAAGTGTGCTTCTAGTGAGTAATATATAAACTGCGAACATTAACATTTAGAATCTATTGTCAGCAAATGACACTTTACTAACCTTGATTTTGCTGCTGCAATCAGCAAATAGAAGGGAGCTGCTTTACACTAGTGGCTTTTAGTTCCAGGCCTTCGAGGCAGTTAAACCTAGAATACTGACTTAAGAATGCTGAAATGCAATTTCTCAGTTTTCTGTTTATCGGAGTAAAGGTGGCATTGTTATAAACAGAGAAATAAAATTACTATTTTTATCCTCAGGCTAAAGTGACATATTTATTTCACCATCCAGCAGACACCATTTTTTTCCCCACAAATCAAACATATTTTTGGAATAGGGTAACTGTGGCTCTGCCAAAGCATCTGGTTTGGTGGCCATGCCAGCCAGCTGCAGGCATTATTTTCCTGCTGGCTTTGGTTCATGTATTTTCCCCTGCCTGGTTATCAACAATTCCTTTTACATTACATTACATTTCATTTAGCAGATGCTTTTATCCACAGCGACTTACAATAACTGATTCAACCATGAGAGTACAAACCCAGAACAAGAATCAAGAAAGTACAATTTCCTACAGAAAGCCAAACTACCAAGTGCTATAAGTAAGAGCCATTTAAGTGCTACAATGTATATATATATTTTTTTTTTATTCCAAAATTCCTTAATGCCAAGACCAGCAACAATTCTACACATGCTGTTTAGTTCAGTAGACGTGGGGAATACGACTCAGCCTGATCATCCCTGATGATGTCGTCAAACATCAGATATCTCGGCTTTGGTTTCGGAGACTTCCCATCAGAACGCTCGCCTTACAAACATAGCAGTGACAAAGAAATATGGAACAGCAGATGCCATGCAGACTAAGAGACATTTACCAGGCAGGAAGGGTCTAATAAAAACATACTCGTTGCATTGTGGGAAATGTAGGATTCAGGATTCAGAAGAAAAAAGGACAAAATGACCCAAACCCAGTCCGGAACCCGATACTACCAGATTGGTACAAGTAGAAGTCTACCTCCGAGTCCCCCAACTTTAATCCTTAAATTGCCCCCTTTAAAAGGAGGCAATGAGTCATTGGCAACCACTTTAAGAAGGAGAAAACCCTGCCTCAGGGTGGAGGGCCTGATGAGTCTTGATAAAACTTCGGATGGCATCGGTAAGCCACGTTTTAGAAAGGCAGCGTTGATTGATAAGCCGGAGGCAGCAGTCAATAGGTGATTATCACAGGACATAAACCCTTACACACACGCACACACGCACACGCACACACACACGCACGCACGCACGCACGCACGCACGCACACGCACACGGACACAGACACGAACATTAACACACCCAGACATGTCTCCGTCTTAACGAGACTGGGACCAGAATAGCCTTTGCACACTTCTTTATTGGCGAGCCACCGCGTGTGCCCTTTCCCCAACGCCTTATCAAACGGGCACGTGCACAGGCAGCGCTCGCACTCACGTTTTGCCAACACTCGTGCATGCACACGGACCACCGATGCATGCACACGCGTGCTGTTGTTTTCACGCATCGGCAAAAGTGTTTCATCCTGTTCTGCACGCTTTGTTAGACCCGGTGTTTGAGCAACGTGCGGTTCATACACACCGCCTCGCACTTCCACCCAGATGAGCCCTCAAGGCAACAACAACAACACAACATCATCGACCTCCCAGCTCCCCTGCGTGCTCATGCCCTCCTCATCCTCCTCCTCCTTCTTCGTATTGTTTGCAGAGCCTCATTACTGTAATTAAAGAGCTGACAAGGGCGTCCTAGCTTCTGTTCTTCCGAAGGTCTACAAGGTGCCCTTTGACTTCTGCTCTTGTATCGTGATGTGAGGTCGAGAGGGAGAGCCCAGAGGAGTCAGGGGACGGGTTTATTCAGGGGGGCTCCTTGTTTGTGAGTGGAGCTGAGGAAATATGTGACTGATAAGATTCGAAGTTCAGAGGAGGAAGCGATCCGCCAGAAGCGAGGAATGTCAGAGTGTAATCCTTGCTCTTCGCTGTCAATCTGTTCGGTGCTGAAGACAAAAGATCTTGTTAGTCGGATAGCCCTTGGCAGGCAAGTGATATTTTGTTGCTTAAAACAAGAAAAGATGCCCATTTTACTTGTATTATCAGTCCAAATTCATTTTCAGCTCAGGGTATTTTGAGTAGCTTCAGATTCTTAAAGCTTGAAATTTAAGTTCTTTGATCACTTGGAGTCGTGCCGAGGCACAGTATTCCCAGATAGCCTGTCAGATATGCAACCACCTCCCCAACACAGCTGTGAATTGTCAAAGAGATTAAGCTGTTGGAAGTGCTGCTTTTGAGTGTCTCCATGCGCAAACGTGCAAGACAAAAGCGATCATTACATTGAGTGAATGATTTAGTCCAAGTGGGATGTTGAGGAAACACAATTGAGGGATCCTTTTAGAAACGCATACATGGAACAAATTCTTCATATGTGTGCACAAACAAGAAGATCGGTATTCATTGAACATGCATGCTCACGTCTTTACACGATGAACAAAGGGGCTTTCACACAGGTGCCGTGTGAAAGCAGAAGACAGCGTTGACTTCTTTGTCACCTAACTTTCTTATCTCAGTAACTCCACTCCCATAGTCATTTTAAACCAAAGCCACAATCTTTCCCCAAACCCAACTCAGTAGTTTTGTCGCCCAAACACCACAGGGGGCTTGTGCAGGCGCACTGGTCGCTAAGATTGCACGACGTTCGTAGACAAACGCATGAAAAATACTAAAATTATTTTGGGGCTACAAATAAAGCTACTTGGACTTGAGTTGGGGGACCAAAGTAGAACCAAGAAAAACAAAGACAAAAACCATCACAGACGATAAGGTAAACCAGCATGCATCAGGGCATGGTTTTATGGAGAAAAGTAATTTATTTGAATTACTTATATATTTTATGTGTTTTACTGTGGATTTGTACATCATTAGACAATGTAACAATATATTAGTTATGTCACACGTGATTAGAAGTAAAGTTGCAGATTGTGTGTCTGTAATGTATGAAACGGGTGAAGAATACCATTCTATATCTCTAAGGGTGTGTTGGGATTGCACGCATGGTCAGGTGTGGTGAGAGAAATTGTTAGATCAAATTCTATTTGCAGAAATGAGCCCCATGATCGCTGAGATCACAAACTGTAAATTATGTACAAATTGGTGCACACAAAAGCAACTCACTCTGGCACATAACCAACAGGTACACAGAGTTCAGAAGTGTTCGCCGACCTCTTTTTTCTCCCCATCAGTTCTCATTTCTCTGCATGTGCTTCCCTCTTCGTGGGTCACATGGCCCGCTCATGCAAAGGCACGTTGCCACTCTTCGGGGACGTCTAGTCGTCTCCGCCTAGAGCCGCCGGTTACCAATCCGCTCGGAGCAAATGAGAAGAGACGCAGGTGTACACCGGCCCCCTCGACTCAGAAAGCCCATTAGTTCACAGTGCACAGATTACAAAGCTGGCTGGGCCCGAGCTGGACCTGCACAGGTGAGCAGAGGAAGCAGACCTAATCTGCCCGCAAACAGATGGCTCCCACCCCCCGCCAGCCGAGTTGGAACGGAGCGGCCGCCCCACAGCGAGGTTGGAGAGGGCGCACGGCCGGAGGAGGAGATGATTGTTATTGAATATGAAATGTCGATCGCTCGGAATGAGCGCGCCATTCAGGTTCGCGAGAGGATTGCTTCGCTTATCTGGGGGGTAAACAGAGGCGCTCCATGTGATATTCATGTCAGCCTGCGTCGCTGGATGAAGAGTCGTCCTCGTATGTGGCTCTCGTCCAGTTTGTCTGGAAACTCACTTTTGCCACAAATACTGTACGCCATTATACCTTTTGGTTCCTGCCATCGCTCGTATTACTAAAAGTCAAGAGCTGACATGTTTCTGCACATATAATAACCATATGTAAAATCTAAATGAAAGAGGAGGTTGCTTTTCAAGTTGTCACCAAATTTGCTATTGGAGGGAATAAAAGGAGGAGGAGAATGTATTCAACACGCTCGTCGGACTGGAAGATACGTGAGATGTTTTGCTGAGAAATACTGACCATAATCTTGATAACTAACTATAACATAAACTTAATATAACATAAACTCCACATTTTGCATAAAATACGGTGAGTGTTTGAAGCGTTCGTTACGTCACTTACGTAGCATACTCCACGTAACATACTTACGTAACATACTCCACGTAACATACTTACGTAACATACTCCACGTAACATACTTACGTAACATACTCCACGTAACATGCTTACGTAACATACTCCATGTAACGTACTTACGTAGCATACTCCACGTAACGTACTTACGTAGCATACTCCACGTAACGTACTTACGTAACATACTCCACGTAACCTACTTACGTAGCATACTCCACGTAACGTACTTACGTAGCATACTCCACGTAACGTACTTACGTAGCATACTCCACGTAACGTACTTACGTAACATACTCCACGTAACGTACTTACGTAGCATACTCCACGTAACGTACTTACGTAGCATACTCCACGTAACGTACTTACGTAGCATACTCCACGTAACGTACTTACGTAGCATACTCCACGTAACGTACTTACGTAGCATACTCCACGTAACGTACTTACGTAGCATACTCCACGTAACCTACTTACGTAGCATACTCCACGTAACGTCCTTACGTAGCATACTCCACGTAACGTCCTTACGTAGCATACTCCACGTAACGTCCTTACGTAGCATACTCCACGTAACGTCTTTACATAACGTTGACTTTTGTTTTTTACGCGGGAAACAAACACTCATCCATCCCGTCCTCCTCCTTGCGCTGAATGTGACGCTCCTTTCACTACGCCGCCCGACTTCCCGCTTCTTCTTGAAACAAAGAATTATCTTCCGGTAGCTTAACGCGTTAGCCGTGTTACACCGCCAATGTTTCTACAGTAGCCCAGGACAGACAAACCAAACACTGCTTCTACATGGGGGGAGCCTTTTGCATTTTTACATTACCTCACTGATCCTTTAAGTTTTATACATTGTCCCTAACATTCAAGACAAATCGAGTAAAACATATTTGTTTTCTTTTACATATTGTGACAGAGACATTGTTCGCACCGGAGATTGAGAGGGTCGTCAGAGAATATGCCGATGAAAGAGCTTCGTCTTCCTCCCTGGCTTCAGCTGTCAGATGCGGCTTGCAGTTTAAGCATTAAACCCTCATTGCGCGGACGTATCGTCGCTCTGGATCGCGGGCGCATGGAGCCAGTTAGCGCGCCCGGGCCCGCTGCGGACACTAATCCCAGCTGCTGCCACTTGCTCGGGCGCAGGGCTAAGCAGCATCCTAACAGCTCAGCACATTACACTATGAGGGCAATCACTTGAGGGAGCTGCTGCTTAATGCGTGCTCTGTGTGTGCGTGCGTGCGTGTGCGTGCATGCATGTGCCTGCGCTGCTCGTTAACGAGATAGCGAGAGAGGAAGCCGCGCTTGGGAGCAGCGAGTCTGCCCGTGAACGAGCCGCCACACCTCCGTGACGGCAGCTGAATAAAGCTGTTCTCTTTCTCCGTGAGTTCGGGGGGCAATTATGTTGAACAAATGTCCCACAAAGAGCAAGAGGCAATGACTCACTGGAGTTTTTTCACGTAACTTTCTGCACTGGTTTTGCTTCTCTTGAATGGTGGCAGGACATCTCCCTTAAACAGAGCCGCAGCACAGCATTTAATCCCTTTTTTGTCACAGTGGCGTTATGAGGTATATTGTCTTCATGAACTCTCATCTCACACTGATTGTGTACGCTGTTCGTTATGCTGGTAATTGAGTATCCTATGCATAATGTGGCAGCTACTATTGAATTGAAATAACTTGAAAACAGAGCTGGGTGTCTTTCAAGAGTTTCCGCGCTCCCACCGCTGCCGCCGTCTCGTATCCAGATCTTTCCGGCGGTGCTGTGAAAGACGACGACCAAACGCACGCCGTATCCCGCAGCCGCTCACTGTCACTCTCCGGTCCTTCAGTAGTAGTATACCTTTGCTCCTCGCCTCCCTGTGTCTCCCGGCTGTCTCTTCCTCTTTTGTTCCTCGCGTCTCGGCAAATCTGCGAAATCCTCCTCGTGTTTTTTCCATCCATCTGTCAACACCAAAAGTCTCTGTCTCGGTGTGTACCCGTGTGGATTCAGAATATACAAATATGAAAAGTTCCTCATGCAGTTTGGTGTGCCACTCCCAGATGGCACAGTTTAGTTGAAAGGTGTTGGAACATGGACGGGATTCTTTCCTCTTTTTTTTTTTTTTTTTAATTTTTTATAAACATGCCCTGTAAATACATGTGTTTCATTTGAATGAGCATGCATTAGCATAACATTTACATTACTGAGTTCATCAGAAGGGGTATGGCCCAAAAGTCTCTCCATCTCTCCCTCCCCCCTCGGCTCTCTCACTTTCTCCGGTGTCCTTCCCTCGGCCTCCTGTGTTTTCCTCGATGGCTGTCAGCCAGGCAGAGGAGCAAAGCCCTCGCTCTGATAGGGACTGTCCCGGCCTCTCCAATTACCCATAAAACCCCTGATCACAAGCAATGATCCTCATTATTGAGGCCTGAATCGCAGGGTTACTCCCGGGAGGGTAGCCTGCAGAGAGAGAGAGAGAGAGAGAGAGAGAGAGAGAGAGAGAGAGAGAGAGAGAGAGAACACAGTTGCAACAATGATGGACATATAGATAGATGGATGGATGGATATATGGATGGGTGGATCTATAGATATATAATGATGGATGGGTGGATATATAGATATATAATGGATGGATGGATGGATGGATATATTGATAAATAGATGCACATATTAGATGAATATATGGATAGATGGATGGATGGATATAGATATATAGAAAGATAGTTAGGTAGGTAGATGGATGGATTGAGATAGATAGATAGATAGATAGATAGATAGATAGATAGATAGATAGATAGATAGATAGATAGATAGATAGATAGATAGATAGATAGATAGATAGATAGATAGGTAGGTAGGTAGGTTGGTAGGTAGATAGATAGATGGATAGATGATAGATAGACAGGTAGGTAGGTAGATAGATATATAGATAGATATATAGGTAGATATAGTAGATAGGTAGGTGGATGGGTAGGTGGATGGATGGATGGATGTAGGTAGGTAGGTAGATAGGTAGGTAGGTGGGTAGGTAGGTATGTGGATTGATGGATGGATGTAGATAGATGGATAGATAGATGGATAGGTAGGTAGGTAGATAGATAGATAGATAGATAGATAGATAGATAGATAGATAGATAGATAGATAGATAGATAGATAGATAGATAGATAGATAGATAGATAGATAGACAGACAGATAGATACGGTAGGTAGGTAGGTGGGTGGATGGATATCAGTAGGTAGATAGATAGATAGATAGATAGATAGATAGATAGATAGATGGATGGATGGATGGATGGATGGATGGATGGATGGATGGACTGAATGCCACCTCCGTCAATGTTAGCTATTGGCTCCGTTATTCAGCCAAAACAGGACTGTGCTGTGCACTAGCTGCTAACAGCTAACGGTAACTAGCTCTCCCCCTGATGATTATCTGTCTCACACACTTTGGAAAAACTCCAAACCAGCGACATGTTTAGTTTAGTTTTTTTTCTGTCTTCCTGTCACGTCCGTTTTCTTTTTCCTTCCCGAATTTCTTTTTTTTCAATAATTCTACGAAATACATATTTGTAAAAACCAACTATTTGTGCTCTGCCGAATACTGTTTTCGGATTCGACTCCACCCCTGACAGATAGATGGATAGATATATGGATAGATGCATAAATAGATATATAGATACATTAAAAAAAGGAAGAAAATCAGTGCATGAAAATAGGAGCAAAATCTGAGCGGCAACAGCAGAGGCACACAGCCAGATTTAGCAGAGGGAGTGCGTGGGCGGCAGGAAGTGTGTTTGTGTGTGTGTGTGTGTGTGTGTGTGTGTGTGTGTGTGTGTGTGTGTGTGTGTGTGTGTGTGTGTGTGTCAGAAACTTGAGGGAACACTGTCCAGAGCTGACAGAATCAGAGATGTACTGTATGAAAGGCGGGGGAGCAGGTCTTTCAGTGTGCCGTTAATTCCGAGCAAACTGTAGGTGTGCTGCTGACACACTCACAGACTGCTCACAAATCTCTGGACTTCCGTTTGACTCAGGACTCTTTGTCGTGCGATCCGAATGCATTTCAAAGCTTTATTCATCCCAAAAAAAGGATGCTGCTGAGCACACGTTCTGTTTCCTACAATGGCCTGCTTCGTGTTTACGCAGTCACACACACAGACACACACACACAGTCACACACACAGACAGGCACACACACAGTCACACACACACAGTCACACAAACAGTCACACACACAGTCACACACACAGTCACACACACACAGTCATACACACAGACACACACACAGACAGGCACACACACAGTCACACAAACAGTCACACACACAGTCACACACACACAGTCATACACACAGACACACACACACAGTCACACACACACAGTCACACACACAGTCACACACACAGTCACACACACACAGTCACACACACAGTCACACACACAGACACACACACACAGTCACACAAACAGACACACACACACACACACAGACAGACACACACAGTCACACACACACAGTCACACACACAGACACACACACAGTCACACCTGACGCATGAAACCAATGCTTGCATAAGCAGTATCATGTACCATGTGATCTCAGCTAACACCATAACATGACAATGGAAGGTGCATTGTCGTGCGACGTGAAAGAATGCTGGACTTCTACAGTTGGGGACGGCCTTATGCACATTAAAGTCAGTTAACAGCCGTGAGTTCTACTGCATATGTGAAAAAAAACTGTGTTGGGGGGAGGAGGGGGGGAGGGTTGAGTCTCCAGAGTGAGCTGTGTGAAATCCGATAAATTACCTCCAGTGATGTCACTTGAGTCAGTGTCGGTGTGGGGTGGGAGACTGAAAACAGACAAACTAGCGGTTCAAGGCTACAATAGACACTGCCAGCGGGGGCTATGGCATGGTGGCCGGTGGTGGAATTGTGGGTAATATAGGCGCCAACTTTAAACAAAGGAGAACTACAACTCTGTGGCATGGCACAGCACTATGAATCGGCATATGACAACTTAAACAGTGGCCAAACATCAATAAGGATTGGCATATGCCGGTGACAAGTGGTATATGACTGTGGAACGTGACTGACAGGCGTTTGCTTGTCAGTGCCACGGGTCTGCAGAGTAGCGGTGACTTACCACTCAGCACCCGTTTCAGTCTCACTCCTTCAGAGGGAGCAGTTTGCTCATTATATTTTCCTAAGAACACCCTCCCGGTGGCAGAAACGTCCTCCTGACAAATTAATTCAGTGAATCACTTCAGTTCGTTTACGAGTAACCCGCAGCACTGCTCTTCATCTGCTACAATCAACGACCCTGCTCTGACAGTCCTTCATTAGGCTGTTTAACTAATATAAAACACGGGGAGGCGGAAATTAAATTCACTAGACTGTGATGTGTAAGATGGTACAAATTCTACCATGTATCATTATTATTTGACTGTTTAACTGTAAAAAGGGTTCTAGCATCCACTGGCTAGTGTATAATTTGGTCAAATGAATGAAGACACTGAATTCCACTTGTGTGAGGCGGTGAGAACGGCTATAAATTGAGAGACTTGGATTGGTGCTCACATCGACCACTCTATTAAATATAATACCCAGCACTCGTGTGAGCTTTGAGAATTGTGCTGCGCTGCCACTTGATGTGAAAGAGCTTGTTTAAATGAAGCAGCAACCAAACACCCGGCCCACACCAGTGTGCACGTCCGCTGCGTCGTGTGCTGTGATTGGTGGTTTTTGACCTCGCCCCCTGTCTCCCCCTCTCAGGTATGCGCATCCTGGTGACCCTGCTTCTGGACACCCTGCCCATGCTGGGCAACGTGCTGCTGCTCTGCTTCTTCGTCTTCTTCATCTTCGGCATCGTGGGCGTCCAGCTGTGGGCCGGCCTGCTCCGGAACCGCTGCTTCCTCGGCAACTTCTCCTTGTGAGTTCCCCCGTTTTGCTACGGCGAAATAGCACCTGACTGTTTGTGCCAGTGTGTGTGGAGAGTCATTTAGATTCCAGCGCTCGCATCTGTTACGCTCAGTTCAATGTTAACTGCAGGATCAATATTGCTACAGGGTTGGCAGGACTATTCTGAATGTCCAATACGATACACAATTTCCATTTCCTTCAACTGAGGGGAAATATTGCACTGCATTTGTACTATATGTTTATTTGAAAGCTAAAGCTGCTGGTTTCTGTTCAGGTAAGTGTTACAAAACACATGATCGCCAACAACATTAAGTGGCACATCCAGTGTAGTCCCTCAGGCTGGATAGCTAGCTTGTCTTTTTCTTTTCTTTTTTTAAACATACTGTCAAATTGCATTAACTGTTTGTCAACAATGTTATTGACTTTGAATCTCTCTGGCATTATGTTAGCTTTCTAAAGCTAACCAAAGGGTTCTATGAGCTGAGCGGACTAGAAATATCTCCCATTGCCAATTTGCATCAAAGGTCCGTCCTATTTACTGGAGCAGTGAGTGTTTTCATTGCATAAGAACCTTATGGGATAGTAATGATTGTTCCAGGTATAAGCAAACCCTTGGGCGTTACTAGAGAAACAGAAGTGTGGCTTGTGAAAAGCCATAATTCTGTTTTCTTTGGCAAATGACTGTGGTATAAGTGGGATAATGCCCCTTCGGGGTCTCCATTATCAGGAATTAATGGACAACAGGGAGACCGGAACCGTTCTGTCCCTTCCCCGCTGTCCGTTGGGGGCGACCGTGGCTGAGTGGTACAAGCGTGGTCGTCCTTCAATCGGTCGATCGGCGGTTGGATCCCTGGCTCCGCTAGTCCATGTCGACGTGTCCTTTGGAAAGACACTGAACCCCAAAATGCTCCCGAGAGCTGTGCCATCGGTGCTGTGAATGGGTGTGAAGGATTAGTTAGTCCTGATTATTATCCCTTACGTATTTTACAGTGTAGTATTGATATTTTTTCCTCGGTAAACGATCTGACTACTTCTTCTCCTACTTAGGATAGATTTATAATTAGATTTGATCACTTACCACTCAAACCCTTACTTCAGGGAGGCTAAAGCAACGCTCTCTCTTTCTTGGCTTTTATATCCATAGGTTCCGCTATTACTTTGGTGTGTAGATTTACATCATAACCACCAGAAATAATGACCACTCTGTGAAAAGAAGACCAAAGTCGTTATATACCAAAATTATCCTTATAAGTAGTCAAATGGAAGGTATTGAAAATGTGCCTATGTATTCAGTTATATATTTACACCCATTTTGATAAAATTCTTATATATTCCAAAGACAGACAAGATGACTGGTTATATTAGTTTATTCATGATCGTTGTGTTATATCCGAGATAAGCAACACAAACAAGAGTGAACAGGTCTTCTGGAGACCAACGTAACACTATGGAGTAAGCCTTGACCCGGCACACTAAACTGGGTCACGCACAAAAGTCGATGAGGTTAGCAATCATACAGTCTCATCATAATGATGAATGGGAGAGCCACGAGCCCTGGAATAATGAGAAAGATCATGGTATGTGGAACATGGGCACCCATGACTTATTCATGTTTCCAGCGTCATCTTGGCTTCATTACTCTTTGTAGGATTTATGACACCTCACAGCTGTAATTTAAGCCATGCATAATGGCTTTGGTGAGCTGGCAATTTTTTTTTTCTTTCATCATCATAAATTTTTCTCCTCTGCATCCGAAAGGACTGTATTTCTGCATCAGATGGATGGCGTATACGTCTGGCTCTATGTCCAAAGTCATAAACACATGACTTTGTCCACGGCTACTTTCTATTTTTCTTTTCAGCTGTGGTCCTGAAATGGGACTGGTCTGGTCCCTCCAAGTATTTGAGGGCTACTATGTAATTAATAAAGGCTGCCGGGCAGAGGAATGTGTGTTTACAGACGGGCCAGATATCACACAATCACCAGGCACACACACACACACACACACCAGTTATTCCAGACAGAGGAGGGCTCTGTAGCAGATATGCCAAGAGGTGGTGAAGCAGGCAGGCGAACAAACACATGTTTTTGCCTCGTCTCGCACAATGCTTGGCGTGGGGGGGGTCTCCCCAGCCATTCAGCCCCCAGGTTTGTCAACACAATTACAGCTGGCTTCGCTGATTAGTCCCTCCTATCTGTCGGAAGGACTGGTGATCAGTAAAAATCCGCTGCTGGAGGATTTGCATGGAATTAAAACCTGTAGACTTTAGGGCTTTAAAGTTGATCCACTTTAAATTCCACCCTGCGAGCACCAAAAGCCCAAAGGCAGAATCACCGCTTCATTCTTCAACTGCTGTTGACTTGGCAGCAGGAGCAGGTTACGGTTTGATCAAGGATGCTTCCCCGAGGGCAGACGTGTCATTGCCCTTCAGGAAATGTTCTGGGTAAAAAAAGCAGGTGAAGAACAAATGTTTGAAATGTGATTTAACTTTTAAGGCTTCGCTATCCTTGTGCCTAGATGTTTTGCGTTGTCACAGTTTGTAACTCCTCATATCTCTCCATTTGCTTTGGTGAAATGTACGAGAATTCTCTGTCATTTTAGTTATTGATCACGTCATTTTTATATATGATACCATAACTTTTTGTCTGTTTGTTGTGAGCGCCTGACCCAAGAGTATCTTTTTACACTTTATTTAAGTTGGTAGGCGATACTTAAAGCAAGATTATATAACTTTTAAATGAAGAAATAACAATATTCTTCTGTTTATTAATCAAAATGGAGAAGCAATATAAGGCCCCTTTGCTCATTTGGGCTCAGTTTTCTGACTTAAAATACTTATAGTTATCATATTAAATGTGCCAACAGTTGGGTAAAAGGGACACAAAGGGTAATTTCTGACACCAGAGAGAACAATCTTTAATACGGATGCTAGCAATACTCAAAAACACCAATCTACTTCCAACTGTAAGCACATCGCTCAACACATTTGTCTACTCACTAGAGCCAGTGTAGGCTAACTCCTACAATGTCCTCTCTTTTTCCTTCCCCAAAGCCCTCTCTCTGTGGAGCTGGAGAAATACTACCACACCAAAAACGAGGACGAGAACCCCTTCATCTGCTCCGAGCCCGGATATAACGGCAGGAGGGACTGCAGCTTGGTGCCCAAGGTGTACGATGAAGGAGGCCTGCAGTGCACCCTGAGCTCAGACTTTTACAACAGCACCGACAACACCACCTGCGTCAACTGGAACCAGTACTACAACAACTGCTCTGCTGGTCTGGTCAACCCCTTCAAGGGAGCCATCAACTTCGACAACATCTGCTACGCGTGGATTGCCATCTTTCAGGTAAAGCGGCCGTTCGCTCCGGACAGGAAAAAGGATTCCGTTTGCGAGAAGATTTTGCCATGAGGCACATACAGTAGCGTCTGGCTGACTTCCAAGCCTGTAATACAAGATGGAGACAAAGAGGTATGAGGGGGGGTAAATGCGGCTGGTGTATCAGAGAAATAGGACTAACAGGATTAGCAGGTCGCAACAGCCACACCACTTTTCTCCCGCACCATTTGCTCACTATCTCCACATCATCTGAAAGGCCTTCTGTTGGAGAGTCCATTCATCCCTCTCTAGCTGAGGGGGATAATTTTGGAGGACCAGAGCCAGATTGGGGATGAGTTCCCCCAAAAGTCTGGCTGCTGCTCTGCGTGGGGTAAAGCACACCAGAGAAATGTTGGGGATTAGTCTTCTGCTGAGTCTGGGAACACTCCGGACTGTGAAATATGGTCTCTTTTTATTCCTATTTTCATTCCAACTCTTGTTTGAGTTGTCTGACCCCTGTTTTCCTTTCTTCTTCCTTGTCCCTCTATATTCCTGTCCTATGCCTGTGTTCCTCCTCAGGTGATCACTCTGGAGGGCTGGGTGGACATCATGTACTTTGTGATGGATGCTCACTCCTTCTACAACTTCATCTACTTCATCCTACTCATCATTGTAAGTGCCACTTCATGGGGCCACCAGCTGTGTGTGTGTGTGTGTGTGTGTGTGTGTGTGTCCGCTGATGATTGAACAAGTGGGTCAGTCGCGTGCGAGTGCGTGAATAAGAATGTCGCCCCCCCCCTCCTTGTCCTCAGATTGGCTCATTCTTCATGATCAACCTGTGCCTGGTGGTCATCGCCACGCAGTTCTCGGAGACCAAGCAACGGGAGAGTCAGCTGATGAAGGCGCAACGGGTGCGCTTCATGTCCAACGCCAGCACCCTGGCCTCCCTCTCCGAGCCGGGCTCCTGCTACGATGAGCTGCTCAAGTACCTGGTTCACGTCGTCAACAAGGGCGCCAGACAAGTGGCCCGTATCTGCAGGCTGTTGGCCCGCCGCGCCGGGTTCAATATTGCTGCCTCGCCCCCGGCCACGGAGCCCCAACGCAGCCAGAGAAGGAGGAGGAAGTCCTCCAGGCAGGGATCTGTGTCGGTTCATCAAATGGCGCACCACCACCACCATTACCACCTGGGTAATGGCAGCCTGAGGGGCGGAGGGGGCATACGGTGTCTGGAGGGTCGGGATTTTGAGGCCGGTGCACATAACAACAACGGAGGGGCCCTCGTGGCAACCACTGGCGCTGGGCATCTCGCCGCGCCGCCGTCGATGACAGCAGCCAGCTCCGACACAAACCTGGCCGTTTTGTCCAAACTTTCTGAGGGAGCTGCCAATGCATCTTCAGTTCGCAGTGCATTCCACACAGAAACTCTCCGTTGCAACCCCTCGCTCACAAACCTGGGGCCAACACCGGGCCCCTCCTCCCTTGCCCCAGCTCCTGTGTCTCGGGCAATGAAGAGGAACTCTGTACCTTTTGCGGCTCCAGGGCCAAAGAACTACCCCACTCTGCAGGCCCGAGCCCTGGCGGAGTCCAGACGAGGGAGTGCTGCTGCCAGCACTCTGACTAACATCAGCTTCAACCTGAACATCCCACCCGTGTCCCTGGAGAGACGGCCATCGAGCCTGACGGACACACGCACTCCCGCAGGTAGACAAATCACTGCAAACTCACAGACTTTGAAAATCATTGCATTGAAAATCATGATCATGAATACAATCAGAAACTTGGAAAGTGTTTGATTAACTCTATTTGCTGCATTCCTTTTGTGTTCTGCTCTGCTGCGTTTGCTCAGTATTCTGATTAAGAAAAAAAATAAAACTTGGAAGGCAAAAAGAGGTTTGAAAATAACAAGAGTATCTCATTCAGTCAGAATCTGTGCTTAATTTCCATACCACTGCTCAATCAAGTGACACGCCACTGGAAGTGTTCCTTTTTCTGCAATCATCCATTTGGAGTACGGTATTGGTTTGTTGTGATTAAGCCTCAAACTTTTAACAGGGTCCAGAGTTGTTTTTTTTTCTTTTTGGTGAGTGACAGAAAGAGTGCTAATTAGAGTCAATAAATGTTAATCCTTCATGTCAAAGCTCGCAGCCAGCTCCGTCTGGCCCCGGCCAAGTTCCAAAAAGCCAGTGGGCTCAGCAGAAAAAGTCAGGCCAGGTCTGTTCAGGTTGTACAGACGGTGGAAAAGCTGGCAGCCAGCCAGACTGGCCACAGCTCAGCTCGCAGACACAAGGCATTACTCATAGCACACACTGCCCATCACACACACACTCCCTCTGATACGCACGCAACTGTCCAAAAAGGTTGTTCTTCACGACAGATCTATTTCATCGGACTTGACAATTTGTCTAAACCACTTAATCCTATGTTATTCATCAGTCAATCACTCTGATTTCACTGCGGTTCTCCGCTCTTCGTCTCAGTTTCTCCATCTGACCTTTTTTCTCACTCGGCTGCAGCCCAGCTGTCCTGCCAGCTGTCGGCCCGCGACCTCAGCACCACCAGCAGTGCCATGGACACGGCCGCTATGACATTGGACCCTGAGAGTTGCCCCTTCTGCGCCAAGGCCCTGGCCAACGAGTTGGAGGGCAACGAGACGCCCGGAGACTCCGATAGCGATGGCATCTACGAATTCACCCAGGACCTCCACCACAAGGACAGGAGAGACAGCCGGCAGCCCAAGAAGCAGCGCTGCAGTCTGGGCAAAACAGCAGCAAAGGTGGTGCACTTCTGGAGGCTCGTGTGCGACACGTTCAGGAAGATCGTGGACAGCAAGTACTTCGGACGAGGGATTATGATCGCCATTCTGATCAATACGCTGAGCATGGGGATCGAGTTCCATGAGCAGGTCAGTGTATGTTGTGTTTCCGATCGTCGCGTTAAGAGAAGTGTGAGTGTGTGGAGTTGAGAGAAGATGCTGGATGGTGCTGCATTGTGGGAACCAGCTGACAGATGAGACTTAATGAAGGACTGTAGGAAGGTATTAGTTGAATTTATAGATGTCATGTGTGTCATTCTGTGTGATTGCATAATTCTTGTGGGCCCAACTGGAATTCCTGATGTCTCCCTCTGGCCTCGGTTGTTTACACGTGCGTATTAACAACCATGTGGGAGAGAAAATGGAAATGAGAGAGTATGAGGGACAGAGGATACAGAGAGCGAGGGACAGACAGAGGAACAGGGGTGATTTAACGGTGAGGAAGGCCCCACGACTTCTGATAGAGATTTTCTTTCTTTGATTTATTCCAAGTCTGCTGTTTTTTTTACTCCTGGTTGTCTTTCTCATTGGCCCCATTTGCACCTGATGTTAATATCAGATATCGGTATCAGGCAGGAGGTAACCTACGGGTCTGAAAAGTGAAGCCAATGCCAAAGTGTCTTAAACTGGCATTCTTTCTAATGGCCAGCAGGCGGCAATTCCTCTGTTTGCAAAAAGACATCTGATTGTATAGACGTCTATGAGAAAACGACACTACTTCTCACTTAATTAATTACATCAGTAAACATGAGTTTATGGTCTCAATCTCTAGTTTCAAGTCTTCTTCAACTGTTCATTTTGTAAAGTTTGGTCCAATTTAGATTAAAACAGACAATAAAACAGGGTATGCTTAAGGGCGGGGCTACCTTGTGATTGACAGGTCGCTACCACAGTGTTGTTTGCTCTGAAGCGAACAACACCATGAAGGTTAATTGTAACCACTTGGTCACGAAAATGTCTTCCTCAGTATTCAAATGTATTTAGCTCCACCCTCTTATGTCACTTCTGGTATCAAAAAACGAAAACAGCGTCGGCCAAAAACCAAGATGGTGACCAGCAAAATGCAGAACTTGAGGCTTCAAAAGCTAAAGTCCACAAACCAATGGCTGACGTCATGGTTACTACATCCACTTCCTATATACAGTCTTTAACCAGTACTCTTATTCCTACCTCTAAATTCTGTAACCTCACTGCATGGAATCTATTGGAATCATTTTTATATATTATGTAACATTATTCATGTTTTACAGTTATCTTTAAGCAACTCGCAGCAATTGGGGAACGTCTGGGAAAGATTTGGATGTTGATTAACGATTGAAAAAGTCAGTGCTCAAGACCTGACCCATTGGCTTCTCCAATATTAAACTTAAATCTTTATCCAACCGTAGCCAAGGGTTTTAGTTACCGACACCAAACAACATGCAGGACACAAGATAAGAACCCCTCGTCTCAAATGTTCTTCACTATGACTGTGACTGCCCTCCACCTGACAGTGCCAGGCCATTGTTCCGACTGCCCATTATTCCAGAAACACCAATAGCGCAAAAATATCTCCCATAGGCCCAAAATCCCATTTGTCCGACAGCTTGTTATCCAGAAAACAAACTGCTATTGTTCGGAAGGCTCATTGCTCTGAATATACACACTCTTCCTGCAACAAACAATGGCAATTTGTGGAATCACGTCATTGGACCCTCCTGGTGGCTGTACTATGTTTTCCTAAAGGCACGATCCGCCCTACTCCGCCTCTCACTTACCTTTATATTCTTAGTCTAACCTTAACCGATCCCTCTCATCCTTCCTGAACCTACCAACCCAACCAACAAAGGAAAAGAGTACAGACAATCAGGCAGAGTGTGTGTTGTGTTTGAGGCTATTGTGTTGTACTTTTGGCTTGTCTCATTTATGTGTGAGTTATGTAACTCAAGTAAAGTCAGTGACACATGTGTTGTGTTTGTTTCCGTGTAGGTGTGTAGAAGGAGCATGAAGCCTGGCCAGGTTTTCTGGGGTTGCTTTCGGTCCCTGACCCATTGCTATAAACATATCCAGATGCCATCCTCAGCACACACACACACACACACACACACGTTTTATAGCTTTTTAGTCTTTTTTCATTCCTTACTTTTCCTGGCTCCTTCTCCTTCTCCCCACCTTTTTCCTTTCCTTCCTTCCTTTTATTGTGATTCTGTTCCTTCTTCCCCCCTTTCTCTCTTCCTACGTTGTCTACTTCCTCTCCTCCCTTTTCTCCCACTTGTCATTCTCCTCCTTTTCGTTTTCCTCATTCCTTTTTTCACCTTCGTCTCTTTTGTCATCCTCTCTTCTTATACCTTTCGTCCTCTGCTTCCTGCCTCACTCCTCTTAAGTCTCTTCTTCTCTCTCTCTCTCTCTCTCTCTCTCTCTCTCTCTCTCTCTCTCTCTCTTTCTCTCTCTCTCTCTCTTTGAAGTGCTCTTTCCTAGTTTGGGTAACATGGATCCCTCCAGTCTCCAGACAGGCTGCTGAAAACTTTCCTGAGACGCTTCATTGATTGCGAGCCCATCGACGTCCAGAGACACAGGGATCTCTAAGCCTCTGTTTGTGTCTGTAACTCTGTCCACATGGAGGAGAGGCTGGGTTTCAATTTCCCAAACATACTCCAGCCAAGTTTTCTGCTGGAGTTTTGCTTTTCAGTTTGTACCCCATGCAACCCCCACTTTAAGAATGAGGTTGAGACTGACTTACTAGGTTCAGAGCTACAACAAGTTTAAAATGGGAGGGGGAGGGCGGTGGGGGGCAGTTCGAATTGTGTTTCCAAAGCAAAGAATGGATAACCTTGGTCCCATGTTGGAGGCGATCCGTCCAAAGTGCACTGGTAAAAATAATCTATTGATGCTGAAACACCACAGGGATTCTGCTCAGTATAAAATGCTGCCTTTGCGCCAAGAACACAGTCGGCAGAACAATGGCCGAGAGAGAAAACTAAGAGTGAAATGTACAGACCACAAGCTTCAGGCCCTGCACCGACAAGCTGCGGAGGCATACTTTAAAACTTCAGCCGAGAATTTTTATTGTAACAGAGAGCGAGACCGTATTTGCGATTCCATATCCCAGTCTGTCAGTGCTGTGTGAAGTGGCAATGCCCCTCATTTGCATAGAAAAGGTGCCAATATTTGTGCAAAATATCTGCATATTACCTAATTAAAATAGGTGCAAATAGCACAGGAGCACCGAGACGTCATTTTTTCCTGGCAGGGGGTGCTTTGAGAATTACATGTTTTCTTTTTCCTTAGTTGTGCAGATTTAGCAGCCTTGCAATTCTTTTTTTTTATTATTTGCACCACTGTGTTTGAAGTATTCAATGACACTCGAGGGGTTAGGGTTATATGCAGCAAAAAAAAAAAGGTAAACATACTAAAAAAGACTATTTTGCAAAACGGAAAGAGGTTTTTCATCTTCTATCCAGAGTCCTTGGATGCAAACCTTTTTCTTTTTGATGAATAAGGACATAAAACATACATCTGGTTTTACAAATATGGAGAGGAGGAGCGGAGTGATATTTTATTAACTCTGTAGTTTGCAAAATTGCAACCGGTGCCTGCATCCATGCCAGCAGCAGCAGCAGTATGGCAACATCAGCATGCCTTTTAGCTCATTTTTCACATTTCCTATGTTGCTCCTCACTTTTCAGAATCTAATCATGCAAATAGACACACTTTACCGTTGCACTATGGTCAAAGCTCCAAGTGCTCTGCAAATATCCGTTATTGAGTGTGCCATGTCACATGTCCGTCCTCCCTGTTCCCCCGAGGCAAGTTGGATGTATCAAAGATGCCATAATCGTTGCTGTAATCCTGAATCCGCTGGATGAAGAAAAAACCTTCTCTCTATCATCTGCTCGATCTGAAAGGTTGCGTTTGGGGAAAACTGCCCCTTTTAAGAAATTGTGGTTCAGCTCTGTTGAGTGTGACAGCTTTTCGATCAAGTTGACCCGTTTTCCATCCCCCCCTCGGCCCCCTGCTCTGTGAATGGATGACACACACGCGGTAGAACTGCCGTTATGTATCATTCAGCTGCAAATTGAATCGTGGAGAACTGACTGTGCGTTAAAGAGAAATTGACAAGATTAAACATCCAGCCCGATGAGTAATTGATGGGGAGAGGGACGTGGGGAGCACACACACTAATAACTAACAAACTTCCACCTATTCTTTAAGGCCAATCAATGTCTCGGCTGGCAATGATTACACATGATGTACTTATTAATCATGAATTATGCTGAATATCGATGTGTGTATCTGACAGAGGAGGATATGTTGTCAATTTGTCAAGAAGGTCAGCTGCGTTTGCTGGAATGGGGCTTGTGGATTCCAGACAACTATTGTCTATTTTCATTTTAGAACATTAAGCAGCTAAAGAGACTTAATATACAACTTCCACTTCCACCAGGTGGACAGAAACATGACCCCAAAGGAATGCTGATGCTGTTCGCTCATGCCTTAAATTAATTTAAAGCTACCCATGCAATTATCTTACTGTTTTTGTCAATGGAGTCCAATAGTTATGAAGAAAACAATATAGCGCCTTCCGTTGCCCCTCAGAAAGGGTTGTCTGATGGGCGAGGTATATCTATATCTATGAATAGATATAGATATACATCCAGCATGTGACCTATGTCAGGTCACATGGAAAACATTTTTAGGCATTGGGAAAATATACGGATGAATATATAAGGGACACCACTGGGGAGCTACAGAATTATATAATAACTTAAAAATATATAATGGACCCGCCCTTGAAAGTTTTTTATTATGATCATCGTTATTATCGAATATCTGCTCTTTATTGTGATTAAAGTGCAGCTCTAATACTTCTCTGTGGTTCACACACACACACACACACACACACACACACTCTCTCACATACATGGACAGTCAGCTGCCGTGACCCGTCTCCTGAGATATAGACCGGCCTCTTGAGTACATCAGACATCCCCACATCCCTCGAACACAGACATGTTGTTACCCCCCAACTCAGCCGGTGCTTATGGAGCGACGGGGCCCAAAGCCCTCGCTGTCCGTGACACACAGCAGAGCCTCCCTGTCTGCTGCCTATCTCTTGAACTGCTGCCCGGGGGGAAACGTCGAGGGCAGCAGGAAGAGGCAAGTACAGCGCATGTAAGATGTGTGCGCGACACAGGGGGGACGGAGGGATAAAGAGATGATTAAATGGAGTGTTGGATAGGGTTGACAGAGTGTAAGGACTCGGAGGCGAGGACAGAGGGGGTGACGGGTAGGAGAGTGGAAGCAGACGGGTCGGACGAGCGAGGAGAGGGCGTCTGCTTTATCTCTCCGCGCAGTTTCAGAGCGTTACCATTTATGGCGGAGCTGATGGAATAGTTGTGCCTCGGCCAACTATGTGACACAGCTCGTAGTCTGTTTACTTGGGAAGGTCACCCTCTCTCTCTGTCTCTCTCTCTCTCTCTCTCTCTCTCTCTCTCTCTCTCTCTCTCTCTCACTCTCACTTTACATAAGGAACTTCCCCCCCCCGTCTGCATGGCCAGTCGTCCCCGTCTTCCCACCGTCTCCAGCCAGTCTTTCCGCTCCCCCTCGATGAATGCCCGGCGAGGCCTAAAATAGCTCGAGGAGAAGTCAAGAGGCGTATAGCGAGGACGGGCGCGTCAGGGGAGATGTGGTGAAATGCACGGTTCCTGTTTTGGGAATCGCTGCCGCTGTCATAGTGGAAGCCTTTTAGCACCGACATGAATATTGAGTCAGCGCGTGGCTGCTTACATGAGCACAGAGTGGTCCGAAAGTCACTTTCGGGTCCCGTTTTCCTCAGGCGACGGTTTGACTTCACCGACCTTGAAAGTTAGCCAGAAAGTGTACGGAGCCTCTGTGTTAACAGTGATACGCGCTGATGGTTGGAAGGATCACTTTGAAAAAGGGGGCATGCTTCAGGGATCAAGAGTTTGGGATTGACATTGAAGAGCGCCATGTGTACGATCTGATCACACTTTTAGTTTTAAAATAAATACTATTACAAACAGAATGTGAAGAGGTTGCAGTGTTGACGTTATGTCAAAGGTGTCTTTGTATTGTGTTGCAGGGATATCTACTGAAATTAGCATGCTAACCGACTAGCCCCCCTGGTCTTTGATACTACTCGGGCCGAGGTCCAACGTGAGAGGACGGCTTATCAATGATACGTCCTTGGTCCTTGTACTTTTTGTTTATCGGAATAAATATGCAGAAGTGAGAAAACGACTGTCCCCGGGGAGCGTTCTCGCTCTGCTGTTAGAGAGTACTTGGCTTTCTTTCTAATAACTGATGAGTGTAAATGTAGATTTTTTGGACCCAGTAGCAGAGGTGA
Organism: Ophiodon elongatus; assembly: GCA_016806645.1. Lineage (NCBI taxonomy): Eukaryota > Metazoa > Chordata > Actinopteri > Perciformes > Hexagrammidae > Ophiodon > Ophiodon elongatus. Next base: position 334,211 of record JACSYO010000728.1, on the reverse strand, counting down.
AGTGCTGACCCTTTTGTCCTTGTAGCATGTTCCACAGATACTTGTAGCTCAAACACACAGTGCAACAAACACTGGAAGAAAAACCAAACACAACCCAACACAACAACAGAAATGCATACAGCTTTGGTTTGCGGAGCTCAACTGCTTTGACTCGCTTTATTACTCCCAGCAAGAACACAACCGCAAAAAAATAAAAATGTCTTGTTTCCTTGCAGTAATGCAATTAGCCACCGAAATCCAGCGACGCTTGACTGGACTTCCACTTTGTAGTGTGTTCCTCATGAATCGCGCTCCGAGACCGGCCGTTAGCCGTGACGTATCAAGGCAAAGATATCCTGTGAAATGCATGAAAGCTGCTTCACCCACCTGCCTCGCAGCAGTGGCGGTGGAACCGTCGCGTGGATGTCGCCGCCCCACATTTCAGTGGCAGATGTGGCTCTTCTTCCACGGTACTTAAAAAAAAACAGTTATATCTGTTGTGGTCATGTCTCTCTTATTGAATTTCACAAGAATCAGCCAAGCTAGCGGGCCCTGTGAGGCCCGCTAGCCCCTCACAGCCACATGCCATGTCGGCGTGTTATGTGCTCAGAAAAACGTTCCAAAGTTTAGGGAGTATAATACGTTCACTTTCAGCTAATCAGCACGAATGGGCTTCACATAAATCACAAATTACAGCTGAGGTTGATGGGAATGCCATTAGCTTTTACGTATATTTGTGCATAAAGCAAAGCACTGGATTCGATAGAAAATCTCTCCTGAAGCTACGAGTAACAGATCGACATAACGGAGGTCATGAGGGTTTAATTGAATCTCTGGTTTTATTCCTGAAGTTCGGCCACCTTCAAATTGAAATTGCCATGACATTTGAATTTGTAAAAGTAGGATTAGGTTCAGTTATTGCAAGGACTGAGATTATCATTAGCTAAAGGTGATGGCGCATTTAATTTCCATAGGTTATTGACTTAATGTACAGTAGTCTGTGTTTAAAGGTCTCTTGATGCATTCTGATGCTTTATTATGCACACACACACACACACACACACACACACACACACACACACACACACACACACACACACACACAGACAACGTTTACCCAGCTTTTATTCTGCCCTGCCTGAAGAATGCAGAGTTGGCATCTGAAGACAGCGGCCTCACGCCAAGACAGGCCGAACAAAAGTGTTTTCTTTCCCCAAATTGTACAATGGTGAGACGTCGACGGCAAAAATACAACACCTGCTAATCCCAGTTTATGGAGGGAGGGCTTTTTCCAGCCATGGATGCAACAAAAAAAGGGAGAATCAATGAGGTGATCAAATGTTGCATTCAGTTATTTCCTGGTTCAGTGAGATGTCAAATGACATTCTGCCTGTATTTAGTGAATTCTCCTCTCTTGCTCTGAGTCGGCATTGTCTCCCCTTTACATTCGGCTTTTTGTATGGCTGTACATATGTATAGATAATCATTGAAGAGAGAGGGCCAATTTATTATTGGATAACCTGCAGTTGATGTGGGAAAGTTTTGAAAATGGCAGAACTTTTAAACAGGGAATTTGTGTGGACAAATAACATCAATAAATACTATCCAGTTCAACCAAAAAGCATTTAAACTGCAGAGAAGTCTATTCAACGTAATCCATGTAGATATATGATGCAATTCCTTATTCAAAATGAACTACCAATCACTACGAGCAGGCTGTGGTACGTTGTCTGCAAACAAAAATAGGCAGTTGAAGTTCTTGCAGTCCAAAGCGGATGCTGCTCCTGGTTTTGGGAGTTGTGTGTCGTGCTCAACATGCAAAAAGATATTAATTTAAAGGGGGCAAGATCCCAGATTGGGAGCATTTCGATTGCATGTCGACGGCTCACACAGCTAAATGTGCTCGCGGTGCAGAATGGGGCGAAAGTGCTGACAGAGCTAACAGTATTCGCCCAAAGTAACACAGGAGGGCGGGGCCAACGCTTCAGCGACGACGCCGTCGGTCGGATTGAACGCCATCGGCTGTGGCCGCCGTGAGAGAGAGCATGTGAAGAGCAGCAGCCTCGAGCCAACCAAAGGGCGACAAAAAACACATGTCAACAAAGCAAGCAGAAGCTCGGTTAACAACACACCACACAGAGGGAGAGTGACTGCCTTCTCTCCTCGTGTAGACATCACCCCACTGCATCTTTACATAAGCAAGTCGTTCGCTGCTATATTAATATTCAGAATGTGAAATGCAGCTCCATTTAAAGATAGAATGCATGTAGCTGAGACAGCAGGGGCCCTAAAGCTGACCCTCGTGGAAAACCGGATACATTCCCTATTATTATAATTAGTATTATCTCTGTAGATCTCCCATCGAATACATTAAGGAGTTGGTGCAGACTTTCAGATCATTCAGCCCTGAGACAACATCACCGCAGTGCTCCAATCACAACCAACATCCCATAATCGTGAGTGGCTCATTCTCCATTCCATGCTTGAAATGTCCTTTTCTGTGGCACGCCTAGGCGAACCACTTGATTAAGCAAACACAGACACAGACACGAACACACACACACACAGACACACACACACACACACACAGACACCAACACACACACACACACACACACACACAGACACGAACACACACACACACACACAGACACCAACACACAGACACGAACACACACACACACACACACACACACACACACACACAGACACGAACACACACACACACACACACAGACACCAACACACAGACACGAACACACACACACACACACACACACACGCAGGGTGCAGCATCCCATTTAGATTAGATCACATCAGATTAGGTGACGTTGCATTAGCGCTAACCAGATTACACTACTCCTCATCTAACACGTTGCCTCCTAATGCTGCCGCCGCCTCATTACCCCGGACACAGGCAGCGACGAGCGAAACCAAAGGGCGTCTCTCTCGCTTCCTGTTTCATCTCCCTCTCGGTAGCTTGCACACGCCTCAGTGGCCGTTTGCCGATTTTGGTCATTTCTCCTGTTTGATAAGCCAACGGCTGTGCGCCTTTTTTCGGCAGCACGTTTTTTTTTTTGTGAGTTCTTACTTGCATTTCGATGTGTGAATAAAAAAGGCCTTTTTACGGCCTCGTTCCCTCGCTGTAATCTCGCATTGATGTCTAAGGAATGTCTAATACACAAGCTGGAACAATAGCAGAGCAGAAACAGTGGTGTGTGTGTGTGTGGGGGGGGAGGGGGGGTAGGGGGTTGGGGGGATAATGACCCGGACTCTCAAGGCCAGATGTCTGCAGTCCAAGTTTCACCTCATAAAAACTGTACTTCTCGTTCTGGCTTATCAATCGCCTTCCATTCTGAAGCTGTGTGGGGACGTGTGCGTCTCCGGGCGTGGTGATGGGTGGGAGTCTGTGCAGGGCCGCGTGTGCACACATGGTGAGGAGTTTATGGGCGTGGCCTGGACTGGACGCGTGACGCTTACTTGTGTTCTTACACTCGCCTTCACACGGGCGTCCGCGTTTCTCACACACATAGCTGCGTGTGAGGGCATTCATCGGAAATACAACACACAAACATCCCAAGAGCCCCCGGCAGCATTTGTTCACCCTTTGAACTTTTTCTTAATCTCACTGTGTGTATGTGTATGTGTATGTGTATGTGTGTGTGTGTGTGTGTGTGTGTGTGTGTGTGTGTGTGTGTGTGTGTGCGTTCATGAAGGATTTGCTGCCGCTTCCGCGTTCACATAAAGTGCACAAATGAAAGGCCAGAAAAAAGCAGCGGGATCAAAGGACTAGATTGGTCCGTGTTCTGTGAAGCCAGAGACAGACACAAGAGACACAGGCGATGACAAAGAAGGTGAGATGAAACGGAGAGCAGAAGCTTGTTTTTCAGGGAGCTGGCTTTGGGCAAATGCTTCTTCTTCTTCTTTTTTTAAGAAGGAGGCAGGAGGGGAAAGATGTCCCTCTCTCTGCACTCTGTCCGCTGGACATTGCACATGTGTTGCATGGTGGCGTTCCACCAACCCAACAACTAACGTGATGAAATGCTCTTCGCTGATGTCAAGTCAGCTCCACTGATCGGATTCCCCGATTATTTCTCCTCGTTGTTTGATTTCCGTCCTCTCAGTCAACAGCCCAGCTCAGAAAAGCCATGATGACGAGTTAGAAGGTTTTTAGCACAAGGATGACAAGAATATCACAATGCTATGATACATGACGATCCCATGGTGCCCCCCCACCCCACCCCCCACACCACCACCCCACCAACAATCATTGCTGGTTTAATTTAACCGTAGCCTTAATCTTTAATCTTAAGTACTTTTAGTTACCTGACTTTAAACCTCAACCACGGTAGGCGGCAGATCAGAATGCGCTCGTGTGAGGGTTAGGGGTCATTTTGGAAGGCAGTTGCAGCCTGTTTGGTCATTTAGGTGTGAGGACCTGTTAAAAGTGTCCGTGACAACAAGTGCAGTAATTTGTCATAAGCCAGTGAAATTCAGGTTTGAAGCTTCAGGCTCTCAATTATGGTGCAATGTTACATCTCGGTGTTGCCGGACCTTGTCTGTTTGCCTCAGGGCCGACTGTTGCGTTCTCGTCTTGAGGGAGCAATGACTTAATACTCAGCAAGGACTTGTGAGGGTTGACTCGTTCAAGCTCCGATTTGCTGTCAGGACGCTCTCATTGAAGTTTTCCGTCGACAGTTGTTGGTTCTGACTGCTTACGCTGAGCACACAAGCCCATAGTGAGTGACCTACATCAAGTTCTTAACCGCAACATTTCAAAAAGTTCTGCAAGTGGCTGCCATTATGTGAGTCATTTATTTAGTGATCTGAAAAGCTTGGTTTCACAGCCCTGATTGGTTCAATACAACTCCGAAATGTGTTCTTTTGCAGATGTGCGAAGTGATGTCACGGCGTACTGACACACCCTAGAGTACACTTCTACGTCACTGCAGCAAGGAGAGATGGACATCAATGGAATACATTTTTTAGAAACAGGCTTATTGGCTTTCAGGCAGAGGGTTGAGTGAGAAGAGCGATTCCCCTCTCATGTCTCTTACTCTTACGAGGAGCCGTAAGTTAGCCTAGCTTAGCATAAAGACTGGAAACGTGGTGGGGGGTGACTTTTGTTTTAAAAAGTTGTCTAAAAAACAAAGTGTAAAAACAACAATTCCCCATTTTTTGGGGTGGAGGTATGTACCTGATTACGGTGCGCTAAGCTAAGCTAGCCAGCCGCAGGCTGTAACTTTATATTTAATGGACAGATATTGAGTGGTATCAAACCCGAAAAAGTTCCTACAACTAAACAAGATTTTTAGCTGGTGTCAAAGGGATAGTTATAAACTTTTACATTTTTTTAAGTGGGGGTATTTCAGGTACATAGTCAGGGTATACAGTAGATGGCGGTAGGCACGCCCCCCAGCAGCGGGCAGGAATACCAGAACGGAAGCTAAGCAATGTAAACTGCTGGTTTTAGCCACCTAAATAAAAGATGGGGAAAATGGTTGTTCCAACATGACTGCTTTAAAGTAATATACACATACAATGAAATAGAAGCACTCTTCAAAGCCACTGAAACAATGATTTTAGCTGGCAGGACAGACCAGTAGCTCGTCTGCCGCTGCCTCGATTGGTTAGTTGTAATACTTTGGTATTTTAAAGGTGTGGCTTTGACGACTGCTTCATTTCAAATGTTTCCTACTTTAATGCAGGCCTGTTGGAACAACCGTTTTCCCCAATAAGACCCGGGAGCAGTGTAGCAACACCAGCAACAATATCTCATGACAACCGACTCACCGTGTTTTTTGGGACTCTATACAAACTGGTGCCGTGATGCCGCACGAGGAGCCGTTAGTCCTCCGGCGATGTTAGTCTCCGTATTCCTTTCTCCTCGTGCATTCGAGCTCAGCGTTGACTAATCGCTGCTTAAACAGTCACGGTGTGTCCTGATTGGTGGCAGCCCACCAGTACGGGCCTAATGACACACATTGTGTTTACATTACATTACATTACCTCCTGGTTCACCCTGGGGATAATGGCTCTGCTGGGACGACGCCTCTATTTATACACACACGCACATGCACACGCACACGCACACGCACACACACACACACCTACACACACACAGAGGGATATTGAGACCGCTCACACGCCAGTCACACGCACATGTGTGCGCACATTTGATTACACCTTTACGACGGAGAACATGCAGACGCAGATCGGGGTCCCTCTACGCCTCCCATCCCCGTGAGCCGTGCGCAGTGTGCTGGGTGCGTTGGTGTTGTGTAAACTGTTTATTGCATGGAGATGAAAGGCCTCGCGAGGCCTGTCCATTGGTGTCGCACAGCCCCGCAGACACATAACAGCTTCCCCACCGGCTCCTTTTCTCCTCACCGATAATTAGATGCCATAGATGCCTGATTTACATACCGTGTCATATTCGGATGTGACGCGCCTTTTATCTTTTTGGGCTCGTGTTCTTTCTCTTGTCTGTCTACATTGCCTGTTTTTCTCTGTTTTTTTGTTTTGTTTTTGTTTTTTTCATGCACATACACACCCGGTTGTTTGATCTAGATGTGAGTGGCAGTCCAATTCTCTGATGAGCTTTGTGCAGGCACATTCAGCAGCGGCATTGTGTGTGTGTGTGTGTGTGTGTGTGTGTGTGTGTGTGTGTGTATGTGTGTGTGTGTGTGTGTGTGTGCGTGCGTGCATGCGTGTGTGTCCCAGTGTGAGATAAAGGTTGAGTGTGCACATTGTATATGAGTGTGAAAGGACAGATTTGTCATATTTGAATTGAATTCAGCCATTGGCATATTTGCTCTCCACAGCAGGTGTTGTCGCTGCAGTCATACAAACGCCTTGCTATTATACATGCACATCCAGAACGAGTTCAAAGTGCTGGCAGTCAAGCTGAAATCTCCTGAAAAGTGGAGATAGAAGGCTTACGATGCAACAACATTAACGCATTAACGCCTCCTCTCTTCTGTGTCTGTGTGTGTATGTGTGTCTGTGTGTGTCTCTGTGTGTCTGTGTGTGTGTCTGTGTGTCTGTGTGTCTGTGTGTGTGTCTGTGTGTCTGTGTGTGTCTCTGTGTGTCTGTGTGTGTGTCTGTGTGTCTGTGTGTGTCTCTGTGTGTCTGTGTGTGTGTCTGTGTGTCTGTGTGTGTCTCTATGTGTCTGTGTGTCTGTTTGTCTGTTTGTGTGTGTGTGTCTCTGTGTGTCTGTGTGTGTGTGTGTCTGTGTGTGTGTGTGTCTGTGTGTGTGTGTGTCTGTGTGTGTGTGTGTGTGTGTGTGTCTGTCCGTCTGCAGCCCGAGGAGTTGACCAACGCGCTGGAGATCAGCAACATTGTGTTCACCAGCCTTTTCGCTCTGGAGATGCTGCTGAAGATCTTGGTCTACGGACCCTTCGGCTACATCAAGAACCCCTACAACATCTTCGATGGCATCATCGTGGTCATCAGGTGAGCCGCAGAGCAGGATTTTGTTTTTTTTGCAAGGCCCTGAAATAAAACATGATCTTTTTCTTCCCAGCTTTCTCTTTCTCTTTTTTTTTTAAAATAATGCCACTGGGAACACATAACCTATGAGCACCCCCCCAACATAGTCATTGTTATACAAGAAAAACATAATGCTGTAATACAGTCATGTTAGCTCTCCATCGAAAACCCATCGGCTATCGGTCCGACGTCGGTTAAGACTCTGGGGGCAAGGAGGCTCTATGTTGGGGGTTACGGTGTAGCCAGTGGACATTCGGGCCAAGACTTCCTTTTCCGAGCACCCCTCATTGTTTATGCCCCCGATTAGCAACTTGAGACTAAAGACTGGAGTTGGAGTTTAGATAACAGCCGAATCATTGTCAGATGATAGCCGGTGGGTTCCGAGATTGCATTGTAGCCAACGAGTTCCGCTTATTTGGTCTGTTTACCTGCATTCAACCAAAAGCCTGCTGGAACGTGATTGGCCGATACTACTTGAACTACAAAACCAGAACACTTACACAAATTGTGACCCGTTGCCTCCAGATTCATACGAATGCAGAATCTGATAATAGAGTTGAACATGACGATGTGTGTGTGTGTGTGTGTGTGTGTGTGTGTGTGTGTGTGTGTGTGTGTGTGTGTGTGTGTGTGTGTGTGTGTGCGTCTCTCCTCTCTTTGGACAGTGTGTGGGAGATCGTGGGTCAGCAGGATGGCGGTCTGTCGGTACTGAGGACCTTCCGGCTGATGCGGGTGCTGAAGCTGGTCCGCTTCATGCCGGCCCTGCAGAGGCAGCTGGTGGTGCTGATGAAGACCATGGACAACGTGGCCACCTTCTGCATGCTTCTCATGCTCTTCATCTTCATCTTCAGGTAGGCAGAGGTGGAGTGGGCGACCCCCGCGAAAAAGACACGTGTGTCGATCTCACAATGGTTCGAAAGAAACTGAGTGAACTGTCGCCATCTCAAAAACGTTTAAATGGCAAACAGACGAGGCAAGTTGAAGGGAGTTCGATCAGTGGCCATGAAACTAATTTGGAGCACAGAATGAAAATACATCGGTAGATCCGCACATCGTGATGTCGACATGGGAAGAGAGGAGCCGTGATCGGGACAGACGGGTGAAGGGAGACCAGTCGATGGGGGGGGCAAGACTTAAGACTTCCCTGTTTTCGTCAGCAACCCTTCCTTCTGCCTGGTTAGGCCTGTTGCTGAGCTCAGCAGAATGTGTGGAGGCACACACACACACACACACACACACACACACACACACACACACACACACACACACACACACACACACACACACACACACACACACACACACAAAACTTCACGACGCTACGCTTCAAATCTAAAGAACTTCTCCATAACGTTTATTATGCATGACTAAAAGGCGTCTTTCTTTGAAAGACGCCTTTTAGTCAGTAAGATAAACATCTTTTGCTATTTTTTATGAAGTGTTTTAACACTCAAAAAACGATGTAATTGAATAGCTAACTCTGGTACATCTTCTTAGAGGGTGTGCAAGAAACATATAAACTAACAAATAAAGATCATTATTTGAAAGAATGAAATGGTCGCCGTGATTTTGAACCAATTGATGTTTTAACTGGCCTGCACGCAGTAATGTCAAACAACTGCCAGAGACTGAGTCAGTAGAAACAAGGCTGTCACAAACTGGCCAGTTCAAAGTCAGTGACTAAAACAGGGAGTCACATGGGAAATACTTTAAATAAACAATCACATGTAATGTAAACTTAAAGGAATTCAGAGCAAATCTGTGATTGAGGGATTGCCTCCACGCGGCTCTCAACATGGCGATTGCTGAGCCGGCGGCTATAGCAGTCAACGCTGCTAGCAGCGTGAGTGGTGCTAGCAGCGGTGACGGAGCTGACGGTGTTTACCTGCTTAAATCAACTGCTCTGAGGACCTTCGTGGGTAAACTTGGGCCGAGTATCTCCACTCACAAGCAAGAAACTTTCTCTTTAGATTTAAGCTCCATGTTAGTCGTGCATGTCTGAGCACACGCTGCTTCATTTCAGCAGCTTGTTTGATTACCCGACTGCACGGATATGAGGCCACACGTGCACTTGAGTAGACACACACGCAGAGTTCCAAGAGCCTTGTATATGCATATATAAACAGCCTTTGATTTGAGTGAACAGTTGCCAAGTTGACGCCGCAGAGGCCTGCTCATTGATCCCTCGGCCCCAGTTTAGCTTCAGTGTCTGACTGCTGGTCTCGGAATAGAAACACACCAAGGATTAGCCGTCTTGCTGTATGCAGCGCTGGACTTGTCTTGTTTTCACTGCAGTGCACAGATTAAACACAAGAGATGCGACGAGTTTGGGGAGTCACCTCTGGACGGAGCCGGGCTAGCCGGTCCCACCTTGCCTCCAGTCGTCATGCTCAGATGTGCTGATTAACTGCCAGCTCAATCTCCCCATTGTCCCCATCTCACCCTCGGAAAGGAGGCAAATATCGTTGAACCGTTGCTTTAATTTCCAAAGTAGCTTAAATGCCTCTTAGTTGGGTTGAAATTGTGCCTTTGTTTCTGAGGCCACTGAGGTGTGAGGTGTCACTAACAGGGTTTTGTGACGCTCTCCATGGTGCTGAACTTGGGGAAAAAAACACTCCACTTCGTCTCCCTTCCTGGCAACATTACTGCCACAATGCATTATGGGTCAACTATTTACAAACCAATAACTGTTTATTACCTGACTGACAGTGTATGCCGTTTATCGTCGCCTTTGCTGCTTTTCGGTGTAATAAAACTAACTAATGAATTCTTCCGTTCACACTTTTTTCTGTGACAATCCCCCGGGCAGTAATTGCCATTCATGTTCAGTATATTCTGCCTGAGCTGCCATTGCAAGCAGCGGGTATTAATAGTATGGTGGAGTCAAAACAAGTCCTTTCAGAATGTTTATTTCTGTTTATTTGCGCTGCATCTAACAGGGGTTGGCCTGATGTAAACATTTACCCCTCTGTTTCCTGTTTGTCTTCTCCCGGCGTCAGTATCCTGGGGATGCATCTGTTTGGTTGCAAGTTTGGATGCGAGGGGCAGAGTGGAGACACCCTGCCGGACAGGAAGAACTTTGACTCCCTCCTCTGGGCCATAGTGACCGTCTTCCAGGTGAGCATGTACCCCTCTTTCCCACCCTTCCTGTACTCGGTAAAACGCTCACGTTTTCACAGCGTTTCGGTCAATTTAGCTGCAGCTGAACGCCCGACTGCACAGTCTGTTGATATGAGGTGACGATTTAGCAGCGGCGTGACCTGAAGCTCTGCGACTTCGTCCACCATCTGGAACCTCCGACTTTTGCTGTGTGATCAAACTGTCCCTGCTGAAGTGCCCTCAAGCCACCAACACCTTGCCCGTGTCGTTGGTGCTGACTGAACCTGTCCCCATTCGAAAGGCTGAAAAGACAATTTCCTCCTGAATAAATATAATATATTGAATCAAATATTCCTCTTCACTCTCCCTCCCTGTCTGGCCTTTAGCTTGCCCCCTCATTTTCCTCCACTCTATCTAATTCCCATTTCCAAATATCTTATAGGTTAAGTAGGCCTGCCGCTTGCCGCATGTCGCCTCGGATTAATGATTAGGCCTTCTGTCAGGTCGGACCATTCATCTATTATCTATCTAGCCTACTGTATAGTATTTATCACCCTTAATATAGCACCCATATATAATTCAGTGAAACATCTGAGCGGAGATGATGTACAGTGTCAGCATGTCCCGCTGCACAGAAGATTGTACTGTCAAGAGCGTTCTCATGATGGAGGGTTTAATGCAGCTGCACTGATCCAGTCTTCATTGTCTTTAACATTTCACCATTCTGTCCTTTCAAATGTAGAACTTGTGGTGCACAGAATGCCTTTAAGTTCTTTAAATACAAGTCAGATCGCTGACCAGAAATTCAAGCACACAACCACTGAAATATCACAGGATCGACCGCTCGGTGGACCGTTCCACTGGACCGTTCCACTGGACCGTTCCACTGGACCGTTCCACTGGACCGTTATTGTCCAGTCATCGCTGAGCGACCTGAACGAGGCACTCCAGACCTCGTCGGTCTGGTGATGTGTTTGTTGTGCAGTAACAGTAGAAGCAATACGTCTGCTTTTGAGATTTGAGCTTTGTCTACAACCGAATAACAGAGCAGGCGTGTAAGGAATACATGACATAGTGTGCTCTAATGTCATCTGTAAAGGTTAGCATGTCCGGCTAACTAGCCTTCTACCTACGGGAGTAATCTACGTAGCACTTTGACAATAAACTACATTAGTTTGTGTGATGATACCTTTTGATAAAGCCTGTTCCTAACTAGCATATCCACTGTGTGTTATTTCACCCATTGTGTCGTTAGCTTAGCTAGCTAGTTTCAGCTGATGAAACCACTGTCTGACCCACAGTTTTTAAGAGTACCCAGAACTTGGAGTGGTTAAACTACCACCGTTGGAAAGTTAAACAGCATGAGTGCGTTGCTTGATAAGCGTAGAAACAGTATTCAAGGGGGGACGAGGCTTAGCGAGCGGCTAATTCATCAAACCGATATTATTGAACTACAAGAACTACAATTGCTGAACAAAGCTGTGCTTCTTCCTCTTCTCTCCAGATCCTGACCCAGGAGGACTGGAACAAGGTGTTATACAACGGCATGGCCTCCACCACTCCCGTGGCCGCCCTCTACTTCATCGCGCTCATGACCTTTGGCAACTACGTCCTCTTCAACTTGCTGGTGGCCATCTTGGTCGAGGGTTTCCAGACCGAGGTACAGTGTTTGCTGGTCGAGCCGTTCTGTCTTCATCTGAAGGCATCATAGGCCGAGACATCTGGTTGAGATGATTTGTCTCCTTTTAAAAACACAGGTCAACTTGTTGAATCTTGCACCGTGATCTAGCTTGCTTCCGGGTCTTAACACTAATTATTTCTGTCGAGGGTGAAGGAGTCTTGGAAAGTATTCTCATCATCATTCCGCCCCTGTTTTTTTTTTGTTTCTGTTTTTTAAGAAAATTTGGTTTTCATAATGCATTTCATATTTCTCAGTGCAGGCACACGTGACACCCACACACACATAACCACCTCATGCACTGTAGGCATTGACCTGTACCCTTTCCTGCGCTCTCTGCGGCGGGTTACACGAGGACACGAGAACAAGTTGCAGCGTTTCATCCCCCCCCCCCCCCGCCCTCCTCTTCACCTTCACCTCGCTGTCAGCCTCTTCTTCTCCTCCCACTCTTTCCCTGCTATCTCAGCAGTCATCCTCATTATTGTTGCTGCTTATTTGCCAATAAAAGTCATGCCATAAAGCCCGTCATGAGAAAACTATGTCTGCGAGACTAGACGGCGCATCAGCCCACATCCCTCGTTTCATCAGCCTCGTGCTCGGATGACTCCTCTTCACGCCCCGCCTGATCTTTCCCCCCTCAGTACAACTTTTCTTGTGTCACACAGCAAAAGGGATATGTTCTCCACCACCTCACTGTGTTTTTCATTCTTCTCGGAGACAGGGAAGGTTAAGAACCTGATATAGTTCACAGACGGCAGCTTCGGGGAAAAAATTGTTTCCCTGAATATTTTCGTGGCGAGCAAAGAAGCTGAAAAACTCATTGAGCGACCTCTCTTTGCTTTTCAGCTGTAAATCACACGAGTATTCAGCCTATCTCTAGTTGTCTGCTTGTCTCCCCTCTCTTTCTTTCTCTAAGGGGTGACGGCACCTATGCTTTGATCTCCGAAGCACTTTTGGCTCTTGGGCCTAGAGGAGAGAGAATAGACGATGGGTGGCGGGGAGAGAGCTTGACAGCCTCATAAAATATGGATTAATTTGAATGGGCTTCTCCTCCTATTGTGGTCATCTGCTGTACAAATATCAAGTGCATTGCTATGGTGAATGGAACCATATGCGAGGTGGGAGACAATGACCAAAGCTGCTTAAGATGAAGGCTTTACACGCAGGCCAAGGCTGGAATTAATGCGTTTCTGATGACTTTTTAAAGTCCAACTGACACCGAAATTAGGTCTTGCTTGGTTTGGTCAATATTGTAATTAGCAAAAAGAAAAATGTCGTTTTTCAAAGCAACTGCAAAGAGACACATAATGAAAAGACATAAAAGAAATACAAAAATATGCAAAACCACAAAGAGATGTGCAACAACTAGAAAGAAACACAAAGGTACTTCTTCTTCATGGGACTTTATTTCAGAAAGAATAAGTGCTGTAGATAATGTTCCCTTTGAATTGTGCCATGTTTGTAATGTTTGTCAACTGAGAAGATCGTTTCGCAAGTCCAAAAAATGGCAGTTTCTCAAAGTATCATTTGGTTTTGTGTGAAACCGGTTGGTGAACTCTCATCTCGCCCAGCGTTCCACCAACACCCACATGCTCATTACCCGGCACATTTCACTTTGTTCTCCCAGAACCAGGAAAAATGTATTCAATTACGTTAAATTCACATTAAGCTGCAGCTATGCGAAAGGATTTGTCTTGCGTGTACTCGTGTGTGAGTACATCCCAATACGAAACACATAGGCATCGTCATAGGCAACAAAAAAAGAAAGTTATGATGTTATTTGCATAACTTTCGGGTGTTTCTGATGACAGTTAGAAACAAACGGGCACAGTTTAAACGGGATCAATAAAATATTTGTCTCTGGCCGTTGACTACCGCACGTTTTTTCTCTAAATTAAGGCCTCAAGGTGGTCAACTGGAAAGGGGCGGGGCTTTGCCTTTTAAATTCCGACGTTGTTAGCCGCTGCGTAGCGGATTCTCCTTACATTCCAGTCCTGATTCGAGTCATGTTTTGAAGCTAGCCCCACCAACTAACTTTTTTTTGCGTCTTTCAGCTCGTTGTTTTTGGCTTCCCAGCTTTGCTGTTTCATTCCTCATCTCATCTCATTGTTTCGTTCCTCATCTCATCTCATTGTTTCGTTCCTCATCTCATCTCATTGTTTCGTTCCTCATCTCATCTCATTGTTTCGTTTCCAACTGCAGCTGCTTTCTTGTTTTGTTTTCTTTGTTTCTTCCCCAACGCGTACCTGCCTGTGAAATCTTCAACCGCATACACATACAGACTCTCATACAAATAAGACCGAATGTAGAAACCCCGTAAGGTCTATTCTCCCCCCACCTCCCCACCCCCTCTTAATGTATCATCACAGAGTTGTCGGTTTAATTCTCCCTCTCCTTTTTCAACTTAACGTCCTTTTTTCTTTTCTTTTCTTTTTTTTTTTTGCAAACACTCCGTTTATTTTTAGTCAGCCAAACTTTCCCTGCGTCAGGGTTGCTAGGTAACGGGCGGTTTGAATGACGTGAACCAAGTCAGGAGAGATGTGTGGCCGCACAGCCAATGTTTCCCTTCCAATATGCCCATATTGCTTTGGCCGTAAAGGCAGAGGGGAAATCATTTGACGGAAGGTGGTTTGTCTTCTTTTGAATCCTCTTTTGCCGGCTTTTATTTTCTCGATTTAACTCCTTCCTCCATCCTCTTCATCTCCTCCATCCTTCCTGTTATCTACATCTCTCTGTTCGGATTGTGACTGTGTGTGTGTCCATGTGACAGAATCCAACATCCGCCGCAGAGAGTGCAGTGTTTCTTTACGGAGACCTATTTAACAGCAAAGAGACAAAAGCTGCTCTTCTTTTCTTTCTTTTTCTTTCTTTAATTGCACCTCTCACCCTGACAATAAACAATACATTTCACACACACACGCCGCACGTGTCGGCTCAGCCGCAGAGGAATGCATCCGGGGCCAAGCACATTGTGTCCTGAACGGAGGTGAAAACATGGCCGTGCTTTTCACCTCTGGACTTGGGCTGTCTTGACTTTTCCTGCTTGCGACCTGCAGTCGAGTCGCTGACTCTGTGGTTCAGGACTCAGGTCGCTCTGATGCCTGACGTGCTGCACGGTGAAGTCGAGATGTCACAACAGGCTGAATGTCCCTCTAACTCTCTCCTTCTGCTCTTGTCTACTGCTGTGGTTCCGCCTCTCACCTCTGTGCCTCTTTTCCTCCGTGCGCCTCCCTCTCCCGTCCGGCTGCAAATGATCACTTCCACTATAGGAAGTTACCAAGCAGGAGGACGTGCATGTCCAGCTGAGCCTTATCCAGCTGCCCGTAGACTCAGGGGTATGTAAAAGCACTGCAGCGCTGCCCTCTCCCCTCTTGCCCTCCCTCTCCCCCCGTTCTCCTCGTCCTCTCCCTGTCGAGGCTTTGCAGTCATGTGTCAGATCTCTCAGGAGCCACAGCTGGAGGTTGCATGCTTGTCAATAATAGAGTATGCAATAGTAGCGGAATAACTAAAAAGTGTGTGTAGGTCCTGTGTGGGCCTTGGTTTTGGCTGCTGGTGTCTCAAAACTGAGCCAATCCACCCAAATTAGCCTCCCAAAAAAAACTGCTGTATTTTTTCTAATTTGCCATGAGTGATATTGCGCCATGCAAATAGTTTCAATTATATTCACAGAGGTTTTGAGATTTCTACTGCTGAATGTTTTGCTGCCAAGCCAATTCAATAGAGTACCGAATGTTGGAAGCAAAAGTCCAGTTCATTTTTCAGCTCAGACGGTGTCAGGTGGCTTGCAATTGGAGATCTTCCAAAGGAAGAGTAACTTAGTCTTAGAAAATATCTTGTTCTTTGAAAAAACACAAAGGTACAAGCCTTTGTACGTTGAAATGAGCATTATGGTGAATATCCAATCACAAAGCTTAAAACAAAGCAATGAGAAGCTAGATATGACTCCTTGTAGAAACCTGACAATATAATAAGCAGTTTAAATCAATCAACTTTCTTTAGTCTGGGTCATTGTTGGGTAGTAAGGAGTCCCCAGCAACGGGTTAATAAAAGTAAAATGATAAAATAGAGGTAACGTAACTAACACGGCGTCATGTATTTAAATAACTTTACCCTTTTTGAGTAACTTGCCCAACACATGGTCTGGGTCAACTTTGAACAGATGGTGGCGCTCTGTTTCCAGTTACGACAACCACTGGCTTCTTATCCTGCCGGGGCTTATGGGTAATAGTAATATTTAGTCTCACCAAACCGGTGACACAAAAAAAAAAACAGGATTTTGAAGAAACCAAGTTGAAATCATTAAAACTGATGTCTGTAACCCGACACAACCGACCCATCGACACAATGACGAGAGGTCTATTCTCGGTGTATAGTGGTGATGGAACGAGCCTCGACAGTTCAAATCTTAAAACCTCTCGTGAACCGGCATGGCTCCACACCAAAGCCATTTCCATGCATTAAATGGAAATGCATGTAGGGTGTTTTTGAAAGTTGAGTGACAACACCAGAACTGCAGAGTCACTCATGTTTGCCAAAAGCAGAGGACCTCCAACATGGCTGCCGGAGAATGTGTCGCATCATCTGGAAGTCCTCCCTCCCGCCTCCCGCCTCCCGCCTCCCGCCTCCTGCCTCCCGCCTCCCGCCTCCTGCATGATGCCCTTGCTGCTGAAACTAACGGGGCCAGTGAGTGACTGTTCAGAAGAGAAAAGTGCTTAAAGACTTGCATCACTTTGCCGTATGTGTGTTTTTTTTTGTGTCAAAGCTCAGATTGAACGCTCACCTCCCACCAGCCCTCTACCCCTCTCTCTTTTTTTCAAAATTCTAGCCTCGGGGTAAGAACGCTATACCAGCCAGAAAAATCTCCCTCTCTCAGTCTTTGGTTTATCTGGCTGGAGGACAGAGATGAAGCGAAGGAGAGCGAGGATAGGGGGGGTTTGAGTGCTGTTTTTTCTTTTTTTTTTGGGAGGCACCGGCACAGATAAATCCAGCCGGACAAGAGGATGAGAGCTAATAAAGAGGGGGGGGGGGTGTATCAACTCAGTTTGCATAACTCAGGCTCTGAAGGCGAGGCCAGAACTCTCTGGGAAATGGGGGCCTTTGAAAAACAGATGGGTGTAATGTCCCGCCCTCGTGCCCTCTGGTTTCACACTGTCGCTATCCAGAGTTGATCCACCAGCTTACAAATGGCCAAATGTTTCCCAAACTGTTAAAACGCAGCGGCCCACTGGGGGCCGTGCTTGTGATGGGGATTTGAGTGGAGTCTGCTGGCTGGTTATACCTTGTATTTATAGTTTGATTTAACCTACATCGCCTTTTAAAACCGTCTTCACTTTGCTGTAGGTGCCAGCCGCCTGCATGCAGATGTCCAGGGCTGCCAATATTACAACAAAATCATTCAATCAAATAAAAAAAAGGACCATCAATTTAATTTCCATTTTATTTTGAAGTTTATGTTGCGCATCATCTTCCAATTTGGAAATTAATTCCATCATGATTTTTATTTTGGCAGAAACTATGCTTTTTATTTTTTTAAGTGTCGCCGTGGAGGAATAATTGTACTAGTATTGGTGGTCCGCTTCGTTTTTTATCCTGTTTATGACGGACGTGAACTCAAATTGACTTATGATCGAATTTCCGTCCAACCATTGGATGGAAATTAGGCTCACACACATTCATGTCCCCCTCAGGAAGAATTGTAATAACTTTGAGTGATGAGGCCATCTGTCTCTGCTATTCTTTCTAGGTTTTATTACTAATTAACAAAAAGGTAGCATGCAAACACAACGTAATGAATGGTGAATACGGTAAACTGCAAACTTAATAAACACCTGACTGTTCCATCTTGAGCGTGTTAGCATGCTGATGTTAGCATTAGCTCAAAGCCCGGTTAAGTACAGCCTCGTAGACCTGCTGATGTGGCTGCAGACTCACTTCAATTTTCATTAAAAGATAAGCCAAAATGATTCATATTCATACTTGAAAGTCTAGTTTGCGGGGTTTATTATACATTCAGAAATGATGATGTTGTATTTTACATTACAGGCAAGATTTCATGTTAATTTCAATTGTGGCCGTCGTTGCCTATTTTGAAAGATGGAAATAAGAGATGTTTTTATGTTATTACGTGCATAGAGTGATAAAATGAAATGCGAATTTGATGAAATGATTTCGCTTTAAATATGGGCACCCCTGGACCTCCATACCTGTTGTTGCGGCGGCCATTGGTGGTGTTAGTTTAGAGAGGTCTGCTACAACAGCACAGGTATCCGATCTAATTCTGGGCCGATGCGTCTCAAATGCAGCTGTGGTAGGATGCAATTTTGGTGGACACACACACACACACACACACACACACACACACACACACACACACACACACACACACAAACTGTCAGACACACACACACACAAACACACACAATTACCCCTCTTCCTCCTATCAACATCCACCTGCCGTCTCCCATTCGCACCCTCTTTAAAGCGATGTAATTGAGATCCCCTGTGTGCTGCTGGTGTCTATTATTGTCTTGCTATCAGCAGCAGGCCTGGTCTGGTCTATCTCCTGCTGTCGCCTCTGTGCCCAAATTGGGGTGGCGGAGTGTAAACAAGCTATCCAAACTACCAGGCTATTTCGGGACGAGGATTTCCCTCGAGTCCTGCTCCACAGCTATCATCTCCACCTTTGCTTTCACCCGAGAAAAAACCTCCAACACTTCCTTCCAGTCACTGATCCCGGCTGCAATCTTCCGAATTCCCACCAACACACTAAAAATGCACCCTCAGAAATATTATCTGGTTAACATCTCCTCCGTCCCCAAGATAAGTATTCAAAACCAAGAAGTGCAAAGTTCTTCTCTGAAGATTGCTCCTTCTACCGTTTAATTCCTGAGATGACTTAATCTGGATAATGAGAAAATTTAATGTAAGTTCTTTTTTTCTGACTCTGGCTGGATCTTTTTTTTTCTATAAAGGGTTTGTTTTCTGACAACTGGGATAAGGATTAATGACTGTCTGTGAAGAAGTTGGTACATAATGTACTAGGGATGCAGACAGACAAGAGAGAATGTTAGGGAGAAAAGTCTGAGCTGGATTAATCTCCCCCTTGCTGTCTGGTGTAGTTTCACCCACTTTAGCCGGTTGGGTTCCTAAATAACATCGTGCACTCTTGATAAGTAAAGGATTAGCGCGGAGCAGACTCAGGTCAGCTCGATCTCTTGACACGATTGGTGCAATCCACCGTTTCTGTGTCGTCCTGCTCGTCCATCTGAAGATGCATCATCAACGTGTACTACTGCTGCACATACATTAGTAGTTAATAAACTACGCAGCCTTAAGAGTCACACCCTTTATATTTTCCTGAAAGCAATCATTAACCAAGTGTAGCCGAGATATTGAGCCGAGAGAAGTAATAGCCTCAGTTTGTCTTCTATAGTGTTCGTCCTGCAGGTGTCAGGGAATCATACGCTTGGATTAACTTCTGTTGAATAAGTAAAGCTATCGTCACCTAACCCATGGATGAAAACAAAATCACAGCGAAGCTGGAGAGAACTCTCCATTGCTGCAAAAAAAGGGCTTTGAAAAGAAAAGGATGAGATATTGTCTAAATACGAAGTTTTTTTTACTTTTGTACCAATATATTTGTTCACCTTCTGTTGCTACCGACTGCTCTCCTCTCTTTCCCCCTTTCCCTGAAGAAGAAGAAGAGAGAGAGAGAGAGAGAGAAAGGAAGAGAGAGAGAGAGAGGAAGAGAGAGAGAGAGAGATAGAGGAGACAAGGTTGAGCACCCACAATGCTTAGGGGCGATGCTCCACTGGTTTGTCCTATCACAGCTGTCCTCTCTGATTGTTTGGGTTTGGTTGATG
Source organism: Ophiodon elongatus (assembly GCA_016806645.1). Lineage (NCBI taxonomy): Eukaryota > Metazoa > Chordata > Actinopteri > Perciformes > Hexagrammidae > Ophiodon > Ophiodon elongatus. The sequence goes on along the minus strand of JACSYO010000728.1, from coordinate 314,102 downwards.
TGGGAGAAGGGCTCTCGCTGTGACTCAAACTGTTTTCTTTTGGGGGTTTTATGGTGATAAATTGTTGTGAATTTGGGCTGTGTGTCTGCTTAACCTGCGGTATAATCTTCATGGCCAAACATTTCCAAAATATAGCTTCAGTCAAATAAGCCGTGATTGTCACTACTGCTCCCGGTCAAAATCCACCGAAAGTATTTTTAAGATTACAAACTTTAATGCGGTTTCCAAAAGCTCTAAATGTACGTAGTCAGTGCAGAACAAATCTGCAAGATGTACATGAAACAGCTATACCAAGGACAAGAGAACTAAACAAAACTAACCATATAGACATTATATCCAGCTCATCAAGTATATGAAAAAAAAAATACTGTAGTGCATAATAGGGCTGTATTGCTTTTTTTCTCTCTTTTTTTACATCAGAAGCTTCTGTTGAGGTTTAAAATCATAAACAAATAATTGTGGCTATATAAATACAATTAATGGTGCTGTTAGATTGCTGCTAGACTGCCCCATTAATACAGGTGTGTGACTCCCTTCAAACAGCTGTTTGACTGCAGTGAAACTGTTATTTAAAAGGCTAAACGCCAACAAATATGGATTTAACCTAAATATTTTGTTCGAGGAAAAACATGTTGGGCATTCTGGAAATGATAAATTTCAAGTAAATTTAGACTTTTGAACTTTATATTAACACAAAAAAAATAGTTGATTTATAACTTGAATGTTACCATTATGAATGAAGCTTTGTTGAATTTCTTACTTCTTTAGTTAATTCAGAACAACAAATGTGAAACTTGATTTTTATCCTTTTTTCTACTTTTCATACTTTGTTATTCCGAAGTAGTGATTCCGAGGTGCTCCATGTTTCCTGCTGTGAGCCAAGATTTCTAAATAGGAACAAGCCATGTGATAAATAAGTAGACGCAGGAAGGCAATGAGCATGGCAGCCGCAGCAGTCTGGGGCCCACAAACCAGAAGGAAAAGGCTCAAAGATAGCTAGAGATGGCCACAAATTGTAAACAAATACAACATGCAGTATATCCACACCCGCTGTGTCTTTCTCTTGCACTCATTGGGAGTATAAAGAAAGTCATTTGTTAGTTTAAAAGGAGGTGCATGGTGATTAGGTCCCGAGGCCTTTTTCTGCACACAGTTTATTCACTTTGCTACCACAGAGGTCTGACTCACGGGGTCGGCATTCTATTAATCCAGCATCCACCTGGCACCCTCGCACACATTAATGCAGTCTGCAGGCTCCGGCATAGCGCAGCCAACACAAGCAAGGTTTGCGAGTGGAAGCCAGCGTGAAGCAAAGGGTAGAGGAGAATAATTAAGAGCCTGAAAGAGAGGAACAAAATGTTAACGTGAGATAGTGAGAAAGACTCATTTGACAGCATTGTCTGGAACGATGAGAGGGAACAAAACAAGGAATAAACAGTTTGGACAAAAGACGTGGGTGGGTGGGGGTGGGGGGTTTGCTGATTTGCGGACTGCTTCACGGCACAATGAAGAAACATTGGTGTGTGTTGTGTGTTTGTGTAAGTGTGAGGATCGCAGACCTTAGCAACCACACTGAAGCTCTTTTCTAGCCGTTTACGGGTCACGGTGAGTCAAAAGGATTGAATATAATATATAATAAGTACCTGCCAGGTTCTCTCTGAGAAAGTTGCATTTTACCGGTTGAACTTCAGTGTGGTTTCTCTATGAACCTTCTCACCGTCCTTTGCATGGCAACACTTGACGTAGTTGATCTTTTTCACCGTCTCTCTGTGCCCTTTGGCTATTGAACTCTGGGATCGTGTGAGACCGCACCCTCCCCCCGCTAAGAGGTTGCCTCTAGGGACTGATCCGCGGTCAGATTCGAACAGGGATTGATGCAACACGGGGACTGAGATAAAGCCAAGCGGGGATCTGTGTTTAGAGGCAACTTCAACCCACGTGCTTTCTGTGAACTCCACCAAGAAGCGGAGCTTTTCGCCGGTGCTCTCTTCTGACTTTTTCTGTGTGTTTTTGTGTGTCAAGGGCGATGCCTCTAAACCGGGCTCGGAGATCGATTCCTGTGCACGAAGCATGGAGGACGTCAACGGCAGCAAGAAGGATTTATCAGCCTCTGCAGGTGAAATATACATGCGTTTACAGGCAGCACGTTTCGTGGCCGCTTGAGTCAATGATGCTGCGAGAGGAATTCAGAGGACGGAACTCAACCCGCAGTGATTTTTCAAAGCCTCCATTGACAAAACTTGTACCATCTGTGTCCGTGCAGTTAACTGCTGCTACATTCCCTCCCTAAACTCTGTAGATTACACGCCGATTTGTCTTTCTTACAAAATGTATGTAATGGCTTGTGATACAGCAGCAAGTTAGGCCAAAGGCATCTGAAGCATACGCTGTGCAAACATCCCCCACCTGTTCTACGTCTGTGGCCTCCTGTTCTCAGGCCACCCCCCACCCCCAACCCCCTGTTGCTTTTCCTACCACACTCGGCCTGTGTGGCATCAAACACGAACAGCAGCCTCATCCATAATTCCTCATATGGCAGTTACCCATTCCCTCTAATTACTGTTCGCGCAGTCCGAATGGAGTGCAGCTCCCAGACGTACGGTATCATCTCTCCTTCAGCCCCTTCAGATGCTTACATAGCTGGAGGAGCCTAATATACATCTCATAGGCCTCAGATAAAGGTTTGAAGACCGAGGAATTAGCGTTATTAAAGTTGCATTGCCCCCTCTGCATGTCACGTATTTGTGTTGCTGCCAAATATCATATTCTCTCGCATTCATCCCACGAGATGAATGCCCCGCTGAAATATTCATGTTGCTCAATAACAGTACGAGGCATCCATTTTTAAGTACGGTGTGCTGCTTTACTGAGGGTGGGCCCCTGTGGCACTCCTCCCTGTGCGCCACCTCTTCCTGCGGTTTTTACCCAAGTTAGCGCTTTCATTCTCCTACATAATGTTTTTTTATGAACTTTTTTTCCCGTTCCCGTCCCAACTATCTCCCACCTCCGTTGCCTTCTTCTCATCATCGCCAACTTTAAAGCAATAAACTAATTTTCTTCTCTATTCTTAACGTTAAATCCTGGTCCTCTTTGATCAACACATTCTCACCCCCAACTCCTCAAATAGCAGCGCTTGGTCAGGGGCCGCTAGCTTCAAACTATGATGCTCTCGGTAAGCTCCAGGCTTGGACGTGTCAGGGACAGCGTGTCAGTTTCCGCTTGTTACATGCGCAGTGTCTTTTCTAAATGAACTGTCGTACGCAGGTTTCCTTATTTTTTAGGTTTACGTAGTAACTGTAGGTTTCGGCGACCAAACTACTGCAACCAAACCACGACCTAGTTTAGTTTCAGCAACCAAACTAGGTCGTGGTTTGGGTATTTCTTGTACTTTTCGCGTAAAATAGGTACACTTGTTATGTGACATACGTACACGGCGTTAAGTTAAGTATGTAAGTTACGTAACAAAGATAAGGTCAATTAGGTTGACTTGGTGTCACACGGGACACAAACAGCTCTCCTGGTTGAAAGTCCTGTGTTTGTTTGACGTTTCCATCCACCGGACTTCCTCACTAAAAGGACTTTCTTGCTGTTTATACTCTATGTTTCTGTCTCACACAGATGTAGATGGATTTACATTGTCATAAATTAAAAGCACATTCTCATACAGATGCTAAAGAGTGCCTCTATGCGTCGGTATCAGACGCCGATGGGTACTGACTTTAATCCTCTCTAACCCTCATCATCATTGCTCTTACCCCCTCCTAAACCACTGAATTGAACTTACTTCATCCCTAATTCCTTTACTAGTAGTGCCTGTAAATGGTCACGTGGACCTGAAGACCAGTCTGACTCCACCTCTGATTACCCACACGGCTGCCACCCCCATGCCCGTTCCCAAGTTGCCTGTTGGAGGGGACCCCGTCCTGGGTTACGAGTCCCGTCGAGGAAGCAATGTCTCCATGGACCCGGCCTGCTATGACAAATCCCCGGTTAGTGTATTCATTGTTATTCTCACATACACCCAAAGCATTCGTTGGATTTCAAGTGTGATCATACTGTTCCAGGATGAACATTAACATTTACATCAATACACATGTACGGTGCCAGGAATTACCCCCAGCCCCCACCGCCACCCGGCTTTCCTACGAGTCTTCCATTGTATGTGTCCTGCTGATGTGTGGAAGTCATAATGATTGATGATGATTAATGTGACGGGCCGGACCGACACTCTACTAACTGCTGCCACTGCCACTCTTTATTTGACAAACTGATGATCGGGATAAAGATCTTAGAAAAATAAGCCCAGATCTCTTCATCTGCTCCCGTCGGCCTGTCAGCATGAATCTCTGTTCAATTCAGCTCGCGTCCAGCTGAGTCGACCCAATTCCGCCTGGTTTATTTGCCTGAAAGAGCAACATCACCAGAGTTCTGAGACATGATGGACACATTTACACACTGCCACGCTTGTAATCCTTTTCTTCTCTGTTCTGCTTATTATCACTGTGTCCCTCTCTCTTGCCCTCCCGGTCATCTTCCCGCTCCAGACCGGCGCCCAGAGCTCCTCCCCCAACGCCCCGTGGAGCTCTGGCAGCGGCTGGACCAGCCGACGGTCCAGCTGGAACAGCCTGGGTCGTGCCCCGTCACTCAAACGCCAGAAGCGGCAGTCTGGGGAGCGACGGTCTCTCCTCTCCGGGGAGGGCGGCTCCAGCTCGGACGAAGGTGGGGGAGAAGGAGAAGGTGGGTTGATGGAGGAAGACGACGCCTCGCTGGTCAGGACGGACTCCATGCCCCAGTCGCAGAGAGGGACCCGACACCGGAGGATGGAGTCGGTGGAGACTCGGAGCTCCATGGATTTGCCCCCTGATGCTCTGCTGCAGGTAGAGGCTTCTTCTACCTCTGATTCATCTCTAAAGTTCTGGGTATATGATATTAGACCTGGATCACAAATGGGGTAGAATTTATTTTGATACCACAATCTCCTCAAGCCGTAAGTCCTGCTCATTGGCATTCTTCTACGCTGATGTGTTATTCAGACCAACACAACATGGTATTCTGTCCCTGTGTAGGTGCCCTACCTGTACCGCTCAGCCAGTATGCACAGCTCCAGACCCCCGTCACTGGGCCACCTACTGCCCCCAGAGCACAGCGGCTGCAATGGGAAGGGCTCTCCGTCCGCCCTGGGCCCCACTCACGTCTCTCTGGAGGACAACACGGAAGACGAAAATGCAGAGGAGGAGGCCAACCTGGTCAGTCCGCGCATGTGTTTGCTTGCTCTTGGACGGTGCAGGTTGTGGTTCATGACGTAGAGCCTTTACACTTAAAGGTCGGGGAATTAATGTGGAAAGTGACAAAGAAGTGCAGTGTTTTAGTGATCAAGATATTCATCTTGACAGCAGATATAAAACGAAGGGACTTAAATACTGAAATACGCTGGCAGAAGCTGAGTCAACATTAGCTGTGCTCATTTTGGAAATAACTGAAATGGTTAGTTTGGAATTTTAAGGTTGTATGTATGCTCCCAAGTTCTGGGAGGTCAAATTAATGTTTTTGACAGTGGAGTTTTTTGTGGCTTTGAAGGGAAAGATATAACGGCTTCAGTTGTGTCCTAAAATGGGCTGTCTGGTGGCGAGGTAAAGCAGAAAAACACATTTAGTCACCTAAAAAAAGCCTACCTAAAACATCTATATCAGTTAGAGTTTGCGCTGTATTTAGAATATTTTCACTGCTTTACCTTGCCGTCAGAAGACATAAGGAGCGCCACTGGGACGCAACAAACAAAAAGAAACAATATTGGACCTTTAAATAGATTAAAAGATCATCTGCAAATATATCAAGTTTAGTGTATGTTGATGTGGCCCTTTTTTGACAAACCTTGTTTTATTCATACGTATGAAACTAACAAATTCAAAAGCTTCCATCCTTGGAGAGAAATTGTTGCTACCAATACGCAACAGGAAAACTGTGGGCATATGAATAATGAATGTGCTGTGTACTTCCTGCCCCCTCCAGGGCCGTTTTTCCAGAGCGTTCCACTGGCTGGAGAGGAAACAGCCGGAGTGGTGTCGGCAGAGGGACACCTGGTCACTCTACCTCTTCCCTCCAGAGTCGAGGTAGTATTCACACCTTTCGCTCATCTCCATAACTCTGCCTCTCTGCACTTCTCACAGCTTCTTTTTCTTTGATACGGGCAATTTTTTATGTACATGTTCACGGATGTTGTGGGTACACAGCACTCATGAACTGTGTCCTCCTGTAGCAGTTGGGATACATTTGGTCTTGTATTTTAAAATGAAATGAAATGTAAAAAAAACAAAAACGAGTCCACAGCACTTTTTAAACGATTGACTTTCGTTATCAGTGTTCAGGAAAAGACTGAGCCGACGTCGTGACAAGAAGAGGATTTTTCTCGTTGCATTTGACTGACATCCCATAATGCTGACTGTAATGACAGATTGTTTTTTTTTTGCTGCAATGTGTGCACAGCATTTTTTTTTCTTCCCTTCCCCGACCAGCTCCTTCCCCCTAACACAATCTCCCTTCAGAAGTCTCTTTTATCTGCACATTTCTGCCATGTCAGGGGTGAGTAAGGAGCAGAGGGAGGAAGGGAGCTTCTCCTACTGAGTGCTGCATGTTATCTCAGCCCCGTGCTGAATCCATCGCTTCCCACCCTCCTTCGCCCCCTCTTCCCGCTCTCCTCCTCCCCTTCTGGGGCTTTGATCTGTGTGTCTCTGCTGTCTATTTGGAGGATGTGGTTGTGGAGGCCACACGAAGCAACACACTGGCCCCAGCCTGCCGCCACAGCGCCGCAACATGCTAATTAAACATCAAACAACAAGTCCCCCCCTAACACTCACACATAAATATAATGAATAGGAGCTTAGTGTTATCCACTACCAGTGTCATATAATGTCCATTACAAATGAATCAGACACCAGAGAAAGCATTAAAGATGAATTCAATTGACTAATTAAATTGATTAAATAAGAAACACCCTCAGTGTTGGTTTTGACTTTGCCAAAATTGTAATTACCAAAAAGAATAAACAGTATTTTTCTTTTCTACAGTGTATGTGGCCCTACAAAGTGTAGTTTGATTAGGCTAATACTGACAATGTAGTTACTGTAATTTAATTATTGCAAGACAGTATTTAGCCTAATTTCCCCTTCATGGTACCGGCCCCACTCGACTCAACTCACTTGGAAGTTGAGGGTAGTACCTGGTACCATGAAGTGGGAATATGGCATTCATGGGGGTGGGAACTAAAAATAGTCTGAAATATCACTTTTCACTATTCCAACAGCAACATGCTAACAGATGACGCTGGCTTGACTTTTACTGAGCAGATGTTAGACTAGCAGGAATGAATCGAGTGAGAATCGGTGTGAAAGTTAGCAAACCATGCTAACTGGCTACTACTTTCCGAGTGGAAGCTTGTTAGCCTAGCTTACGAGCTTATACTTTCTATGTGGAATATAAACTTTAGGATGGGTCCTTCCAAATGATGGCTTGAAATTCTAACTGTCAATAGCTAAGGATATGTGCACTCAGTGGTCTAGGAGAGGGTATATGAAGGAATATGGGGTATACCCACCCCAACTGGCGAGTTACAGTATACCAACCTATCAGCCAAATAGCCATTGGAATATATAGGAGTTTATACCCACCATCTCCTCTGTAAACTAACCGCTGTGTGTATTTGTTTAAACAAAAAAAGGTTTGACTTGTATCAGTGTTCAAAGGATATACACAGTATGACGAGCTCTAGTCTGTAGCATACTATGGACGTTGACAACGTGTCTCCTCGCAACGGCGGCTTCCAAATGTCGCATTGCATTTGGCAATATCAACATCTTAAACTCTATACTATTGAAATGTCAATAAAATACATTACATGGTGTACCGAATAAAAACTTGCATAGCCTCCACCATTTCTTAAAACGTACACGTGAGAATTACCCTCTTGACTACCACAAGAGAGAGGCGTTCATATGGACTCATCTCGTGAACATGGTAAACACAACCCCATTTGTTCCTACAAAAACTTTCATATTTTATAGTTTAAGAGAATTTCAGTTCAACTTAACAAGTAAAATCATTGGGAAGCAGCCAACATCAATATCAGTATGAAAATGTTTTCCTTTGATTTGCATAAAGCAAACAGCCTCCAGTTTGAAGTTGAGCTGTTTCAGAAGTGCTGGATGGTTCTCCTCTCTGTCGGCCGTATTACATGATTTGGAGAAGGTTAATAGGAAAAGCTCCCTGCAGGCTGCTTCTGTCAGTATTAAGAAAACGGAGGGGTCTTGGCTCAAAGCGGGCTTCTCGCTGGCTTTTCAATCGCAGCGGGGCTGCAAGGTTTGGCTGTCGCTGAGAGTGACACCGAGGACACAGGCTCTGCGTGGCACCCATTCTGGCCTCGAACCACCGCGGACGCCCGCCTGTGCTCACAATTACATCAAGAGACAGCCGCGTAGTGGGAGGCCGGAGTCCAGCGGCTTTCACATGGACCCGAGTTCACCTCAACCTGCCTTTGTGTTCTCTGCTGTTTTTCTGCTGCTACTGATTATTACTGCGGGAGATGTTTTCAATGAGTGGAGGAGAGGGCCGGTTATGACCGCGTACAGTCACTGGGATGAGACAAGACTGGGCTGTATAAGAACAGTGGAATATCAACATGGGGACCAGGGGATGTGCACGTTGTCCCTCATACAGTATATGATTAGATTATGTGGAACTGCATTGAACCCTGTTGGGGGGGGCACAGTACAAGATACAGATAAGAACAGAACAAATAGACATTGGGGAGGATGTTTTAAGAGTTACAGTAAAACGCAAAAGTAATGATCCGTGGAATTTATTTATGCCGAAACTTTCTTTGTTGCTACTTTCCACTCGCGAATGACGGAGCACAACAGTGGTGCAGCCGATAGCTGAAGAACACATTAAATGTTCTCGCCATCTGTCAGCTCTTTGGTGGAAAGCAATCACCCAGCACACAGGAAGTGGTGCGGTTTATGTCTCTGGTTTGTTTGGAATGCAGAAGAAGAACTGAGTAATTAGCATGAGCGGCTCTTGCCGTTCCACACAAAGAGGTCCGGCCAAAGTAATGACCGGGCGCCGACAGAAACCCGAACTTCTTCAGCACAAGACCTGAGAGAACTTGTCGCACGACCCCCTGCACTGCTACAGTGACAGGGAGGTGCAGTGCAAACACAGCACAGGGACGCGAAGAAGACGTTTTTAAAAAAATGTAGAGGAGGAATGTTAAGAGTTGGTTTATGTTAAAATCAGCGAACATATTGAAAGGAAAGTGTCAAAATGTACAGAATTGCACAAGAGCAGTATTTGGACATGCTTAGTGACATTTTAAAGAGTATAAAACTATCAAAATTCAATATTTTAAGTTACTACTTTGGACTTTTAACAGTTTATGAAACAGTCTCAATGCAATGCTGATGCCTCTATATGACTATACATAAGCGAGCGAGACAGTCAGCAAGAAGATTGGCTATTTCTACGTAGTTATTCTTAATGCTTGTCATTGGTGCCACAGTGTTGGATACGAGAGGTTTTCTAAAGGGTCCCTGGTGCTCGGAAACACTACCGCATTTGTCTGCAGGGGGCGCCAAATTCAACACAATATGAAAGTTCTCCGTAGTAACCTAAAGTCAATAATGTCGACTGTCTTTTAGAAGCAGTTGAGGCATTGATGAAAACTGGAGCGGTCAGTAAATACCATCAGAGCAAAAAACAAATCTTTCATCAAGATGGAAGTGAATTCTAACAAAAAGGGGTATTTTTGCTTTTTGCTTGAGCGTGTGGTGACAGTTTTTTGTTGTTGTTGTTTTTTTCCTGTGGTTTTTGGTGTGTTTGTTTGTAAGTCTTGGGGGGCCTTTTGAGCTTCAAAAGTTCCCAGCTGGCCTTCAAACCGTTGGAGGACGAACTGGCATGCGTGTGTTTTTCGATGTGTCCTCCCTCCCTCCTGCTTATGAATTCTTTAGCACCAAGGCTCTGACATACAGATATCAAAGATGAATTAGCTCAAGTCTCTTTACTGTATACATTATGATCACGACAGACTCAGCAAGTGTTGACACAATGGTGTCTGCATGGCCAAATAAAGCCCCAAAAATTCCAGATCCGAGCCCCACAATATCACCCCCCGCCGATGTGAGCCATCAAAGCGGATTTGATGCACAGTTTAATCCCTTCCGCTGTCATGTGTAGCAAGCGTTCCCCTCTTTCTTTCTTCCCCGTTGTCAAGAGCTAAAAAGCCGGGGAACCTTCTCATGTCTGGTAACGGAAGTCAGTCATAATTAATGACATCTAATTCTACAGCAGTTCATTACAGAGTTTCTGTGTGTGAGACGAGCTCCCTTTAATGTAGTCTCTCATTGATTAAGCGTGGACAGCGTTTCAGTACATTATGTCATAATATCCCAGGTTTTATAGAACATACCTGGGACGAGCTGCGATCGGGACAGGCAATGCATGAGGCAAATGGTGGTCACACCGGATACTGGACTGGTTTTCCAAGGTTCCATAATTCAGTGCACTCCACATTTTAGAGTGACCAGCCCGAGGCACACCTGGGTCACAGTCATGCTGTTTACTCAGCATCTTCATATGCCACGCTCTTGGCAAAGGAGATAATGGTTGGAGTTCTAACTAATTTGTGAACACACTATGAGAGAAAAAAGCCCTTTGTGTGCATAGATACAATTATTGTATTTCAACTGAGGGGTGGGGGTTATGTTAAAACATAACATAACATAACAAACAATGCAGCTCATTTTCAGACTTCTGACTGCAGCGCTCTCGCTAAATGCTGGACCAATTTTATTAAATCGTTGGCCCCATTAGCCAACATGGGAAAAAAGAGACATTTTCTATGCAGGACTTTTACTTGTAATAGAGTATTTTATTTATTTTTATGATGTAGTATTGCTACTTTTACTTTCAGGTCCCCTCCAGATATATTTTAAGACAAATACAAATCTGTTTTGAAATATAATATCTGCCTGATATTGTTTTCTCACATAAATGACTAAAAGTACAAAAATCTTTCTTTTTACCATCTCCAAAAACACACTTGTTGGTGCACTTGCTTGTTTTAGTTACATACCTATATACATAGGCAATTTCAATTCAATTTCAAATTTCAATTTTCCAGTGTCACTGAAGTTTTACATTTCTGTCTTTTTTTGTTGTTGTTTTTTTGTCAGGTTTCGGGTCCTGTGCAATAGGATCATCAGCCACAAGATGTTTGATCATATTGTGTTGATCATCATCTTCCTCAACTGCATCACTATCGCCATGGAGAGGCCTCACATCACCATTGTCGTGAGTCTAATATACTACTGTTAGAAACAACCATCATAGCAAAAAGGTTAACTTATTTCTTCTCAAAGCATTATTAGTTATGTAAAGAAAATAGACAGAACACGTGAGGTAATTCGTGTCCGTCTCCGTCAAAATGATTGTGCCTCTACCCCCCCTGATAGTGTGTGATACTTTCAATAAGAACCCTATAGATTTTTTTTTAAAAGCACAAAATAAAACAGAAATAGAAAACAATGGCATGACGTCATTAGGAACAAATTGATTGACAGTCATGAAAAATTTAAACGATGTGTGAGATATGCCAAAAAGGGTCTTCAGGTTTTGAGTTTTATACATACACATATATATGTGTATGTATAAAACTCAAAACCTGCACCTGTCAGCAAGTCCAACCTTTATGGCATTGCAAAGCATAGATTCAAACACACACAAACACACACACACACACACACACACACACACACACACACACACACACACACACTCGCCCATAACAGAATTACTACTGTTGTTTGCTCTCTGCAGAGAAAAGGAGTGGAACACTGTGTGAGCGGGGATCCACTCCTGTTTGACTGCGAGCCAGTAGCTGTAGGCAAAGTGTACCGCCCCCCCCCCTGCATCTACTGCAGTGCATCATCAACACTATCACCTCCTCAGCTAATGCACCATGCCTTCAGATAGAAGAGGTCTGGCTGAATGCCTCGCAGCGACGCACACACAGACCTAAAACCTCTTCCAGCTATATGCAGCAGAACACGGCCCGGCCGCTCTCCGTGCATGAACACAATAATTATCACCGTTTGAGTCTTCTCTTTCTCTTCTTTTTTTTTGTCCCTCGCTGAGCGATGTGTTCCATGGACGGGCCTAATGGCGGTTCGGTCTCGCTCCGGATGGCTCCGTTCTGCTTGTTTTGCGACTGAAACACGGAGGAGACGGTGGCGTCGTAATTGATTCAATTATCGCGGGCCGCTGTTCGTGGCTAATGTCCAGGGAAGGGAGATGTTTAACAAATGGAGGCCGATCCCACGGGCAGCCCGCCTAATCAGCCTAATCAGCCTAATCAGGGCAGAGAGATGGGATGATTTTCTAGCCTCTCGCCTCTGAACACGCTCGTATGCAAATACAAAGCACTCAAATGCAACACGACGCAGCAGGCACGCTAACACTCAGATCGGGGGGGGCTGGGGGGGGGTCCGATTCCGTTTTGGCTGTGTAGAAGAAGCCTGGAGTGCCGGCCTGAAAATAAACACCTTATATTCTTGACATAGAAATTTGGCCAATTCAGTTCTGGTGATAAGGTGTTTGAGTCTCAACATTCGAGTGTGGAATGCAGTCTGAACAATTAGGTTAGCGTCCTGGAAGTTACGTCACACACTTTGTGTTTGGCTCGCAGTCCATTGCTGTTTTGGTTTGGTGCCGGAGGTTGCCTGGATACCGTCTTCCTGTTGCTCAGTGGAAATGATTAAGGATGATTATACCACCTATTATGATTTATTATTCCTAATTGAGCTAGGAGACAATACATCACCGTCTAGAGTTTCTAAATTGAATTATATCAGCATCAGCAGTGTAAAACATAAATCAATCAAAAGTTTTCTGCGTCCACGTCACCTGCTCCAGACAAAAACATTCAGATGGAGAGATGTCGCTACACATTGGAAAGCTCTCCAGGAGGTGTGGGTTTATTTCTGCTGCTCGGGAATACAGGAAACGTTTGTAGTTGCATAATTTAATGCAGCATTAAGCAAGATTGTTATGCAACAACGCACTGTACTTTGTACAATGCCTTGTAGATTAGGCCTATGCCTGCTGGAAGGGTAAAGTATCGGGTATTGTTTCCACTGGCTTGCCACGAAGCAAAGTTTGCTCTCTGCCATTGCTTTGAGTATTACTTCAAGCTAGAATGAGCTGCACAGGCTGATGGCCTGCGGTTCAGAGTCGTGGTCAAACATACTGGACGCCAGGCGTTGAACCAGAAATAACGCCACCATTAGAGATGAGGAACGAGAGGCAGGCCAGAGGGAGGTGTTACTGTCGGTTATCTTCCAATCTCAATCTTTTTTTTACTTATCACTTCATTAACTTAAGTTTGCCATAATGTAAGTATCCATGTGTAAAGAGTACAGTAAGCTTAAGTTTATTCTTGGCTTCCTTTTGATCGGCCAGTTAGCTAAAATGGCTAACTATAGCAATTTACATGCAGTTTCTCAGCTAACTATTTGAGCCTGCTAGAGAGCAAAACATCACTTCAGTTCCTTTCAGTTGGCCAACATTTAAGTAAACAGATGAAAAGTTGATACATTGTTTCAATTTTGTAGGCGAGCTAAAAATGGAAACAGCTAGCGACATGCTGTATTTCGGCTAGCAAGCTAACATGTTTGTTTACTTTTCCGGAGCTAAAGTTACAAAGTTTGTGTACAATATAAAATAAAAACATATTATTCATTTCAATTTGCTGAACCATAGCTAAATGGAAAAAAATAAGTAGTCATTTACAACATGTTTTTAGCTAGCATGCTATTTCTTCAGTGCAAGTCTAAATCAGCCTTAATATAGTTTTCATTAACATGTTTCATTCAGATTTTATTCAAAATTTTGTTAATTTCTGTTGGCCAATATTTAAGCACACATGTGGAACAAAAATAAAAAGTTGATATTGTGCTTAATTTTTGCAGGCTAGATATCTGAAATGGCAATTTTTGGCAGAAAGCCAGTTGATTAGAAATGGTTTATTCACATTTTTCAGCCACTTTTCCAATTCAGTTGGCCATATATAAGCACACATATGCAAAGGATATAACTTCAAGTTAGTATTGTCTTATTTTTGCAAGCTTGCTAGGTATCATGGCTACAGCTATTTGTATGCAATAATTTGGCTAGCAAGGTATATTTGTGTAACCTGGCTGCCACAGCTAAAGTTGGTAGGCTTCAACTGGTCCCCTAATTGGGCTACACACACCTACACCCCCAGCCTTCTGGCAGAATGGGATTGGACTGACAGCAAATTGAGGCAAACAGTTGACTTGGTGAATTCATGTCTCGTTACGGCATGCCTCTTTCATTTTCACCCCTTTCTCTCTCCCCACCCTCCCCCCACCCTCTACCTTCTCTCGTGCCCCGATACTTCCTAATGAATGAAAGTATGACAACTCGTTCACAGAGGACAGGAATGGCTACTGTCAAGCCTGGAATCTATAAACCCTCTCGACGCCAGCATTCCCAGTGATGTCATGCCTGACATTCCCAGAGACTTCACAAAATGACAAAAAACTAAACCGCTGCGGGGCTGCCATCTCCGTGTTTATGTGTGTGTGCGATTTCCGTGTTCCTCGGAGCACGGGTGATGGTAGTCGGAGGCCGTGGGAAAGGCAGCCACCTTCACCCGCTCACACGCACACATCCGCATGCACCCAGTACGCAGACAGTCAGTGGCAGGACGGGGGGTTGTGTCTCAGACGGAAGGGAAGGAGGGTAAATAAGCAGTCGGAAAAGGGATCTCATTCTCCCTCGCTTGCTTGTTTTCTCTCAGTCCTTGTTTAGCTCAATAAATAGGATCCCATCCTCCCCTGCGTGCACACACCACTGAGACACGATGCCACATGCAAAAGGGAAGCATGGAGTGCAGTGACGTGCGTATGGATGGAGATCTAATAGCTCAGTCCGGATGTTTTTTAGTTATGTGCACGCCCACAATACAAACTGATGGCACTTGCTTTTGTCAGTTGACAAAAGACACGCTTGTTCCATCGGAAAACGTGTTTCTCTGCGCATTTTGTCAAGTGTCCCACAGGTGGTATGATGCCACTTGTTCCCGACGCAGTTCATTTGACTCAGGGAATTTGTGTAACAAGTTTATTTGCACTACGCAAAACTGAAGATTGTCTTTTTTTCTTTCCTTTTCTTTTTTTTCCAAGGGTAAAAGGAAACTTTTAGGATTTTAGGCCCAGTGATTAGATGCCTTGTTTAAATTTTGCCTGCAGCGCTAATAAATAGTAAACTTTATAATTGCCTGCCAGCCATCATTGTGCAACAAGGATGTTTGTACAAAGATGTTTTTCAGATAGTGTGCGAAGAAAATAGCTCCCTCATACATTATTCAGATCAATTTGGAAGCAGACAAAGAACAAACTCAGTAGAAAAACATGCTCGGAACAAAAATGAAATCATTAGAACTCTTAGCAAGTACCTCGACTCACACCGGGTCTCTCTTCCTTCTCCACTGCAGGAGCGGATCTTCCTGAAGCTGTCCAACTACATCTTCACGGGGATCTTTGTGGCTGAGATGGCTATAAAGGTGAGACACTTTGAACTTCCAGTGACACGTTAGTTTGTAAATTCATTCTCTGGGAGTCATCTTGGCTTCTTTTCCAAATCGCAATTCCAAATGAGGGGAAAGATTCTGGTAATTCTTGTGTACGCTACGGCCTGGGACTACTTACGCCGCAGAATGTGAGCCGGCAGCGCAGGATTCTTTGGTACCACACCTCATCGTTTGTCTCGAGCTTCGGAAGAAAACAAGATTAAACATCTGCGTTCACTCGCAAGTGTGCACATTTTAGTGGAGAAATCCAGCGGCAGACACTAAGCTGTAGAGAAAATACAGAGTGCCTGATAGCCACATGCACTGTAAGCCCCGAAAATACAAACGATAACAGAGTTAAGAGGGAGGAGGAGGAGAGACACACACACACACTCTCAGGGCTGTTTCATAATGCTAAGCGGAGGATTGTCTCGCCAGTATTCAGATGGACCGGTTCTGAATGGAGGTCCGTGCAGGCGTAGGCAGGAGCGAAGCGGAGGCAGAGGGGAGCAGATCACGGGTGTCACTCATTCAAAGCCTCTGTCTCTATTGCTGGTGTCAGAGCGGGCTCACAAACGTATAGGGCCCCGCACACACACACACACACACACACACACACACACACACACACACACACACACACACACACACACACACACACCACACACACACACACACAGAGTACCGGGTTATATCGTTTAAGTCTCAAGTAATCTCTTTAAGTGTACTGCTGTAAGTTGTAAATTGATCCCAGAATGCCCCCAATAATCAGTTTACAACTTCCAGGATTTACTTTGTGGTCCTTGAATGGAGCCCAACTCCTAGTTTGTGAACCACTGGACTTATCAATTACATCAGTGTATAGTTAAAACTAATTTCACCTACATCAGCAACAGCAGTAAACATCCGAGCATGTTATTGATGCATCGATACTAATAATAATAATCATGTCATCATAATATATCAATCACTGGGGTCATTTTTTGTTTTTTTGCAGAATAAGTCTTATCGCTGTTGAAACTTAGTGTATTTTGCTGATATAAAGCTACTATGAGGAACTTTTAACCGGTCATGAACCGGTCTCAATTCAATACCGATGCCTCTATGTGACCTTCATAAGTAAACGAGAGCGTCAGCGAGCAGACTGGCTGCTTCTATATAGTTATTCATAACGCTCGCCATCGGTGCCACAGGTCGGATTCCGCGCTCAGATGAGACGAAATCATGGAGGTTCACCACAAACTCCTTCAGCTCAGACTCACGCGGGGCCTCACGCAGGGCCTCATGCAGGGCCTCAGGCGGGGCCTCGGGCAGGGCCTCACGCGGGGCCTCACGCGGGGCCTCACGCGGGGCCTCACGCGGGGCTTCACGAGGGGCCTCGCGCGGGGCCTCGGGCAGGACCTCACGCAGGGTGAAAGCCCTTTCATTGGCAGTATTACGAACTGGGTGCCTGTGGCTGCTTGACCTGGAAAAACACTATTTGCACCTCCAAAAACACACCTGTAGTTATTACGGATGTCTCCACAGAGAACAAAACTCCTCGAGTGGCTGCCTCGTCACCAGTGGGTACTGTTATCACGTGTGTGCTTCTGGTTTTTGAGTTCTTCATTATCATATGCGCAACGATTATACCGAAGAAGTCGGTAGCGCCCTCCAGCAATGCTCATTAAATATGTAGGCCGATATAAAAAAGGAAAAATCACACAACTAAAAGCAAAATGAGGATCCAAGTTCAAAATGTAGGGCTAAAAATAGGAATATAAAACAAATATATAAAAAATAGTAAATCAAATGGGTAAACTGAATACAAACAGGAATGTATTATTGTATACGCATATGATATGTAATACAGACAGGCTATAAATGTTATATAGCCTACAGAGGTGTACACAGTTTGTAAAACAGTAAGTAAAATATGCAGAGGTTAAATGACCTTATAAATGACCACTAATGGCATAGTGATGAGTTATATTAATTATTTTTCTTAAATATTTTTTCAATAAGTCTAATTGAATGCCATAGCATCCGACATGTTTAAGGCCAGCAGGAAAAGGAAAACTGGAAGGAATGAACCTGAACTAGCTCATTTTTTTTGGTCCTGTGTACAAAACTGCGAACAGTGAATGTGAACTTGTTCAGTCCGATCTGTGTAAACTGAACACTCAGCTCGCTCCTGCAAAGTGTGAACGTGCACACGGAGGATTATGAACCTCAAACCCATGAATTACAATGAAATGCACCGCGGTGCGACGGTGAAGTCAGCGAAGGGAAGAGTCCGTCAGGAGAAGCTGTCTGGACTGTCGCAGAGATCTGTCTCGTATTCATGAGGCGTGATCAGCCCCTTTGATGATTCCCACTCACATACAGTAAATACTGCTATGCATTGATTAGCATCAACGAATGTAAATCATCCATCTCCCTCTACCTCCCTTGCTCTCTCATCTCTCCCGTTACATTAGATGTTAAGAAATGCATTAAGCAAAAATAGCTGTCGTGGCCTGATTTAATAAGTTTGAGCTACAAAAAGAAAAAAACAAGTCAGCCAGTCTCTATTATTTTTTTTCTGGTATGCAAATTGCTTTATGGGCTGAATAAGTGATGAGTGGAACCTATGGAATTAAGAATGAGGTTTTGGAAAAGCTTGCAGCTTTCGGGATTTTCGCTGCCAACAAATGGCTTCACAAAGTCAATAAGCTGTGCTCGAAGGACATTAAGCATGGGCTCAAAAGATGGCTTGATAACAAACAGATTTGGTAACGCGCACTCAAAAATAGATATTGAATCACTGATTGGTGTATCTTTTTATGCCGTTCATTTTGGAGTTTATATTGTATTTTAAATACACCCCCAGCCTTATTGGTACCGCGGCGGTTCACCCTTCGTTTGACTCTGCTGTGACGCATTCATCCCGTACCGTGCCTCATACGTCCCTTTCTGTTTCCCAGGTCGTGGCTTTGGGCTGGTGTTTCGGGAACAAGTCCTACCTGAGGAGCAGCTGGAACATTCTGGATGGGATGCTGGTGATGATCTCCGTCATCGACATCCTGGTGTCTCTCATCTCCAACTCGGGGACCAAGATCCTGGGCATGCTCAGAGTGCTGCGGCTGCTGAGGACCCTGAGGCCGCTACGGTAAGTGGCGTCCGGGGACGCCTCACGATACTTGTAGAAAAATCGACAGCTGGATGTGCTTTGTGGTAGGTATTAAAGGGCCAGTACTAACCGACCACACATTTTGGATCTCTCCATCGCCCGGACTCATAGGACGATTACAGCGCCGGATGTGGATGTTTTGTTTTGAGATGGAGGTGGAACAAACTGAGCTTTCTCTCAGCTCTGACATGTGCAACCTTTTGGAGCTTTTGGGAGATGCTTGTGTGTGTGTGTGTGTGTGTGTGTGTGTGTGTGTGTAAGTGTGTGTGTTTATTTTTGCGTGTGCAGGCATTTAGTCAAGCGTGCATTCTTATTGTGTGTTATTATCAACGTGTACACAATTGCACAGTTACGTTTATTTGGGCGGAAATCACCAATTTGGGGACGTGTGTGTGTGTGTGTGTGTGTGTGTGTGTGTGTGTGTGTGTGTGTGTGTGTGTACTCCTCGGCCCTTAGCTTTAGCTTCACTGTGTGTTCACGCTGTTTGCATGTGTGTTTGCGTGTGTGCGTGTGTGCGTGCATGCGTGCGTGCGTGCGTGCGTGCGTGCGTGCGTGCGTGCGTGCGTGCGTGTGTGTGTGTGGCACGTTGTGCTTGACTCGGCTCACAGCCGCATGCTTGCTGTCTCATCTGGTGGAGGGGAGCTCTCCAGGCTTCGCCCTCTCTTTGAATATTCATAACAGTCCTCGGGAAGAGCACACAAATGAAATATTCATTTTCTCCTTGCCAAATGTACCCACTAAACACGGCTGATCGTTCCTGTCTCTTTGCTTCGATAGCTTTCACCTTTGACACGAAAGTGAAATCTCCTGCCGAGACTTCGCTCTCTCTGCCTTCACGCGGTTCCTTCATTTTCATACTGTGACATTTTTTTCGTCACACATCAGACCATCAAGTCCCCGTAATGTAAAAAAGTGAATGTGACTATCAGTTGGGTCAGAAATGGGGCTGTACCGAATACAGCCAAACACCGTCATTATTTCTTTCCCGTTGAGGTTTTCGAATGACACCTCGGCTCTGACCCCGCAAGGAAACGCGGAGT
This sequence comes from Ophiodon elongatus, assembly GCA_016806645.1. NCBI lineage: Eukaryota > Metazoa > Chordata > Actinopteri > Perciformes > Hexagrammidae > Ophiodon > Ophiodon elongatus. The sequence goes on along the minus strand of JACSYO010000728.1, from coordinate 294,271 downwards.
CCAACTCAGCAGGGAGCGGGGAGTGATGATAATAACTTCACCCGATAGGTGAACATAGACACCGAGCCTCCAAGTGAGCGGGGAGGGCCTTTTGAAATGCTATGGAGCAGGAACAGCAGCAGCAGAAGAGTAAGCAGGTGATTCAAACATACGCCTCCATACTTCACAGTGCGGTTTGGTTACCACTGTGGGGCCGGATTACTGCAGCTAAAGAACTGGTAAATGGCACGTTAATGTGACTTTAAAGGGTGCACTTGTTGTCAAACAAGTGGCTTTCTAATTAGATCTGGTGCCACGATGACTGACTGAGCACTTGAAAAGAGCACCTGATTCTCACCGCTGCTGAATCCTCTCGTTTAATCCCCAGAGGGCCGCGGGGCAGAGGCCGCATCAATGTCAAGTTAGGGACGTTTTAAAGTCAGTCAAATATCAAGCAATTACAAGCGGCAATTGGAGGAATTTTTAAGTTTGGGGGGCGGGAAATATTCTTAAAAGCAAAGGGCAACCATTTCTCTCGGGAGGGATGTCTTCAGTTTGAGGAAAATGCAAAATGGCAGAAAGAAATAGGATTAGGGAGGCTGTGTGAAGACCGCCGGAGAGTGAGCGAGGATGAAACAGGAGAGGACGGGAATAGAAAGAGTAGAATAAGCTGAGCCTGGTAGCCTGGCTCTCTCCGCTGAGGCTGCGGATGAGTTACGCGAAAGCCAGCAATGCTGTTAAAATTATTTCATACGGTAGTTATTAACTTTCAATCCAAAAGGAGGATCGCAGCATTCAGGGCTGCAGCATATTAAGCTATTAATGTGCTGCTGTGGGTATACTATATGGCTTGGTAACCGTGTACTGCAGGTACTTAAAACACTGTTAAAGAGATAATTCAGTCCGGTCAACACAGTGTCAAATTATTGCTTGGGTTCCATTAAAGCCGTGTTCTTTTTAAGTGGCGATTAAACATTCCTTTGGGGGAGCTACTGTACGAGTGCTTCTGCCAAACTCAACTACACAAACCTAATCTGTTTAATAGAAGCGCTTGGGTCTGTTTGTTAGTTACCTAAGATGCACTGTATGCGCTGGTGCCTTGGAGTCCGGCGGCAAAACATAAATATAAAAGGTGGTAAAATGTTGAATTTGAAAATTGGGGGAAACAGGCTATCCAATGGGCTCAGACACCATCTTACATGGCCGCAATCTGAAGCTCTAAACCCAATGAGGTCACAGAGGGGTCATGCTGTTGGAGACGTGTAACTGCCCTTCAGCCAAGTCATCGTTTTCCCAGAAAGAGTGTTGGCTTTAGTGTCAACACAACTTCTCCCGCCATGGCGTTTCCAAAGGGGTCTTATTGTTGGCACCACCATCGCCAAGACAACCGGATCGCTTTCTGTTTTCCACGAAAAGCTGCTACCAGCGACAAATTGAGCGAATTATTCAGACAATCGGCGGAGGACAAAAAGCAAGAATTATGTTGTATTGTAATTGTCATCTTTACGCAAATGAGTGTCTGACGAGGTCTGGCGGAGCTGGTGGTCGCTGCTTTCATTGAAAAAGAGTTGGCAAAACTGCGCAGGACAATTGTTTTACAATTGCTACTCGGTGGTAACTGGGGAAAGCTACCGACCGAGAGCGGGGGAACCAAGCCAACGCGCTGCTCGTCCTGTGTTGGTTGCTCAATGGTTGACACACACTAAGTAAATCAAGCCTTCGGTTTCACTGGAGACTGAAACCCGGTGGCAGACAGAATTCCATCGTGAAAGTGATCAATCCAAACGCAGACGGTGTCATTATTCTGTAGCCATTACATCGTGCAATAAAGAAATTAACTTTGTTATGATAAGTTAAAGCAAAAGAAAACTCTCACTAAAGCTGAAAAAAAATAAAAACACACTGTTTGGTAATTTTGGCCTTTCATCCCAACTAAAGTCCCAAAAAAATATGCAAGGTAGGCTAACTGTTTGCCACTATCCAAATATGAAGCCAGACCTGTCACCCAAAGTTAATATTGCGCGGCAATCACACGGCCTGCTGATTCATGAAGTCCGTAAACAAAAGTGAAAGTCAGTTAACTAAGTTTCCATCTTCATCTTTAGTGCAAATCAACAGCCCAAATAGTTTAATTGTGGCTAATGGACTCATTTCTGAGTAATCAAATCAAGTTAACTCAAAGTCTCTTGACGAAAAATAACAACAATAAAAGCAGTGTTTTCTCTCTGAAAAATAAATTGATAGATGTGGCATAAAAAAGTAATGTCTTTAACTGCTGTAATGTCTGTAACAATGCCATTTTCATTAGTAAAAATAGGCCTTCAAGGGATATCGCTGATTTTTTTTGAAGTGGGGTTGTATGAGGTTCTTATTCATAAGTTCTTATTCATGTTATCTACAGTTGCTGGTCTATCGCTGCCACGATTGGTTAGATGACTCCAAACTGGACCTTTATATAACACAGTGCACACCTTTCTAAAATGCCTTTTCATCTCAACCGTCCCTTTAAAAAAGGTTTCAAACGTCCCACAAGGCAGACACCGCTTCGTCGCCCCGCTTCTCTGTTGATTTCGTTATCAGCACTCACTTGAATTCATGACGAGCTTGTCTGAGTTCTCCCCTCTGGCGGCGGCTCACACCGGCAGCGTCTCCGTCGAACTCTTGTTTGTGTTTGTGATCGCAGCGAGCAGCTGACTGTGTGTCTGTGAGGAGTGCAGGTGACTGTTACTGTGTGTTTCTCATTAAGAGACATAAAGGACAACGTTGCAGTGCACAAGAGAGGGTCCACGGAGGTTGCACGTACACACACACACACACACACACGCACACACACACACACACACACACACCTCTGCAGTCATTCATCAAGCCCACACCCAGGGCTGAGGGCCGGCCCCAGGAGAGGCCCTGAGGTTTGTACCCTGTGGCGCCTAGTGGCACCTTCATGTTGCCCAACACCACCAACACCACCTACACCTCATCGACATCCTAAATGGACCTGCCACACACCCGGGCTTCGCTGCAGACCTGGTTTGTTTATTGATAATCCCCCCAAACCCCCCCCAGAACTCATCCATCCACTCGATGTAGTCATCTCAAGGTGTCCGCGCTCGCTCACCGGTGCATGCGCCGCTTGACCTCTAAACACTTACAGTGCTGATGGCGGCCAATCAAGTCGCCGCCTAATCACCGCGCTTTCCGCACGTTTGCGTTTGATCGCGTTTGTGTGATGCACGAAGTTCATTGGCTTACAGTCTGCGTTCACATTTCGCTGGTTTCCAGAAGGGTACGAGAGCGGCGGGTGGTGGAGTTTGACAGCTGAAGGAGAGGGACAGGTGTCGGCTGAAAACGGGGGAGGAATTTACACAGCAAGGGGATTAAGTTCAGACAAAGAAAATAGCTGCTGCCTCATTTTGTATTCCATCTTCATCCCCGCTCACCTACCAGCCCTCGATTCCCTATTGTCTATCTCCCTGCCTCTCCTAATTACACCCTGTGTTTGCACTGTGGGAACACGTCCGCCACTTATGGCCCGACTTGTTGGGTGGAGGGACACGGCGGGTGGAGGGACACGGCAGGTGGGGGGGACACGCAGGGTGGAGGGACACGGTGGGTGGGGGGGACACGCAGGGTGGAGGGACACGGTGGGTGGAGGGACACGCCGGGTGGAGGAGGGAGACGGGCGATGCGTGCGGGCGTTGTGCACCGCAGCAGAACTCCTTCCCGCTCAAAACAAGGACACGCTGGGAGCTGCTATGAAAATGATGCAGAGAGGTGGATCAGAAGTAGTGAGGCGCCGGCTTTCCTCCCTCTGGCTCCCCTTCTCCGTCCAGCTCCTGCTCATCCTGCCATCCTTTTTTTTTGTGTCATGTGCAAATAGAGTTTTATGGAGAGGAACCCATCGCAGCGTGTGCCCCTCATGCATTGACTCTGCATGAGAGGCTCACCCCTCCGCCCGTTCCCCTCCTTAATAAGCCTTTTCACTTCAGCGTGTTTGCCAGAGCGGAGCTCAACAGCAGAACACGATGTGAAGAGGTGGAGAGGTTGGCTGAGGGGTTTTCATACGCAAAACCAGCAATGCGTGGGGACATTTCTTTTTTTCTTTTTTTTTTGCAGGTTATGTGGGATCTGAGGGACTGAGCTGTAAACGATGCATTTCTGTCCTTGATGAACTCACTGACTTCCCCAACTTGCACTTTTTTCTTTCTTTCTTTCTCTCAGTTTCTATCATTTATTCTCTGAGGTAGGTCTTCTTTCTCCTCAACTGTTTAGAGAGACTTGAAAGGTTGACAAGTTGAATAGATGAGGAGCAAGAGAGGATACAAACGAACAAATGAAAACCCCTTTGAAACGTCAACATTAGTTAAACATTTGAACCCCCCCCCCTTCTAAAAAAAAAGAATTCCACGAGCATCTGCAACCGATTGGTGCAGGGTTTTGCTTCTCTACTCCACTGCACAGAGATATGTCATAACTGCTTTAACAGAGTCTTCTCCAGACCAGAAACACTTAAACGGACATCAATCCTTGCCTCTGCCGAGAGAGCCAACGCATAGCAGCACAGAACTGCATCTATTACCAACTGGAGACGCGGCTCTTGAACACTAGCGCCATCTGTAGCTCAGCAGAGGTACTGCAACCCGGCGTGGTCGTCAATAGAATATCAAAGTGGAGAGGGATGAGGATTAGCCATCGCCTCGTTATTTTTCCGATGGGGGCCATTGATCGGTGGTTGGTCCTGGCCCCATTTCATTATGTCAGCTCTTAATGTGCTGTTGGCCTTTCCTTCTCTCAGCTGTGTGTTCAGGGTAAAACATACAAGTTAACTAACAGACAGATGGAGGCAGAGCAGAATATCACCTTCACAGCCTCTTTCTCTTTGCCTGTGTAGCATTGTTTTTCTCCTTGAGGCCTTTTCATGTGTCATCGTGTGTGTGTGTGTGTGTGTGTGTGTGTGTGTGCGTGTGTGCGTGTGCGCGTGTGTGTGTGTGTGCGTGTGTGTGCGTGTGTGCGTGCGTGTGTGCGTGCGTGTGTGTGTGCGTGTGTGTGTGTGTGTGTGCGTGTGCGAGCTCCTGCATGTACATGTGTAGTTTTTTGTGCGTGAGAGCCTGTGCTGATGGGCGTGTGTGCACTGGCAGGTTTTACGTTGTGTGTGATTTTCTTTTTTTTACCCTGTCGGAGAAGCTCAGCTGCAGTGCGGTGCCGGGTGCCATGCTGGCACTAATTAAACATCAGTCTGTCGGCTTAATTGGACGTGTCTGCTTCCTTGGCTGCAGAAATGAAAGGAGGCAGAAAGAGAGAAAAATACTTGTTTTTTGTTTTTTTGTTTTAAAAAGAGCAGGAGTGAATGAAAGATAAGTGAACTTGTCTGTAAGCCAACAGGTGTTTTCTTTTAGGCTTGAAAAGTTGCAGAATGTGTGCAAATGTGAAGAAGGGCTTCTGATTGGGCTAAACAAGGGAAGCCAAGAAGCAAAGAACGTGTATGTGCTGACATGACTGACATGACGAGGGCCTGGGGGGGACTGGGGGGGATGGGGGGTAACGCCGCAGGCATACCTGTTCCATTTGGTAGCGGCTGCACTGTGAGCGACCTAAGAGTGCCCTGCACACGCACTAACATCCAACCGCATGCATGTGTTCCAGCGTGATCAGCAGAGCCCCGGGGCTGAAGCTGGTGGTGGAGACTCTGATGTCGTCACTGAAGCCCATCGGCAACATCGTGGTCATCTGCTGCGCCTTCTTCATTATCTTCGGCATCCTGGGAGTGCAGGTGAGAGGGGAGGGTGAGGTGAGGGGAGGGTGAGGGGAGGGTGAGGAGAAGGTGAGGGGAGGGTAAGGGGAGGGTAAGGGGAGGGGAGGTTACAGATGGGGACAATAAGAAAAAAAAGTGCAGTTAAACTGCGCTGTGGAGCGCAATGACACAGAAACATTATCCTTCTCCTACCACGCCCGCAACAGCTTGACTGTCACTTACTTTCTCCTCTTGGTAGTACTTGCATCACGGAATCTCAGCAAAAACATAATTTTTTTCCCCGTGCACTCTGCACATTATAATTCATACACTAGCACATTTCTGTGTGCATAAGGACCAATCTCTCCCAACGAGCTACGTGCCCTTGGCGTTCTTCAGGCTCCTGCCTATCAACATGTTTATGTCCATAAACCAGAGGTAGAAGTAAAGCAGTGTCACAAAGGGGTTAACGGCTGTGACCATACCATGAAACGAGGATTGGAAGTTGTCACTCAATAAAGACTCCACAGACTTAACTGCACCTTCGGTGTTGAAAAAGTGCTAAATGTTGGCAGTTCGAGTTATTCACTGACCTATGATTTATTCGTGATATATTTTATACCAAGCAGCAATTGCTGTCTTTTGTACTCGAGTTTTCCAGGTACTGCTTTTGGAAGACCTGAATCTCAGCTAGTAAATATATATAAACAGCCAGAAGCCGGGTAGTTGTGGGAAAGTGTTTCTGCTCTTCTCTCCGCACTGTCTCCCGAGCAGGGATACGTCTCTCTCACACTTCAGAACCGGAGTTGAATTTCAACTTAAAAAAAGAACAAGAACCTGACTTGTGAAACCTGGAAAGTGTAGGAATTTTCTGGAAATATATAGGAGAAATTTCTGCAACCAAACTTTCCACAAACAGCATCATTTTGTTTTATGAACCTCTTCTGTTGGGGTTCACTGTAAAAAATAACAGGCAAGTCTGTGTTTTTCTCCCCTTAGCTCTTCAAAGGGAAGTTCTTTACTTGCGTAGGAGATGATATCATGAACATCACCAACAAGTCCGACTGTTTGTTGAACAAAAACAAATGGGAGAGACACAAGTACAACTTTGACAACCTGGGACAGGTGAGGCCTCAGATGTGCCAAGATTTATGGTCAATAAATGCGTAAATAAACGTTTTCTTTTTTTTTAGCTGCTTCTTCAATATCAGGTTTTTGCAAGCATTTCAGTGTAGTACGTATTTCGATCACACCACGTCTTCCCTTTCTCCTCCTCAGGCCTTGATGTCTCTGTTTGTTCTGGCATCAAAAGATGGCTGGGTGGACATTATGTACAACGGACTAGACGCTGTAGGAGTTGACCAACAGGTAAAGTCTAACACAAAAACAAACATGTAAAGTAGGTCCATAGACCATATCATTTGGCTATAGCTGAAGAAAATCATTTGGGGCCATCCCCATTATAAATATTTACTCTGTCAACAGTTATTTATAAGTTAGAATGCAAAGCAGGCTTCCACTGTATGTGTCTACAAACATCCTCTGTGCTCTGTGTGTGTTTCAGCCCGTAACGAACCACAACCCGTGGATGCTGCTCTACTTCATCTCCTTCCTGCTGATCGTGGCCTTCTTCGTGCTCAACATGTTCGTGGGCGTCGTGGTGGAGAACTTCCACAAGTGCCGGCGCCACCAGGAGGCCGCCGAGGCCAAGCGCAGGGAGGAAAAGAGACTGAAACGCATGGAGAAAAAGAGACGGAGTAAGGAGAAGGAGCTGGCTGGTCGGTAGTCTTTCCACATCTTTCTGAGTCCTGCTTGATTTGAGCCTGAGCCTTCTTTTTGTTCTTTTGCTTTTTGATTTGGTTTGGCCGAATTTGGAAGAACGCAATTAGTGAGCTAGTACCAACTACAGATGCTATTCTGCAGTAGAACCTTCCCTTTTCCTTTCCTTGTAGGCCCTCCGGACAGTTCTTGTCCGATGGTCACCTTTTCTGGCTCCGCAGACTCTGCTACAGACTGTGGAGGTTCTTCTTCAACTCCAGCATCAAATTGATCAAGTTGGATTTTAAGAAAAGCTTCCATAATGGCCCGGTTTGCAGAGCTAGGACAGCTGACCGCTGGCATTAGCCTCCCCATCCCCCCTCCCCTGCTCCCTTACCTTGCCTGGTCTTCCGTAGACGTCGTGCTTGGGATGGCCCCTTGGAGCATGCCCAGTGAGTGCTGACAGACGGGGCTTGCATGGTAGTGGGTACACAGAGCTAGAGGGAGGGGGAGTTGTTGGTCATTTAATCGCCACAAACGGAAACGAGACGACCCCCCTCCCTTCCCCTCTTCTGCATGTGGTTTAGTACAGCCGAAGGGGCAGGGATAGACTCAAATCTGCAAGACAATGAAGAGCTTCCCCCTGTAGTTTTCCTGTAGCTAAGATCTGAGATCCATTTGGGTGAGATTTGTAGGCGTTAGCGCTCATTCCCTGCCCGTTCCCCCTCCCCCTCCCCTTTGGCTGTATAGGAGTTGGTGACAAACTGCTTGGTTTGGTTTTTTATACTTTCCACTGCCTCCTATATGCAGAAACGCCAGTGCTAGCATATGCTAGCATTAGACTTTTTGTGGATTTGGCGCCCATACATTTTACCCGCTTAATCCAAAGGCACTTCATTAAATTTCTACAAGGAGCAGTGGACATTATTGTTTTCTTAAAGGGCCGTCTATATTACATGATCGTTTTATATGACAATAGAAATGTTTCCATCCAACTCTTGAGAAATACAGATGGAAATTGATCTTCCTTTTTCAGGAGGCGTCTGCCAAGGGTATCCAACCAATCGAGAAACTCTCCCAGACCCTTGCTCACCACCTCTAACACATGTACACTTTATACCTCGAGGCCCCTTGTTCTCCTGAAAGCACACAAAACCTTTCATATTTTTAAATTCGTCTCCCTGTTTTTGCTTCTTCCTTTTCAGATTTTTGGTTGAAAATTATTCTTTTTTTCACTGGCTTGGTATTTTTGTCAGGAAACCTTTTTCGTACACGGTACGGTTTTGGGGGGAAAACAAGACTGGATGTTGGTTTATTAGCAGATTAGCAAGACAAAAAGGCTGGTTGCTTAGAGAAAGAGAGCTTACCGGTGCAAGTCAGTAGAGTACAGTTTGTAAGGTGGTTTTAAATGTCTGCTTTGGTTCAAGAACTTTGGTTTGAGAGACGACGGCTTCCTGGTTGTTACAAAACAAAAAAAGTGTTAATCCAAAGAACTGGACTCAGAATCACTGGAAAGACCAAACATAGGAACATAAACCAGCTTAATCTGTCATCGCTTCCTTCTGGTCTTACTCCATCCCTCTTTCCCTCTTTCTCTCTCTTTGACTCTCTCCTGTTTCAAACTCTCAGTCCACCTTCCTTCCTTGCTTTCTTCTGCTTCTGTCTGACTAACACGGTCTCATTCCTCTAGATTTATTGGTTCCGGGGGTGAGTTGGGCCCTCTCTGAAGGCACATTGAAAGGTACAGAGTTTTCAGCATGTTCTGTGTGTCCCTTTTAAAACCCTCACCACCACCGACCACGACCACCCACCATGGTGGCTAGGGTTCTAAGTTCAATGATCACGGGAGGTAGGGCCCCATCCCGCGTCCCCGCCCCCCTGCCTCTCTCCCATCAGCTCTCAGTCCGCTGGACATGCTGTTACCTGTTTTCTCTGTCGTGGCTTTGTCCTTCACAGCACTTCCACAACCGCCGCGATCCATCCACTGTCCACGGCACTGCACCGCTGCACCACCACCATCACAAGACAAGGAGACTCTTGTCTTGTTAGGTTGGCAGGGAAACTCAGATGGGGACGTGGTGAATCAGGGAAAGGGTACTGATGTGCCGCAAATGTTGAATTAATCCAAGAAAAATATATCCTATGGGAGACAGTATAAGTAACCTCAAACTTCAGACTTGCTACTTAGCTGTAAACAAAAAGTATAGCTGAGGTTGATGAGATGGAGTTTTGACACTATTTTGTCTGTAACCAAAGTCGAAATGAAAAGCGTTAGTCTTGTTGACTTGCTGAGTACAAGAAGCTCTCGTAATAAGGCCCAAGTTTTGATCATCCTTTAAACTTTACTGAGTTGTTTCTCTTTTAGAGCCCTGTAAGTTCAACTCACTGCTGCTACAGTAGATCAGAGGCAGAGAGATTGGATGAACAGATTCTCTCTGTTGCAAACGTTCTTTAATAACATCCTCTTTTAAAAGTCACTGGGCTCCATTAAAGGGCATCGGACCACAGAAATTCAATCAAGAGCATTCTGTTATTTTCCCTTTGAGTCTGCTCGACTTAAAAGCTTAATATAAAACGGCCAGCGCCAAAATATGTAAATGTAACCACAATAAATTATACTGCAACAAACTCCGTTCGCGTATCTAACTAGTTTTTCTGGCTGCATTCTCCACAGCTTTGGCTCCAAATAGCTTGCTGTCGCCTACAAAGAGGGCTTGAATAGTTTCTTTGGGAGAGAACAATCTGCTTATGGTTTATTAGACATGTGTCAGTAGGTTACCATTATTGAATCACGAGACAAAATAGAGTTCACGCTCCGGCCAAACTGCATACATTGATCTCCACCTAATGTCTGATTTACTACAACACGCTGTGTAAAGGTCACAGCTACAAGTTGTTGTGAAGCGAGAGACCGCAGCGGGTTTGTGAACAGCGGTTGGCTCTTGTTGGGCTTAAAGGTCATCTCAGGTCTGTCTGAACACTCCGACTGGTTTGCCAGCACACATGGTTGAACTGTCACAACTTGTTTCCATAGTAATCAGCTTAAGGTATTGTTACGATAGGTGAAAGCTACTGAGTGGTTGTGAACGACGGCCCCCGGCCCCAACTACTGAACGTTTGTGCGTTGTGCTTGAGGTTCTATCTTTGTATGATACCAGGTGCAATGTCTGTACACATTCCTTAAGGGTAGACTTGACTGTGCTAGATGGTATTTGTCTGTGTGTCTGTGTGTGTGTGTGTGTGTGTGTGTGTGTGTGTGTGTGTGTGTGTGTGTGTGTGTGTGTGTGTGTGTGTGTGTGTGTGTGTGTGTGTGTGTCAGGGGGCAGATAGTTGCAGAACAGGTTGTTAAATATGCAGGAGCAGCTCTCATCCCCAGATCTCCTCTCAGTCTGGATGAGCAGGACCCCGAACCGCCCCGTTGTTGATCCCGTGCAGCATTTCCCTCGTGGTTGTTATTTTTGTTCTTTTTGCCCAAAGGCAATTGCAGAAGTGCCAGGAACACAAAACACACACAGAGAATACAGTGTGTTCGTGTTAGGATGGTCAACACTCAGAGAATAAGGTGTTAGTGCAATGGGTGTCACGCTATCAGAAATGTAGCACTTGATAGCAATATTACAAACTTACAGGATTCTCAATACCAATGTTTGATGCCACGGTAAAAACAAAACGTTGTGCTCGTGTTAGGAAGTCTGTCTAATATATCATTTATATTGCTGCGGAAACATCTCCTTCAAACAATACTCTTAATTTTTTTAAGAATGGAGCCTGAACGCATCATTATGTTACTCCATGCAGCCTCCGATAATGTTAGCCGTTAGCTCGGTAGGACCGGGCTGTCCACCGGCTGCTAACAGCCAACGATACGCAGCGTTCCTCCGGCCTATTTCAACACATATTTCTTGTTCACGACGATGCATTATCAGCGAAGAATTTGGGTTTGCCCCACTGGACATGGCGATAATACTCTGTCCTTTTGGAGTTTAGACGCTGTCAGTCTAGATCATCCCCCCTTGGTACCCATGGTACCTGCGGTACAGTATGAAAACCGTACCGTTGACATCGACTTGGTACTGTAGTATTGGTTCTTGTGGTATTCCTAGTGCGTGTGTGAGCGTGCATGTGTGTAATGCGCAGTGCGTTTAAGTCTGAGTGTACGGACTCCGATCTTGAGCGGAGGACAGGAACAAAGAGAGGGGAGGAGACGATTGAGGAGGCACTTTAAGATTGTACCTGAGATGATAATGGAGGAAGGAGGAGGGATGCATAAGGGTGGATGGGAGAGGTGGTGGAGTTGCACACAGATACATGCAGATTCAAATTGTGACTATGTAGCCACAGGCATGCATGGGTCATACACACACGTACTCACACCAGAGCTGTGTGGACTTCAACGCTCAGGGCAGCATGCTGAAACGCTCGCATTGATAGTACTAAGGTGCTGCGGAATGAACGGCCACACCGCATTGAATGGCGATCCATTCAGAAGTTTCACATTTCACCGAAAACTCCCAAAACCTCGTGATGCTGCCGTGTAACCACATGTCATGTTACTGATGCTCTCAGTGGTTCTGCACTAGTCTAGCGGCTTCTGGCCGCTGTGTGCAGCAGTAGCAGCAGCATAAGGTAGTGGCAGGTTATCAAAGGTGTACCGCCTAAAAACCCGATATGACCCCACACAACCTGCATTGTTACAGCCGGTGTTTGAGAGGCATACAGTAGATATGTGAGACAAGATATCAGCATGAGATAAGTAACCTATTAAACATCCATTTGGACACCCATGATGTGGCATGCCTTTACTGCTGCAACAAATGTTCATTTTTATTATCCATGGGTATTGTTTTGGGGGGGGGGGGGGGTTATTTGATTAACCGTTTAGTCCCCAAACAAATGTCAGAAAATAAATGCCCATCACAAGTTCCTGGAGCCCAAAGTGTCATTTGCTTAATTTGACTGAAAAATAGTCAAAAAGTGAAAGGGTTACTGATACTACTTCTATGTAAAATAGGAACTTATCTCGTGCCCTTTCTCAAAGTCTTCGAGGAGCTCTATGCTACTAAAACTAACCCTGTTTGCCAGAAATTGTGTTGACATACTGCTGATTTGTTTTGCCAGTTCCATTTTGTGGGCAGCGTGGTTGCTGACAGGATTATATTCGGTTGGAGCGGACGTTGCACGTGGGTGGTGCAGGGTGGACGGTCGGTGAGTAAAACACAAGGCTTTGTCACCAGAGACCGTGTTCACATCCTGAGTTCTGTGCGGGGCTAGGTTTTAGGCAACAAAACCACTTTCCATTTAGGTTGGGGGAACATTGTGTTTGTTTGCCTCTTTCATATCAAGCCAGACCACAATCTTTCTCTGAGATCTGAGATTGTTTTAAAATCTCTCTCTTAGCCAGGCGCCTTAAGTTGAGGTAGGAAAACAAATGAAATATTTTTTATAACTGAGCATTTTTTAGTTGATACATTCAGTGTCAACATTTTGCATACAAATTTACAGAGATGTGTTTATCTGTTGTACTTTTACAGGTAAAGATAATGATAGCCTTTAAGAAGTGACCAGTGTCCCATCAGTTCAGTATGTTTCCTCCGTGTGACTTTGTGACTTCATCTTCACATCATTGATCGCCACATGTGGCAGGATGTGTTTTTACTGTATCGCGGCTGTGTGTGTGGATTTGGTCGGATTGGATCGGGTGATAATTAACATGCTTCGACGTGGTACTGAACGGTAGGACAAACCAAACTATTTTTATTTTTTTTTTTGGTTAATTATTTCTTTCTTTCATCATTTTTCCATCCAGACAACAATGTGATTTCCGAAAAAGAAGCGTCTCCTCGTTTGTTCAGCTGCGCAGCGTATTTACTAATCAGCAGGTGTGCTCGGAGACGCCCCCACTCGGTCGAGGCACACTTCATTATATTGCTTATGCGTGAGTTGTTATGCTTTTTAGACACACATAGCATCCAGTCCCAAGGGACATGTCTCAACCACTGAATATTATGTCGGACAAAAGTCATTTCACTAGGAGACAGGGTTGAAAATAAAACAATTAACCTTGTATGAGATGCCTCCTTCTCCTGTTTTCCCTCTTAAAGCTGCAGTGCAGGAAGTACTGTAAGTAGTCGAGCGGTGAAGTAGAACAATAATGTTGAGTTTATAGTACCAGTGTTTAGCATTTATTCGGAGGGTGTCCACATCATATAAACCATGCGAGATCTTTATGAATTAAATGTTATCATTTGCATATAATTGTGTAGGTGTGTGTGTAGGTGTGTGTGTGTGTGTGTGTGTGTGTGTGTGTGTGTGTGTGCGTGTACCATGCTGGTACTCCTCCAATGAGTCCGTGAGAGAACTCTGGCTCTTGCCATGTCAACAGATGGCCCTCGACTTCCCAAACGGGCTGAACAGATCGACACTGCGGCCCGAGCAAGCTCTGGCTGGGTCAGCCCCCACATGAATAAGACAGAGTTCACTCTCTCATCACACTCTCTCGTCACATCGCGCCCTGAAACAGTCATCTTTATCGAGGAGTGCATGTGGATGGACAGAACAACATACACACCTCAGACACTGCCAACCGCGTAGGCACCCTCATGTTTACTGTTTACGGCTGTCGCGCTGAATAAGGTTTCTCTTCTGCTGTGATTTTCAAGACCGTTACCCTTGAACTGGATCATTTTGGTCACGGATGTCATAGCCTCTGCCCCCCCCCCCCTTGCTTGCTGTAAATCAGCCTCCCACTCAGAGTCCAACAGCAGCTCTTCCCTGCTGTTCCTTTCATGCCGTGAGGATGTTACCAAGCTCACTGCAAACAGCCAGCGACTACATTGGAAGCACAACCCTAAACGTGCCCTGTGGAGGTCTTTACTTTTATATATATATATATATATATATATAAACAAGTTAGATTTGCATTCACTATTTCTCAACGAAACAAATTGTGTGTCCGTGAGACCAAATGACACTGTATGCATTTCCTTCCTCAAATAAAACATTTGCAGAGCCGTTATCGGAATAATTTAAAAACACGTATGCATTGTTTGCATACGTGTTTGTCTTTTTCTTTATTTGCTTACCTTTCATGAAACCACCTGTAGGACTCTGCATCGCATTGCCCGTGTGTGAGCGCGTCTTCGTGCATGGAAATACGAACAAAATGGGGAACCAATTTATTATCATACCAATCAAATTGTGGAGTTTTTGACCCCGAGAAGCACCAGTAGGTGATTTGTTAATTTTCTACCCGGTTCTTTTTGTTCACCTGCGACTTACAAACCTCCCCATGAACGACTATTTTGGTTGCTATATATAGTTTAGATGATAAGCGGGACTCACAATTACAAATCCATCTGCTACTTCGGCACCACGGACAGCGCCACAGATCAATACACAGCACGGTTAGGCTACCGATGGTCGGAGCCACGGTTTCTGTTAGGCTCAAAGCTCAGTCAGCCTTCAGCATCGTGCACTCGTTCAAGCACGTGGGGGGCGACACCGTGCACATTCCTGCCACTTGTTTCAGGCTATTCCACCGATCAACACCTGGTGGCAGTAACACGCCAAGAAACGTTTAGCGTGGCACCAGCAAAGGCAGGCACGAAGACTACAAGCTAGCAATCACAGACGTGAACAGTGAGCAATTTTACATGAA
The DNA here is from genome assembly GCA_016806645.1 of Ophiodon elongatus. Classification (NCBI taxonomy): domain Eukaryota; kingdom Metazoa; phylum Chordata; class Actinopteri; order Perciformes; family Hexagrammidae; genus Ophiodon; species Ophiodon elongatus. The sequence continues at coordinate 279,146 of JACSYO010000728.1, read as the reverse complement.
AATGGCTTTGCAAATGTTTTATGAGGAAAGATTGAGGAAGAAAAGCTAATAATCGGTCATATTTTGAGAGGGGTAAAGTACTTTTCCACGAGGTGTCTACCATTATTTTTTTCTGTTCCATGTTGGTGAGTTCATTCCCACATTGAACTGAGGGGCCGTGGCAGTAAAGAGTAAATCACAGTGAAATATGCTGATGGAAGCTGTTGAACAAGCCTATTATGTAGCATAACCTTCTGTGAAACAGGAGCACATTATCTTTGCTAGTGCATTTTATGTTTTAATGCAAATCAAAAATATGAAAATTGACCAAGTATTAAAAGTGATGAATTGACAACATCTGCTCATATTAAACCTAATTAGAATACTCCAGTCTTACATTTAGGATTATAGACTTCGCCATTGGCATGAAATATCTTTTTGAAACTTTAATAATCCCAAACACGGGTCAGACTTACTTTGAGGTTCGCAAAGTTTTCCAACCTTTCGAACCCTTTTTTAAAATCTTACGCTAAGCCTCCCCGTAATGTAAGTCTTCTACAACTCAGGTCAGTCAGTTTCACAGTCGGTAAGAAAATAGAATCGGGGCTTTTAAACTTCTAGAACGGTGTTATCGTTTGCAGAAAAGTGAGCTGACAGTGGACTCACAGCAGCTGATGTGGACAATGAGCTGTCGTGTTCTCCATGTAGATTCATAAATCCTCATCACCTTGAGGTCGGTAAACAAAAGTCCTTTCATATGTTCTGCTGTTAATCTCTGTTGTCACTACACGTCCAGCAGTCAACAACAACATGAGGATAATAGGATCATCTCCTCACTCATCGGCACCACACAACCACACACATACATCCCAAAACATAAGTGTGGGTAAATGCAAAGCAGCTTGACATTCCATGAATAGCTGTTCTTCATCTACTGGCTCACACACACGCACACAAACACACACGCGCACGCACACACACACACACACACACATACACACACACACACACACACGCACACACACACACACACACACACATACACACACACACACACACACACACACACACACACACACACACGTAAGCCAGCCAGTGCCAATCCTCAGCTGTATCTGGGTCAGAGCTAACGGAGATGAATCTTACTGAAGTTTTTCATATTGCTCCCCTTTCTTTCTTTCTTCTGTTCCTCTGTTGCAGAGATGTGATTAATAACACCAGTCCTTTAAAAGGGGGCGAATAACAGAGAGAGAAAGAGGAGGGGGGTTAGGGGGTGGGGGGTGATTCTCTGAGGAGAAAGAGTGACGGCCAAAAAGTCTGAGATGCCGATCTAGGGGTGTAAAAGTTTAATGCCACATGGTGTAGGTGGCGGCGTTAAGTGAGGAGTCAAATGTGATGAATCTTTCATAACTTTTGGGGGTCAGCGTCGACTGGAAGCCATGTTAATGGAACTGCTTGTAGGCGTGCCACGGGGTGTCTAGGTTTCATATCAGAGAACAAGCTAATGAAGCAAATGTGCCCCCTGGGTGACATTAAATATATAAGAACAGATGACGGATATGTACTGTGACAGAAACAGAAACTAATGGATGACGTTCATATGCCTGCAAAAGGCAAAATCGAAAGTAATATAAGGGACTAATAAAGCTCATTAATTTCCACAGAAAGTGGAAGATTGTAATATTAATAATTGCTGTGAAAGCGCATACAGTATTTCGTGAGTTTGATTGAAAAGCTGTTTTGTGGGAGGAAAAACTGCCCCGACAACGCGCGCTATGAATGTTTCATTTGGGGAACTTTCTCCATGAATATTTCATCTGCAGAAATGTCGAGGAGAGAGCGGCACAGAGCGAGTGGCAGACCGTGTCCCACGTAGTGCCGCCCTGCTGCTCTCACTGTCGGGCTGAAAGAGCCACGAGATGGACTTTTGACTTCCTTCCTTTCGACTAAGCAGGGGAGTTCTCTCTGTTCAGAGTTCAGAGTTCAGATGCTCACGTGGCCGTACTTCAGGGACGGCCGTGCTAAATGTTCAGCAGACTTACGGTTTGGGGTGTTAGCATGCTGACACTGGATAATTGACACTAAACACAAATGGGAATGTCGTTGGTTTGGTCCTAAATTATTGGACAAGTGGTGGCAGCAGGTTAGAAGGTAAAGTTTTACACGTCGCCCCCGAGAGGGAACAGCGACGTCTGGACCAAACTCCAATGGCAATCAGTCCAATAGCTGTTGAGATGTTTCACTCAAATCCGGTAATATCGACCTAATGGTGGTGCTGTAGAGGAAAAGTCAGGGGATCCACCAAGGCACTAAGCTTCATTGTTTGGGAACCATGAATGTCATACATGTACAAAAATGTCACAGCAATCCGTCAGTGTGAGTTTCCTTAACGGAAACTATGACTAAAGATGTTCGTCAACAAATGAGACGACGACGAGAAGGCACCTTCCACACCATAAACGAACTAATATTAAATCAACTTGCTAAATTCAGTTCAGTTTCCTGTGCTACTAAAATAGTTAACAGTAAAATGCTCCGACTCTTTGCTCGATTAAAACTTGACAGGATGACGTTGGCGAAAGATGATCAAGGTTGACGAGGACATTTGACACAGGACCAGGTCCAAGGCCGTGGTTACACGTGTCTTTTCAATGGGACTTTTTGTGGCGACCCCCAAAGTGAGCGAGGCCACGTTAGCATGCGGTCCGGCTGATCGGCTCCCAATGCGAGCAAGATCCGATCTCGGTCTCATACAGACCTTTACACCTGATGCATCCCGGCATGAGCGGGTGTAAAACAGTCAGACAGAAAAGACAAGTGTAAGCAAGGCCGAAGACTAAATTTACAAAGAATAGCTGGCAAAATGAACACTACGATCCATCCAATAGTTGCTGAGATGTTCCGTCTGGACCAAAGTGGGGGAGCCACAGACCACCAGGCCAACATTATCATCCCACAGCCAAAACTCACCTATAGGCTCTCTCTACAGTTTACCTTTCCTGTTTCCCACTGTCTTATTTATCTTTCTTTGCCTTTTTCCAAGCAAATCTCTCAACATATGAGACGTAACAAGAACAATCTGTTTTTGATGGATGTCCGGTTCTGCGTTGGTACAGGAACTTAAGAGTAGTTGTGTTCTTACATTCATCGTCTAAATGGTGCTCCAGCGCGTTGTCTTCTGTATTCTCTCCGTCCCTCAAACATATGCTAATTTCTCATTTGTAATTTATTTAAGCTAATTCACGTTTGGTCTATGGCTTTTGAAGGCCTTTTATGTTGTTTTCACTGAAAACCATGCTTGAAGGAGTAGAACAGGTCCAAATCCAAGGCTCAGATATTAATATCATCTACCTTACGGGGACTTCTTCTGTCCAGTTGCGTGTCATAGTTGACCGGGCCGTGTCGATGTCGCTGCTCTGGGTTTAAACTTGGAGTCCACAAAGGGAGGAAGGGTGACACACTTTGTCATTATACTGTTGAAAAGCTTCCCATCGGTCTGTACCTTGTCATCAGTGTTATCCCTGTTGCTCCGCCCTCCACTCACGCCGTCCAATCGCTTGCCTTCACCATTCAGTCCCCCATTCCAATTGGTCCATCCTGCTCAAGTATGACTCAGAAAGAGGTGTGTTGGTCTACTATGTGAACCAGCACTATGTGTGTGTTTGTGTTTGTGTGCGTGAAAGAGTGCAGATAAGTGGTTGTGTGTGTGTGTGTGTGTGTGTGTGTGTGTGTGTGTGTGTGTGTGTGTGTGTGTGTGTGTGTGTGTGTGTGTGTGTGTGTGTGTGTATGTGTGTTATCATGCCCTGTCATTTTGAATGATGTCATGTTTCCTTATTTCTTTGCCTGTTTTCTTCTGGACTCCCTCAATTTGCTCTGCTGCGCCTCTCTGTTGCCCCCCCCCCCAACCCCTCCCCCTCCCCTCTCCCTCTCCCCCCTCCCTCCTGTTTAATTCATTTCTCTTTTCTATTGTTTGTCTGTGTTCTCTCTGTATCCGTGTCTCTTTCTCTCTGCTGGGTATTTAAGCAAGGCAGCAGAGCACTCGGGAATTCCAGTTGAATCTTTTCTTTTTGATTGTTTTACAGCGACTGTTTGTGTTGACAAAATGTTTCTCTTTTTCTTTTTCTTTTTTAAGACTCAGTGTTTGCTGGATTTCTAAATTGGACGTCCGGGTACCTGACATTGACACATTTTTTCCAGGCAGGCACTGAGTCTTAAGGTTTACTACTGAGCCATTCACCCTGAAGGACAGGGGCGTAAAAGCAGTCGCAGCATCCAACCAAACTGCTGCCTCACCAATGTGAAAATTAGAAACGCTTCTCGCGGATATTTTACTCCTTCCTTCCAGATAATTTACCTTGAAGTGCACTGTTGCTGCTTTTACGGCCCTTTCTTTCTTTTTTATTATGTGGGTTCCAAACTTTTAAGTCCTTACATCTCATCCATTTCCCGTCAGCCATACCTATCCGCACTTCTTACCCAAATAGTCCAATACCCGTAAATCTCTGATGGAACTACCAAACCCATAAAGCCTTTGGAGACATTCAGGAGATCCAGCTAAGCAGAAACCATTGCACCAATGAATCGAAGCTGTAGCAGTGTCTCGTGTTGTTTTGAGATTCACGGTGAGGCCCCCCCCCCCCTTTTCATCGGAGCAGCTGGCACAGCATCCTTTCCACCTCACAGCCTACTGTAGACACCGCCACGTGATCACCACATTCTGGACAGCTGTAGGTCCACTCCGTTCCAAACCCATTCTCACATATCCAATCCAACCCAACCTGCGCTCCCCCACACAGGCACAGTACAGCCATGGTGCCGTACTGTGCCTTTCCCACTCATCGGCCACCACAACCGAGGACCCTTACTGTGTCTGTATTTCCCAACAAAGACCGCCTCGGAAATGTATGGATTATGTTTTGGAGCGTGGCCACGTCCAAAAGCAACTCCCAGGCCGAATCTCCAGCCCTTGACCTCCTCCCGCCCAAAGGTGAGCTCAGAGAAGGCGTATAGGACAGGGCAAGGTGAGTACACTGGACGGGCAAAAAAGAGTAATGAGGCTCTTGGGGTTGTTTTTGGACAGGGAATTATTTACTGTCTTTGGTTTTCTCTAACAAAGTTTTTCTTTCTTGTTGTACGTCGGACCTCAGGCAGACTTTCAATGGGGGTTCTTAGATCTCCGAATGTCTATAAAGTCATTCGGGAAACCTGAAACAGAATGTCCACGCGATCCAGCTGCTCTGCGTTCCATCTGTCTCGGTGTCCACGGTAAACATTTCAGAAACAGAGCGTCTGTTCTTCATCGGACACATTTCTAATGTAGTTTGCAAAACCGGTGGCCCAGATCGAGCAACCTGACTGGTTAGTAGCCATGATTTATTAACCAGTCGTCTAATTCCTTTGCACTTTCGTTATCACTCCGCGTCTGAGAGGAAAATGTTCGACTAATGTGTGGCCATGTTTGCTTAAGTGACAGGGTCACAGAGGTCAGCTGCTGACCCAACCCCAACCCAAACTCAGGGGGCCGCAGAAAGTGGAGCAACATCCTCACCATGCCAAGCAAAGCACCTCCACCCTCACCACGCAAACCAAAACACCTCCACCCTCACCACACCAAGCAAAGCACCTCCACCCTCACCACGCAAAGCAAAACACCTCCACCCTCACCACACCAAGCAAAGCACCTCCACCCTCACCACGCCAAGCAAAACACCTCCACCCTCACCACGCAAAGCAAAACACCTCCACGTCCACCCGGCAAAAAAAACAAAAAAAAACAAGCCGAGTACGAGCAGTTATCAAAGTCATCCTACTGACACTGGACAGTTTTTCAGTGGTCGCTCAATAAAAGGAATCATACAAATAATAATAATAACAATAATAAGGAGCCAATTAATGATATCAATATAACGCTACAAAACCGAATAAAAATTAAATGTGTGTGCAGGGAGCCAGCCTAGGAAGGCCTATTTTATTGTGAACATTGTCATTATTAATAATAAAAAAGAAGATTTAAATTGGAATCTATAGCTGAACATCCCTCTGAAGCTGAGCTTTTGCACAACAACAACAGGCCTGCCCGGTGATGGCGGGTTGCATTAAGACAACAACCTTGTGCCGCCTCCTGTAGTCATTCATTTTAAATGTCCGTGACTTTATGATAATGATGTAAATAATGATTTTATCAGCATCGCAGTGCAGCAGCTCGGGAGGCACTGTTGTATTCGTGTTTATGGGCAACGTGTGAATTGCAATTTCATATTCAAAAATGTCAACAACGGTTAGTATGGCAGCGGGATCCAGTGGACATTGGCCGTAAAAAATAAATAAAACATCTGATTGGTCAGGACCCAGCATGGACAGCCCAGCTTGTTTTTGTGGGTCATCTAAGAACAAGTTTTTTGTCACGAACAAAAAAGACATCCATGTTAGATTCTAGAAATTGCGCAGTTATTGAACATAACGAGATCTAAGTCCCCATGAGACGATTGTCCTGGCTGGTCTGTTAAACGTGCACAGAACTGGTGTGAAATATGAGGATGGAGAAGCAGGGAGCAGGCTTCGTAACAAACCTGCACAGAGAGGAGGTTTGTGGTGTGTGAACCCCCTCGTTGCTCCGGCCCCCGTCCTCCTCCCTCTGTCATCTTTTCAGAGCCGAGAGCCGAGGCTGCCGCATCAGCGAAGGAGAGGATCGAAGAGCGAGGGGGAAAAGGCAGCAAAAGTGGGAGCTAAATCATTTTCTTCATTCCGCTCAATATCCTTCCCATCTGTTGCTACCTTTCTCAGAAAAAAAGGAATTGCGATGCCAGGCGAGCGTGATTCAAAGTAGGAGACAGCGTCGACTCCACTCCTCATTAAGAGCGGCTCATGTGTTTCCTCTGGGGAGGAGAAAGGAGCAGTGGAAGTGAGAACAGGAGAACTGGGGCAGCCGTGTAATCTGGCTCCCTTAAACTTTCACCTTTCACTGCGTTCCCTTCCCTTCTCCTCGAGAGAGCCAAAAGATTTCTGTCTCTCTCCTTCCAGTTCTCCTCCCTTAATCCCCCTATGTCTTGTCCGGTCTCGCCCTCTTTGCCCCATCCATAATATTAAGGGAGAACCAATCTACCATACTTATTTCAGCCATCACCGTACTATATTCAACTCTTTTTCTAGGCCCGTGTATGGGAATGTAGATGGGCGTGCAGGTATACCATGCTCGAGAGAAAAAAGTTTTAAAAACAACATATTTAGTTGAATGGGGGAGTACAGAGGAGGAGGTGAAACAAAAGGCACTGCTGTTATGTGTGAGCGTGGCTCGCCGGCGCACCTGCAGACGGTAAGTAGAACAGAGTAAAAAATAATGTTTGCTCATCCGAAGATGATGGAGCATCTCGTAAGTAGGAACTCCCAGTGAATGAAGCAAGTTGTTGCATTCCACAAGGGCAACACCTAACTGCCCCGATTCAAAGACAAGCCAGACGCTCCCAAGGTGCTTTAAATGGGCTTTATCATTGTCTACTCGTGAAACAAAAACAAAAAAACCTATAGCCTCATTTATAAAACAGCTGACAGAACTGTTGAGGAACTGTTGCTGCAGAGACAATTCCAGAGCCAGAGGAGAAGGAAGAGCGGGGGGCTGAGCATGCCGTCCTGTTTTAATGCACGTTGTTTGAAAAGCACACCGGAGGCCACATTATTTTACCACTTTCCGGCACGCACGTCCCTGTAGGAGCTCGAGGGGAAGTCAGACTCCCACCGGCCTTCAGGTTCATATCCTCTGTCGTCAATATCAATAATCACCAGCTGGCACACAATTACCTTTCAGCAAAGACGGTCCTGAGCGCAGATGTGGAATAATTAACGTGAAGCTCAGCAGCAGTGCAGGCCTCTGTCAAACCTCAACAACTCCTCAACTCGCAGAGCTCAATTCAGTCAGGTCCCTACTCTCAATGTTCACCTGTTTAAAGAATTGGGTAGGAAGCTCTAATGAGGCGGAACTCCACTAGGAGAAACCAACTAGGTAGCATAAAGTATATAAGTCCCCTGCTTGATTTGCAGTATTTAGTGAGTGAACACAATAGTTCTATGCACAAGAGAAACTCAGATTTAACACTTTGGAAATGTGCATTACACTAAATTTACCATGTGAGCCCCTCCTCACGTTTTTTGTTTTTGTTTTAACTTAGCCTTCATGTGGGAGTGGTCTTTATTTGTTCATTCCACTTATTATTTGAATACTGACTTTTATTTGAAAACAAGTCAGCGATGACAGTTACACTTTCAGGTCAAGTCAAGTTATTGATGACTGATTAGCAGAGCGAGTGAATCCAGTGAAATCAATATTGACCAGGCGTCTGCAGGCCAGCTCATATTGGTGATTGACGGTGAGCCCCGCAAATACAAAACTAACATGCTGGTGAGATACGACACCACACCTACGGAAGTTTCCACACACTCCCGGACACGATGATAGTATTCCGTGATCTCCACTGATAGCAACTCTGTCCCTGATGGGGCTTCTCCCGAGAGACGAATCTCAATCCCAAAAGACGCAGAAATATATTCAACATCAGGAATGGATGGGTATTCTATAAACGGAGTCTGCTTACTCAGCTCTCCTGCCTTATTCCCTGATCTCTGGGGCGAGTTTCACAGATAGGATAGGGGAAAGCGCTCGGCACACACACACACACACACACACACACACACACACACACACACACACACACACACACACACACACACTGGTGGGAATCGTTCCAGCCGAGCACAGCTGCAGCCGCAGCAGCACTCCTGGGCTATTTGGGCCGAGAGGGAGAGCTCACAGCACCCGAAGGACGCCCACGTTCTGAGTGTGTGTCGTATGTGTGCGTCTCTCCCCCCTTTTTCCTGTGTGACCTCGAGCCTCTCCTTTGCTGATAAGGTGATAGATGGTGCGAGCTTCCTCTCTCTTCTTCATCCTCATCCCCTTGCCCAGCCCATCCATCCTCCCTCTCTGGATGGAGGAGAGAGGTGAGGAACAAAGTGATGGATGGAGTGTGGGGAAACTTTTCTCCCGTGTTATGTTCTCTTCCTGAGAGGACAGAAGTGAAAGAAGTAAGTGGGGGTGACACATGACGTTCAGAGAGACAGAGGGAGAAAATGGCCAAATCTCTAGACAGGAAAGTCTAGACAGCAGCCTCCTCCACAGAGCTATTCATGCACACACACACACACACACACACACACACACACACACACACACACACACACACACACACACACACACACACACACACACACACATGTTGAGCAGTGCTGTTTATCTCCCATCACACTCGCTCGGGGGAGAGTCAATTTAAACAATTGTTGATCAGAGGAGAGGAAACTTGATTTGATTGGTCCTGACAGCAGACCACAGGAGGGCTTGGCTGGAGTCTCTCTTTCTCTCTGTCCATTATCTGATCCGCCTTCCCCCCTTCTTAATGTTTTCACACCTCTCTTTACATATCTCCTCTTCTTACTGTGAGTCAATCACCTTGAGCGACTTGAGTGTTGTGTTTCACTAACCACTTTTCTTTTTTAAAAAGCAGCTTCGGAGGCTCCAGTCCTCAGCACACAAGGTCTACTGTACAGTGTCCCAGTCTATTACCTTCTATCTCACTTTATGGACGCTACCTCCCCCTCCTCCTCCCACCCCCCTTTCCCCTCCCCCCACTACTTCCCACTTCCAACAGAAGCTCAGAGTAAGCCCTACTACTCAGATTACTCCCCCGCTCGCCTGCTCATCCACAAGATGTGCATCAGCCAATACCTGGACCTGTTCATCACCATCATCATAGGGCTCAACGTCATCACCATGTCCATGGAGCACTACCAGCAGCCCAAGGTCAGATCTGGGGGGAGGAAGGTGGGGTAAAGAGGGGCTCTTTGCTTTAACTATTCATACCTGCGCTTGAATAATAATTTCAAATTTGTCCTGGACTTTGTCTTATCGGTCAATCACATATCAGACTTAGTGACATCTAAGTTCGGTTTGATGGATTCAATGCAGTTTGTTTGCATTCTGCGTCAGTACATCGACTGACAAGTCAATTCATTTCATTCTGTGTTACAATGCAGTTTTAGTGTCTGCTTCTAACCGTTTGAAAGCCATTTACACCACTCCACAAATAAAATGCAGGTGAAAATGCCAAATTCTGACAAATGTTTTAACTTTTTTTGGGGCATAAAAATCATGAATATTGGCACAGAATCTGAAAAATATCAGTATCTGCTTTGGATTTAAAAATTAAATATGATTGGAATATTAGTTTCAATCCTCCTAGAACTCAGGGTTTATGGCTTCACAGTACTTCAGATAGTGTCAGAAATACAAGCTGTGCCAATGATAATAAAATGCCCATAATAATAAAAAAATAGCATGTCAAAACATCGTTACTAGTTCTTTGAACAAGGGCGAGAAAGGGATTAGGTCAACAGAAAATAAAATGAAAATAAGTTAAGAATTGGAAAAGCCTTCTAAGAAAGGCAAGGGTGAACTTTAAAAGAGAGGTCAAAACAATAAATATGAGATTATTACACAGCCAATAAAAGAGAGAAAGACAAACTCTGGTACACCCAAAAGGTAATACAAATCATATGTATCCTAAGTATCCACACCAAGGTCTGCTATGAATACTTAGGATTTATAGCACATATGTTAATCTCCACCAAGCAGCTGTTCCAGCTGGAATTCGTCTTTTGTCCCTCAAATTAGAAATATTTCTATCGCTTCAACATTTTGTTGGCCACCTGCTCAGAACTGATCAGAACCCTGAGGTGGAGGTAGAACATAAGATGGCTGAGAGAGGTGGATGGTATTTAGCAAAATGCCACTAGAGTAAAAGAGACAAAGTGATGCAGCGTAAAAGACAGAGGTATAATCAGAAGAACATCTGAGAAGAATTCAATGAGGGTTACAGGGCAGATACGGCGGCAGTGTGGCATGGTAGATGGAAATGGGGTCGGGTGGGGGGTAGTAAGGTTGTTGAAGACATAGAAAGTATAGAATAGTGGAATTATCCTGGGGATGAATGGGACTTTTGGTAGATTAAAAGTTGTTTACGGAACAGAAGTTTATTGGGTAGAATAGAAAGTCCTAAGGTACTATAGAAGGTTGTTGAGTAGAGCAAAAAGTATATCGGTACGATACAAGGTTGTTGGGTAGAATAGAAAGTATATTGGTACGATAGAAGGTTGTTGGGTAGAATAGAAAGTATATTGGTACGATAGAAGGTTGTTGGGTAGAATAGCTAGTCTTAAGGTACAATAGAAGGTTGTTGGGTAGAATAGCTAGTCTTAAGGTACAATAGAAGGTTGTTGGGTAGAATAGCTAGTCTTAAGGTACAATAGAAGGTTGTTGGGTAGAATAGCTAGTCTTAAGGTACAATAGAAGGTTGTTGGGTAGAATAGCTAGTCTTAAGGTACAATAGAAGGTTGTTGGGTAAAATACAAAGTATTTTGGTACAATAGAATGTTTTTGGCTTGAATATAAAGTCGATAGATACACTAGAGGGTTGTTTAAGAAGCTTTTTTTCTCTCTTTATTCAAGAGTGTGTTTTAATTTGAGAGCAGGACTCACTGATTTTGTAATGCTTTCCCTAAAAACCCTTACCAAATTGAAAAAAGCCTGCTCTTGAATAGAGAAAGGAAAAAAGCTCCATAAGTGTTGGGTAAAGTGGGTATTTAAGTCAGGGGTGTTAAGGATTTCACTATTTGTAGCAAATGGTTATACAGTTGATAAAATATTGTTTGGTTGAATGGAAAGTAATTAAGTAAAGAGATGTATCACAAACTGGAACTAGCTGTGAGATGATGAATTGCCACCAGTAAGGATATAGTGAAATATACTTTTAAAAAGCGTATAAAAAACAACAATAGGGTGATATCCTTTCATTGACTTTCAGCAAAGTTTCAGCATATTTCATAAAATGAGAGACAATGAAATCAACAGCTCACTCTGCTAAGATACCAGAAAACGTAATGCTAGCTCGATTGACTTCTAAAGATGGATACTTGTGTAGTTTATTAATCTTTAATATTTCTCTCCCTGACATCCTCAGGAGCTGAAAAATGCATTGATGATCTGTAACTACATCTTCACCGTCATCTTTGTCCTGGAGTCTGTCTTGAAGTTGGTGGCCCTCGGCTTCCGACGCTTCTTCAAGGACAAGTCAGTATTTCATTGCCATGATCCCCTTAAAGGAACAGTGTGTAGGATTAATGGGGATTTATTGGCAGAAATGGAATATAATATTCAGTTTTCATAAGTGTATAATGAACTGAAACTAAGAATCGTTGGGTTTTTGTCACGTCAGAACCAGCCCCTCATATCTCCTTAGGGCGCGGGTCCTCTTCACTGAGTCCGTCATGTTGCGCTGCCATGTTTTTCCACAGTAGCCCAGAATGGACAAACCAAACACTGGCTCTCGCTGGAGCCTTGCGGGTTACCTGAAGGCCAACATACTTCTAAAACACGCTTGGAAAAGGAGGGTTGAGCGCCGGGGCTTTCAGTTGGATGCAATCTGCAACCACACCAGTAGACGCCACTTCATCATACACACCGGCCCTTTAAGTGACGTGATCACCTTCGTCAGACATCTCCGACAAAGATCAAACAGAAATCCTGAAAGAAACATTTAGCTCCCAGTTTAGGGTTTTGACGCGTTGGTGGACGTGATGTTGTAATAGAGCGGCGGTTAAAGGTACCGCTCTTTAACCTCTGAGTCATGTGGAAAATCTGAGGCAACGTTCAGAGAGCTTAAATGAGCTTTTGTAACGGGCTCCAGTGGATGGTTCTCAGTGAGGCCTGTATGAATACAAACGGCCTCGTTAAACTCCCATAAAACACGCTGCCTTAGATGATTTCATAGCTTTGAAATCCCTGGCTTCCTGCTGAAAACCACACAATAACACACAAACACAATCGCACAATAGCACAAATGTATGCTACCACACGTGCCATGCACATCGATGCACACACACACACACACACACACACCTCAGTGGAGGCGTCATGTTTTTGGAACAGCGCTGACCACCAGGGGCTCCATGATGTCCACTCTCTTTGCCAGAGTCGACCATTAATCCTTTTTGTATTTGGCAGGGGTCCAGTTTGATATTACCACTATACACATAAACTCACACACAGATACACACAAACCCAACATTCACCCAAGACCCCGAGGACTAATTTAAAAAATCTCATTGGATTTTAAGTTGATGTTCTAGCGTGGATTCACACCCTTCAAGCGTCTAATTAAGGATGTTAAGGATAAGCGACGGAGGGGACTCTGAAACCTGAAGAAACAATGGGCATTGATAAACCTGATTAGTACGACCACCCACCACCATCCCTCACTGACTTTTATTCTCCCATTTTGTTCCAGACATTTGTTCAGGACACATTAATTGCACAAGGGCTGGCAATTTGAACACTTTGAAGTCAAGTTACAGTACCTGGGAAAGAACGCAGCCCGCCGACTCCTGATCTGAGTCTGCCATGTCTATTCTTATGATACGCTAAAATGGAAATTATACCGTTGCTGCTTTTTTAATCGGCCTAATAACACTAAAACAATCTGCACACTCCCATGCATCCAGAAAATTGACTCTAAATTTGAAGTTTATGTGATTGGTTAGCTGTGTGTGTCAAACACTCACCCCTGGAGGCTTGAAAGGTTGTAAAAAAAGTGTGTTGTTCGCTCCTTCCCAAAAGCACTGCAGCAGTCGGCAGCTTGGATTCCTTTCGGTTACACACCTGATTAGTAAAACTCCACTGTTCTGTTTATGATAAAAGTCTATATTTTACAAATATACACACAGTTTATAAACCCACAGCTACAATGTGTCCGTGTACATATAGCATGTGCTATAATGAAATTTATGGATTTTGGCTCCGTCACAAGTCACAGCTTATTTGTTCTAAAGTCAAATTTGAGTTGCAAAGTCTTGTTGATTTTCTAAAGTCAAAAGTGATCAGATTCGTGGCTCTTGATCCAGGTCTTTCGACTCAAGTTCACAACGCTATACGAAAAGGACATCACTCATCAGAAGTCACTGATTTGTTTTGGATCAGTTTTTTTGCAGCCAGTCACATTTATGATAAGTTTCAAGTGAAAAGAAGAGCTCTAAGTCAGTGTGTGTGTGTGTGTGTGTGTGTGTGTGTGTGTGTGTGTGTGTGTGTGTGTGTGTGTGTGTGTGTGTGTGTGTGTGTAGGTGGAACCAGCTGGATCTGGCCATCGTGTTGCTGTCCATCATGGGCATCATTCTGGAGGAGATTGATGGCAACGAGCTGCCCATCAACCCCACCATCATCCGCATCATGAGAGTGCTGCGGATCGCACGAGGTATGGAACCCCCACATGCCTCCCCCCTCAACTGCCCTTCATTTTCATCCACCCGTCTATTTGTCCATCCATCCACTCGTCCATCCATCCACCCGTCCATTTGTCCATCCATCCACCCGTCCGTCCCAACCCCTACCTGACACACTCTCGCACAGACACACACACTCTTTCTCCTCTTTCACGGTGCTGTAACTTTTAAGATGCCTTGTTAAACAGCCACGTCCCTGGGACTTCCCATCTTTATCATTTTTTGCATGGCAAGTCTCAGCGGGGTTCAGGCAGGGTGTGAGTCGACCAGATGGCACAGAGGAACACAGTGAGCTGACAAACGCAGCGCTGGGAAGGAGCTGAGAGTTAAAATGTAGAGACAAAGACTGAGAAAATGGGAGAGATGAGGAAAGATAGCTAAGGGTGGGGGAGAGTCCAGACACATTATGGCAGTAATTGAATTAAACTCTGAGAAACTGAGTCGAGGCACAGAGGGAGTAAATGAGAGGATGATGCATAACGTCTGACCTGACTACGTGAAATGAAGTGAATGAGGAGAAGATGCATGAAAGGAAGAAAAAGGTATGTCGATGGGTGAGAGAGACGGAGTGGGCGTACAGATTATCTGAAAAGAGAATAAACGGTGGGACAGGTGGAGGTGGTTCAGAATTTGGACGGTCGAGTTAAAGAGACGGGTGGATTTGGTAGGAGGGAAGAAGAGGAAGGGGAGGGCAAAACCACCTGTGTGCTTCGAGCTGATTACTGTGCAGGTAATTAAAGATAAGAGGAGGTCGGAGGGGAGGAAATGGGGGGGGGGGGAGGACAAGAGGAGAAGAGACCTGGCAGAAAGAGGAGATAAGACGGGCAGGAGGAAGCTCACCTGTTAGGTCTGATTACTGGACGTGTAATAGAAAAAAGTAGCGGGGAAGTCGTTATCGATTACTGTAACACAGAAGTTGTGTGTGTGTGGGAAGCCGGGATTGGGCTGGGTACAGCAGCTAATTTTCTATCCGGCATCAACGTGCATCTCATGTTCAGCCCGTATCATTTACCTACTGGCTCCACTGTAATCACGTTGGAACTTCCCTCGCCGACGTTGATGTGCGAGTTATCTTCTGATGTCTGTGTCTCAGTGTTTCTATATTGCACACACTTAAAGGAATACTGTGACGTGTTGGGTAATATGCTTGTCCGCTTTCAGAGACGATCATTACCACTCTTAATGTCTGCGTGGAAATTACAAGGGCAACGCCAACAGCCAGTTAGCTTAGCTTAGCTCAAAGACTGGAAGCGGGGGGAAACAGCTAGCCTGTCTCTACCCAAACGTCTCTGCCCACCAGCTAAAGTCTGTTTCATTTACATGTGCAGGTTAAACCCCCCCCAAAAAATCTTTGTTTCTTGGTCTAGGCCAGTGACCTACTGGAGTTTTGTCATCACTGTGGGGTTGCTAGGCAACTGGTGGAGACTCCTGGAAGTCGGCCCAGGCCAAGAATTTTTTTTTTTTTTTTTGCGAGCGTCTCTACTATTCCATCCATTATTTCTGCATTATCTATCAGTCCTGGTATACCTCCATCGGTACCCCAATCACCGTACCTGTGACGTAGGAGGAATAAAAGGACACGTGTGACTCCACTAACGCAGCAGGATTAGCCTGTAAGGAAGGAAGATATTGAGTCCTTTCGATTTCAAAGAAGGCGTGATGGCACAAGTCCCTGGTCTGTTATGTAAGACTGAACAATCTTAATAATGGTGAGACAATTTTTCATTTTCTGTGTGTGTGTGTGTGTGTGTGTGTGTGTGTGTGTGTGTGTGTGTGTGTGTGTGTGTGTGTGTGTGTGTGTGTGTGTGTGTGTGGGTGTGTGTGTGTGGGTGTGTGTGTGTGTGTGTCCACAGTTTTGAAGCTCTTGAAGATGGCGGTGGGGATGAGAGCTTTGCTGGACACCGTTATGCAAGCCCTGCCTCAGGTACACCGTCAACTCTGTTAAATAACATCCACGAAGCCACTGAATTCTCTTTTCCTTCCTCATTCTTGTTTTTTTTAATACATGGAACTTTCATAACACGTCCCACAGAAGCTGTCCCTAAAATTACATCCCGGAAGCCTTTTCCTTTTTTTTGGTACACAGCTTTCTGTTTCAGGGCGTCGTCGTCGTTTCCCTTGATTTATTTTTTTTAATTTTTTTTGTATGGCTCCAGAGATGCTTATTTGCATAAAAACCCTGCCGAAGGGTTTTTTGTTTCAGGGTGGTGGAGTTGGTAAATGAGAACAACTCCTGTGGCGTTTGTATCGAGAGAGAGAGAGAGAAAGAGAGAGAGAGAGAGAGAGAGAGAGAGAGAGAGAGAGAGAGAGAGAGAGAGAGAGAGAGAGAGAGAGAGCTCGGTCCTGTCGTTCAAACACTACCTCTGTAGTCTCGGAGAGAGAGCGAGTGTCGTTCCGGGCTAATTTCTCCTGGAGCTCGTCAGAAGTGTTCGTGATTAATACATCCCATAATAGGCGGTGGTGGGAGTGGGAGCAGGTTGCCACGAGCTGATTAGCATTGACAGTGGCAGCAGCAGCAGCCTCAAGCTTTTCATTGCCCAGCCCACCTCTGCATCTGAGCAGTGGTTCCTTGTTGTCTTTTTTCCCGCTCTTGTCCGGGATCAGCTGCACGATTATAGCTCCTCATGGTTTTGTTACGATTTTTCACACGGCCTTCTGTTAGCCTTCTTACAAGTTGATGATCCGCGAAAGAAGAAGACCTGGTAATACAGAAACAGCCTTGCTCCTGTATCGCAGTGGCACCAACTAAGACGGACCACCATGTTTGAGGAACGTCCCGTGGTGTTGAAGGACGGGTTTAGCTGCGACTGCTGGAGTCTAATCTTCCCTCCACCCAGCGGAGGAGGGCACACGGGAGAGCATATCAGTGCTCCCGGGGCTTATGACTCCCAGCTCGATATACTCTTAATACAACGTGTTAAGAAGACTTTTCAAAGGGTTTTCATGGTCTTAGCAATGTTTTTATCCAGGGTCAAATGATCAATGTGTGTGTTCCCTGGTCCGTAGTGTTGAAATGACCCATCTACAGCTTATAGCCTCCTGACCATATATACTCCCTGAAAGCGTTTACCAGTCAAGCTACATTTGAAACGCCCCTCTCCCTTTATTCTTTTGCAATTGAACTGAGAAGATAGGCCCTCTTACAACAAGGACCCCTGGGAACATAGCAATGACCCCAGACAGAGCTGCTAACTTCAGCCCACCTTATAGCTCCTAGAGCTAATGGGGAAATACTACACAGTGGGTGCGCCGGTTGTTTTTATCCACTTAACGCAGCGTGAATGCTCAATTAGAGCGTAGTTACTACTACTCAGACAGTTTAGCCGCGCATGCTAATATTTGCAGCTGGCGTCAGAGCAGATAAACACACAGATCCGTTTCCTTACGTCCGTCTCCTGGTTTTGGGGGTTAGGGCGAAGAGAAAGACATCGTCGTCCAAATTCTGTAAAATGTGGCGTTTCCCTCTTACTTACACCCCTGTGCTCTCCGCTTCCACGTGCAGAGAAAACCTAGGCTCGACAGCCTGCCATGCCCAGTTATGGTCGCTAGGCTATGATTGGAGAGTCGCTGTTAGCGAACGGTCAGTCGCAGACTCCCCTCTTGGCTGCTTCATCACGACCCTCCATTCACCTTCTCACTGGAATGACTTGTTTGTTGTCCCTCGTTATCGGTTTATTTTTGCCAGGGATTTCTCTCCTCTGACTAATCCCTCTCTCTCCCTCTCTCTCTCTCTCTCTCTCTCTCTCTCCTCCGGTTGTCTCTCTGCAGGTGGGGAACCTGGGTCTTCTCTTCATGCTTCTCTTCTTTATTTTCGCAGCGCTGGGGGTGGAGCTGTTTGGTGACCAGAGTAAGGGACACACACAGACACACCACCCGGGCACCCGGGCATGCACAGAGTATTTAATTCTCCCCTCTGTGGGTTTTAATCTATCCGATGTTAATTGCTTTCCAAAGCTCTTTGTTGAAATGCCATATTGATTTCTCTTTTTCACATTCTCGCTTGTAGCTTTCAGACTAATAAAATACTATTATGGTTATTAACATATAATTGCAAAGCCCCGATGTTGTTACAACTCTCTTTGTCTCCACCTCTCTCCTTTACTGTCTGGCCATTCCTCCCCTTCTTCATCCCCCTCCTTCCTCCTCCTCTTCCTCCTCCTCCTCCTCCTTCTCCTCCTCCTCCTCCTCCTCCTCCTTCCTCCTCATCCTCCTCCTCCTCCTCCTCCTCCTCCTCCTCCTCCTCCTCCTCCTCCTCCTCCTCTTCCTCTCCCAAGTCTGCGATGAATTACATCCATGTGAAGGTCTGGGTCGCTATGCGACGTTCAAAAACTTTGGGATGGCATTTCTGCTGCTCTTCAGAGTTTCCACCGGAGACAACTGGAACGGCATAATGAAGGTGAAACTACCACTTCAGTTTGGGACCCTGAAAATATACGTAGACATACTGCACATTGATTCTTTAGGGCACGCCGAGAAAGATTCTCCTACAAAAAAAAAACAAGATGTAATCCGATTTAGTGGTGATGTTTAGCTGATGTTTAGCTGATTTAGTTTCGCATTCAGGCATAATGTAGCTGAGGCTGATGGGAATGTCATACGTTTTGCAGGTATTTGCCCAAATGAAAGGTTTGACCTGATGGGGGGGCAATAGGTAAAGATTCAGGGATCGATAAAGTGATTACAATTTGTTTATTATAAATTGCATACCAATTTCTCCAACAACTTGCGGTTCGAATCATGGGATCTATAAGGTCAATGTCTGGTGACAAATCCATATGTTAGATATTGCCATATTTTACTGGTTAAGTGAAAAGGTTCATCCACTAGTGATGCTAATTGACAAGCTGATCGGCAAAGTAAGCAGGCTCTTTTCCCTTTGGGCAACATGAATATCACGGCAATCCTTCCGATAGCAGTCGAGACGTTTCAGGACCGACCGGCATTCATTGCCATCACCCAGAGAGAGAGCATTGGCATTGGGCATTCACACATCCTTACTGAGCGTGATCCAGGTTTTAGCACAATCATCCTATAGCAGTGTTCATTAGTGTAGAGTACTGCTCGCTGGTAGACGCTGTGGCTGGTGTGCTCATGTCATGTGCCCGTGCTCCTCCCAGGACACACTGAGGAACTGTGGCCAGAACAGCACCTGCTACAACACCGTGGTCTCGCCCCTCTACTTCGTCTCCTTCGTGTTGACCGCTCAGTTTGTCCTGGTCAACGTCGTCATCGCCGTGCTGATGAAGCACCTGGAGGAGAGCAACAAGGAAGCCAAGGAGGAGGCGGAGCTGGAGGCGGAGTTGGCGCTGGAGCGCCAGATACAAGGGGGAGACATGGCAACGAGGTCGCCCCAGCTCAACCCTGTGGCGCTGGGCCTGGACAGGTCGAGCTCGGGGGGTTCCCCATCGAGGTCCACCGGCGGAGGGGACGGGGACCAGGAGACAGAGTGTCCTACGGACTCACCCACTGCTGATATAACCAGAGACTCTGTAAACATCAGAGCAGACCCCCCTTCATGCCTGGAGCCCCCGCTGGAGGTGAGGAATCTCTTTGGTGTTGCTTAATAAGTGTATGCCTTAGACATACTTAGAGCGGTTTCTTTTGGTTATTTTGTTAGGATATCCCTGAAGATACTCACAATACCCCTGTGCAGCCTGTGCAGCTACACACCTTCGCTATCAACGTCCTAATCACACCGTTGTGAGCGTTGTCTCGGCCCACGCATTGATAAGATCTACATTATAGCACACAAGTGAAAGTGAGACACGCGTTCAGATACTGTCTCGTCAGAGTCTCCGAGGTCCGCTCATCGCATACCCGCACGGCGTGACAGATACTCTGAGGTCACGTCCCGCCGGGGGCCAGGCTGTGGGGCCGGTCAGATGACCCCCCACGTCTCCGGTCATTAGATTTCCGACTCAGGTCCAAACCATTAGTTTACACTGAGCATGCTGGATGGTATCTGACATCATAGATTTCTTGGGAGGAATGTCTCCTCGCTCCCTCGCTGCCTAAGCCGTAGCCCACATGTAAACAAGCTGTGGCGGAATTGGCCATAAAAGGACATGTTCCCTCCACATACTGGCCTCGTTTCAAAATATAAGGGGATGCATTTATGAGGGATGTATCCAAAATCAGAGTCAGACGAAGTATAAAATGCACTGGATATGCTAATGTATTATTCTGTGTAACCCATACTGACCCATTACAGCATGGTTTACAGTTTGTGGTGTGTGTGCGTGTGCGTGTGCGTGTGCGTGTGTGCGTGCGTGCGTGCGTGTGTGTGTGTGTGTGTGTGGCTGGTCCCCTGTAAAGGACATGCCAGTCACAGATAGGTCACAGTGCCATGGGAAAGCTGGACCACAGGGCCTTGTTGTTCACTTAAACAGCTATTTCCAGACAGCGGGGAACTTTTTTGTTTTTTGTTGGGGGGGGGGGCGATAGGAAGTAGAGGTCTCGCTGTCGTTGTGTGTTTCCCCTGTAAGATGTTATCCCCCTTCCTCCGCCGCAGTTAAGCCGCAATCTCTTCTCCGGGCCCTGTGGGAGAGCAACTCTACTGCGGTGCTACAGTGCCCCCTGGTGGAGTTAAATAGCAACACACAAGAGCCTGTAGTGGATGGATGGGTTGGTTGGGAGGAGGTTATCTATGTATATATATATATATATATATACATATATATATATATATAGTTGCTGCATGGAAGCCGTAGGTTATTTAGGACGACACGTACAGGTCTGGATACACACTAAGTGTGACAGGTACTCTAGTTCTCGTACTTGGATGTGTTTCTTCTTTCTGCTTGTATATCTGTTTGTTTTCTGCCTGATCGATTCTTTTCCTCCCCTTTCTTACTTTGTGATCCACTCTCTCTTTCCACATTTATTCACATGTCTCTGTCTTGACTTTTCATTTTCTACGACTTCTTCCATCCCCTCCTTCCCTCCTCGTCTTTTCTCTTCTGTCTTTTCCCTCTGCATCATCTAAGTTTGTCCAGCGGAGAGCGCAGTTTGACTCGGTCTCCCTGGTCATCCAGGGGTCAATGGAGGGAGAGTTGAGCTTGATGGACAACCTGTCTGGCTCTATCTGCCACTACTACTCGCTGCCCCCAAAGCCCCGCAGGCACAGCAGCGACAAGAAGGTCAATAATCACCAGAATGATGACTCACTTCCTCCATTTTCATACTCACGGGTCTCATTGTTCTTGTGGGGCTACACAAGCAATCGGGGGAAAAAGTGGAAATTGCTGCTGTAATTTCTGATTATCAAGAACAAACCCCAAAACATTACAGACAGCATTTTTGGCTAAATACCATAATATGCCTTTGTTTTCAATACAGTCTCACGGAGGGACTTTCTTAAGACGAGAGCTAATGCCGTTCAGGGGTCAGTTCATCTACATAACAATACATCCCATATTCTCACTCAGTGGTGTTTGGCCCAGATTTTGAGATATTTCTCTTTGACAGCACTCCAAATGCATAAAAGGTGAATGGATGTTGGTTTTGGGCTTTTTTTGGGCTCTCTGCTTTAATAATGAAATGTTACAAGTAAAAAATAACCACGTGTCCTTTATGAAACAATGCCCTGGCCACTCAGGATAATCCACAGACCTCGCTAGAACTACTTTCAACCGAAGAAATAGTCCCCATGAAAGCTTCCCACAGGGTGTTCTGTGGGAACAATGACTCTAGGCAGAGACGTTGTGGTTTGAAATGTAATTTTCCAGCGCTGAGCAGCACAAACACAGTTTTATTGACGTCACTGTTGTTGGTAGAGTTTTATCTTTGTGCTAGTTACGCTATTTAAGATTATGATTCGCATTTAGGTTTATTTATTTCGTATTTAGGTGTGCTGATCTGTTCTGATTTATTCATTTATTTTACTTCATTTATTTTACTCTATATGGTTTTTTTAGCATCTCTGGACCCTGTAAAATCAAAGCAAATCAAACTTTGATTGAAATGATCCCGACTCGCATACAAACGCTCAGGGGTCACAAGTAGTAAACTTTGTTCAGGGGGGGTCACGAGGAACAAAACAAAAGGTTTTGGAGCTGCTGCTCTGGAGTGAGGTGATATTTAATGATTTAAATGAAGATTGGATCAAGTTTACAAGTATTGAACTGAGTTTGGTTAGATGAGACAATAGATTTTCATTGAGACCAGGTGAAATTATCTCACCGTTACTGGCAGAATTTACCACTTAAATAAGATTGTATGACTCAATACCAGACTAAATCACTTAAAGAAGAATAAAGTTTGTGGAGGTTAGAATCCCTGGCCTACACTTATAAAAGACACTTATGCAGAGATTTCGTACACAACGTCCGCAGAACTTCATTTCCTGAAAATTCATGGAAAAGCATGTGACGCTCTGCATGTATTGTGCATCCCTACAGCCATTACCGCTTTTGCACTGGCATTCCTGCACATTGAATATTTTAATATCCCCTCTTTCTGAGCAGCCCCGTTGCCCACCACAGCGCGGCGCGTCACATCCCCGCCTCGGCCGTGACGGCATTCCCTCGCTCACGTCCTCGCTCGCTTTAAATTCATTTTTTTTGGGTGGAGGGGGGGGGGTCTGGTTCAGCGGCCTTAGCGACGTGGTTTAGAGTTCGCTCCGTCTCCTGTACGTACGTCATGCGCGGCCACGTTTTGTGTGTTAGCGCATGCGAATCCCTACTTTTTCAAAAACAGTCTCTCCGCAAAGTGATGACCCGCAATGCCAGAAGCAAGGAGATCTCACCCTTACACACAAGTCTGCCGAGCAGTGCGGCTCGATAAGCTATGGATCACTGCGCCACTGGAAAAAAAATGGCCTCTTTTCCTCACTTCAAGGCCAATTTTGTCCAATCACATTAGCATTGCAAAAGCCCATCTTCTAAAAGCTCTAAATGGGTTCTGAGATGTCATTAGATGCCATGTGGGCCACCTCTCCCCTTCGGATACATCAGCAGAAATGTTCTCCGTTGAGTATTTCGGGGGCCCCGCTCTGCTTGGATGGCCCCCATTGGCCTGTCAGAAAGCATTTTTCCCCGTTAAGCATGCAGGTACAAAGCCGAACATACAGCAGCTCCCCAGAAACGCCCCGAGGCTTCAAAACACTGCAAGACTCTGCAGGGTTCAGCGACGCCAAGTCAACTCAAAACGTGCGTGCGTGCGTGCGTGCGTGCGTGCGTGCGTGCGTGCGTGCGTGCGTGCGTGCGTGCGTGTGGACCCTGTTCATTACACTGCTGTTCATAACCACACAGTTGAATAATAGAAATAGCGTTGAATAGCATCTCTTTTATCAGGTGGTCCTGGCCAAGATTAAACCATAAAATCATAAAATCAATAAAAAAAAAAGAAAAGTAAAGGAGACTACATACTTAAAACAAACCAGTAAAATGCATAAATCAAAGAATAAAAAATTCAGTGTTAGGACAAGAATACTCTACTACACAATATAGTTTTATTCAACTTTGCATGCTTATTAAATAATCTAGTTCAAAATTGTCCTTGTAGCTCAAACCAAGGTGAGGGTCCAAAAACTATGAAAGCGCTTTCATATATATAAAAAATTTGTCTGCGGTGTCAGTCTGGAACCTAGATAAGGTAATATGGCCTCGTAGCATAGAATATATATAAGAAGCGAACGTAGTCACGGTGACGTCCCCCATTGGGTATGAGGACGATGGTTTTGAAGCTTCGAGTTTGTTATTCTGGTTGTGGCCTTCTTGTTTCTTTTTTGGTTTTTTTATACAACCAAATGCTGAATAAGGCACCAAAACGGGTACAATTAACTTTCATGAACTGAAAACACGAATGAGTCAAAGTTCACCCCTCGACTTATTGTTTTTTCTTTGCAGCAAAAGTAAAACAGCATTTAGTTTTTTCTTGTAGTAGAAACAAGACACTCGATGTTTAAAAGACAGATTGTCTTCTAAGAAAAAAAGACTCAGTAACAATATGAGTAACATCCTGATACACATCCTCAGCTGGTCTTCCATCCATGTAGTTCCCGGCCTACACATTTTCTCTTGGTCCTTCTTCCTCGTGGTCTCGCTCGGCGACGCCCTTCCAGTTCCACTATGTGGTTTGAAGCGTGTTTCCCTGTTAGCTGCAGGTCTTATCTGTGTGACCGTCCTTATCTTTGTGTGCGTTTGTTTTCTCTGCTCACCAGCCGTTGTCTCTCCCTGCCTAGATCCCTCTAGCGGAGATGGAAGCTCTGTCTCTGGCCTCTGAGAAATCCTGGTCCCTAGCTCTGACCGACGACTCGGCCCCCGACGATTTTAACCCCCTCTTTCTAACCAGTCTGGAATGCAATGTACTGACAGTTCCTCTCTTTCTCTTTCTCCATCCCTCTTCCCTCCCTCTCTCTTGTAGTGTGTTTCCTTTCACGGGGCACTTCCAAAGCCACTTGCATCCCCACTGCTCTCACACACTTGGGTGCAACAGGCTCACATTGACACCAAGTGGATGCTCAATTAGCTAAAACAGCTCATTTGCACCGGTAGTCCCAGCACAATTAAAAATATTGAAATGAGCTTTTCTTATGTTAATAATGGATCAAATGACTCGTATGTGAAAAGTGTTTGCACTATCCTAATGAAGCCACAGAGAATTCCACCCCTGATCCTGCACTTCCACTCAGCTTTATTAGCTTTTTGAGCTCATTGTTTTGGTATTTCTGACCCGTATTGGGATTAACTCTCAGTGCTCTCACTGCTGCTGCAATAGCAGCTATTTTCAGAAACAACAAAAATACCCAAAAAGTAATTGCTGTCAGCTACAGTGTTATTTCTGACAGTACAAATATGGGCGCCAAAGTGAGAAATTTACAAATTCTAGGTTTAGTGACTTATCGGGCCACGGCTAAAGAATAATGTTAAGGGTTTTTTTTTTATACGGGTCCAATAGTTTCCTATAATTTCTTATATGTAACTGAATCCATAGAAAAATGTTCCTGGAAACAACTGTGTCTTTTGTTATTGCCTAGTGGGGAGTGGAGACGTGTTCAGTTGATACACTTCCAACTTCAATAACTCAATTGTAT
The DNA here is from genome assembly GCA_016806645.1 of Ophiodon elongatus. Taxonomy (NCBI): domain Eukaryota; kingdom Metazoa; phylum Chordata; class Actinopteri; order Perciformes; family Hexagrammidae; genus Ophiodon; species Ophiodon elongatus. The sequence continues at coordinate 253,759 of JACSYO010000728.1, read as the reverse complement.
TGCTCGCAAAAACACTGTGAGTCTTATCGTCAGGACAGTATACAATTCAACACATATTCAGAATAAAGAGTCAAATGATGAATATTTAACTGAGATCAACTCAGAACTTTGTCTCTATTTTTCTCAATAATTAGTCCCAACTAACATAACATCTTTCCAGGAAGCTTTTGAGGAAATTACCAGGAAATTACAGACCCATGAAATGACCAACCAACACGCTCATGCGTGAACATGTGTGTCCGCCCTGAACACGCGTCCTATTGGCTGGCATGTGTTCACATGCGTGAGTTAAAACCCGTTTCCCAGATCAGTCCTTAAGGGCACGCTCTATCACAACACTATATAGTTCAGGCCCGTTGGACACCGAATGGGCCAGCAGCGTTATAGGTGGTCATGTTAGCGCTGGTCATGTTAGCGCCGGTCATGTTAGCGCCGGTCATGTTAGCGCCGGTCATGTTAGCGCCAGTCTTGTTAGCGCCGGTCATTCACGCCGTAATGTCTGGTTCTGAAAAACGATGGACTCGCTGGTAGGAACACCACTGCTCATAGACGTCCTTTGTCACCACATTATGTCCTCCTAACAAGGACACGTTGTCATGCGTTTAGACTTATAGAAGCATCCCCACCAGGATTAGTCCCTACATGTCTCTAGGGGATCCTGCCCCAGAGGGCTCTGGGCTGGGATATCCTTTCTTTGAAAGAACGTCTTCTCACTAAAATGAAAATTAATTGAATGCCAACCGGGTGTCAGGGTATAATTAAAAACCAGTTTGCACTTTAATGATCACATGTCTCCCTCAGAGAGGGGCCACTGTAACCTTGGCAGTCTCACAAATGGAAAGTCCCAACGTGTGACACGAAATTGCCGTTAACGGGATTGTGCTGAGACAAACGTACCGGAAAAAAAAAAGGGATGAGGGTGAAGAAGTCAAGGAGTACAAGAGGCGTTGAAAGACCCTGGTGAATCTAACCATGTGCCCTCCTACTTTCTCTTCCCTTTCTCATTCCACCTTTCCAGCCTAATGTGTGTTACTCCAGTCCAGTAGAGTAGTGCGCCTCCTCACCTGCCAGTTTGCGGTTTTCTCTCCTTTGTCTCTACTCTTACCTCTCAGCTTTATTTCTCCTCTCTCTCTCTCACTCTAAACTCATTTCTTTCCTTCCTTCCTTCCTTCCTTCTTTTTTTCCTCAGTTTATTTTCTTCTTCTGTGCTTTACATGTGAGTCTCATGGTCCTTTTCCTCTTCGGTCGTCTTCGTCCGTGTTTGTACTCGTCTTCTGTCCTCTGGCGTCGGTGCTAGTTTTTTTTTTACTCCTCTCTTGAGTTGCCGTGTGTTTGCTACTGGGGTGTGAAGTGGTCTGGAGCCCCAGTAGCTCTGTGATGAATGTAACCCGGTTCTGTAACGGGTCAGACTGCCCCAGCTGACACACAATCACGGAGCAGGCTTACTTAAAGTCACATGACTGTAGGGGATAATGCACACACAAGTCCAGCATCTTGCACTTAAAAAAAGAAAAAAGGGTTTGGAAATTTTCGGCCGAGCGTGGTCTCGTTTCTGTGATGTGTGGCAGCTCTGTGCCAGTCAACCCCAACATTTTCTTTCTGTGTATGCCGATGACCGCTGCCTCTTTGCTCACATGGTGTCTTAGAAAGAAACCAGCTGTGAATGTGTTAGAGAGAGTGTGAAAGTGCTTTGAGTTAAAGTGAAGCATCCAATTCCTCCAGAACCCAGAAGGGCCCTGACTCCCTTGTCTCCTCCCCCAGCCGGAGCAGCTGGATCCCAAGGAGCCACTGGAGGACAACCTGCTGAGTGTCAGGAAGCCTGTGGTGGGACGCACACACTCCCTGCCCAACGACAGCTACATGTTCCTCCCCCTGCAGCCCGTTGGTAACGCGGCCCCGGCTCCAGCACATCTTCTAGCACAGACACAGGGGCCCCAACACATACTGGGCACCCACAGGGGCCAATCAGGTAATGTACGATACGGTATTTATTTCACTTATTTTTTTTTTTAAAGCCTCACGACACATTTAAACTAGCACCTGCGACAAAACACTTATTTACTGTTCCGTAAGGCAAAACAGTTGCATCTGTGCAGCTTATTTTCTTAAGTTGATCCGTAATTTGAGACAACGCATGAGCACAGGTGAGAGACACGGGAGGCCTTGTAACATTTGGCATTTGTTACATAATGCGAGTTGACATCAACCAAGGAAGATGCAGGGTAATTTCCTCTGAGAACCAATAACCAGCTGTTGTTGTTTCATATTCTGTGCTCTGTGTGTGTGTGTGCAGGTTCCAGCAGCTCGGTGCGTTCCCAACCCGACGAGCGCTCCCAGCAGCTGAACGCCCCCGCGGACCTCTTCAGGCCCATCAGCCCTCACAGCCACTCAGACTCGGAGTGCAGACCACGACTCCCCCCTCCCAGACGTGGGCACACGCTCAGCCGAACGCTCCGCAGACAGGTGACTATGGATGTCCCCTTTACTCCGAAATCAATTTTATAACCTTCTCCTGTCTGTGTCTGTACTGTAAGGGATGAAAGCTCAGTCAAAGTTATTCATTAGACCCCAAAAAATATATATGACAACTTTTTCAGCTTTCTCTTTAAATCTCAGATTTCCCCAACAATTGTGTCCTTGAGCTACGGAAGCCCTGAGAGGCAGCGAGAAAAGGAACTCTGGTGATCCATTTTCTAAGTCTGAACTAAATAGATTTTGACTAAAGCACAGGTTTTTGTCAATAATCTTTTTTCTAAGTTACTTTTTTCATCTGTAAGGATGTGTCTTTGGATTAAGGATCTGTTTCAGTGTTACTGTAATACTCATTGTGGCCACAAGAGGCTGACGTGCACTACAGTCCCATTTTCTAAATAGGACTGAAAGCATTGATGTTTTCTTTCAGGTGAGTTTTAATTTCTCCATGCACTCGAAACATAAGTCACATATATTGTATGTTAGCCAGTTATTTAAGATTACGGCCATGTCTTTCCTTTGGCTAGAAATGTATTTAATCAACATTAATCTCCTATTAGGGAAAACAATAATGCTTTTAGTCTTATTTAGAACATGGGGTTGTGGTGTACTATGGCCTCCTGTTGCCGAAATTAGTATAACAACAACAAACACTTTGAAAGGTGATCCTGACAAAAAATAAATAAAAATAGAAAAAATCCCAGCCAAAACCTGGCAAAACCTCCTTTTCCCACCCTTTTCACAGATGAAAATAAAATAAGGAACTTAGAAACCTTTTTTTCCCATATGTTCTTAAATATTAAACACAGGAGAGGAAATAATTTAGATCAGTCTTAGAAATGGATCTTTTCTTTCTGACTGGCTTCTCAGGGCCTCCGCGCTGACACCGCGTTGCAGAGAAATTGGTCTCGAGCTTTCCTAAATCCCGTTCCTCGTTGCATGTTCTAAACAGTTTCACTCTTCTCCCTCCTTCTTTCCCCCCTCCTTCCTGGTATTCCTATCTGGTATTAACGTATCTGCTGCCTCATTCTCCATACGGTATCTGTTACCCTCTGATCTCAGCTCAGTTGGGCCCAAAAGCCGCCCGACCCTGAGCTACTGCTCAAGCACAGATACTCCTGTTTCTGAAACAGCAGCAGAACCGCAGACTTCAGCTACGGCTGGGCCTTTCAGAAACAATGGACTCCATGTTCATCTTCCAAGAGACAACCAGATTTAACACAGACATACAGCCCCCCCCCCCCCCCCACCCACCCCCACTTGTCACTCATTTGATTTTTGTCTCCTGCTAACCATCAGCAACAAAGCGTCCAGAACTCTGGTGGCTCTGCCATCTCACCGGGACTTTGAGCTCATTAATCCTTGGATACTCTTACGTGTAGCATTGCATCAGTGGATTCGATAGCTGAGTGATAGAATGTATTTAAGCCAGACAAAGATGCCATTTGGCTTAGACATTTACCCAAAATGCAGTGCACTTAACTACATTACAAACGATACAACTCAGGGGATTGCTACAGAACAGGCAGCGAGTGCTGTCCATATGCATTTGCCCATTTTGTACATGCAGTGTACCACAGTGATAGAGCACTTGTGAATTTTCTATTGACTAGGTTAGTGCTTTGAAGGCATATAGCTGTCAACTATATACTATATACTGTAGTTATTGCACTTAACCCTATGTTGCTTGAAAAAAAAAAATGTGACAGGGTGATCTTTCCTTCGTGTTGTTCCAGTTATTATTTGTTACTTGGTGTTACATTTCTCTGGCCGGTGATTGGCCGGGCCTGGTCGTGATGTCTTTGCCCACAAGGTGTCTCTGTGGCCCCACCACTCGGGCTGAGGCACTCCAAACATTTCTCAAAAAGTGCTGCTGTACCCCTTAAACCCACGCATGCTTCGCTTCCTCATTTCTACACATTCTGGTCGGCGAGGGAACAAGTCATGCAGACATTTTATGAGTTTTACAGCCATCGTGCTCACTAACCCTTCCTCTCCCACAGTAGCTGCATGCGTACGGTTGCCCTCTTGGCCCTTGGCCTCACACCCTGCGGATGGTTTTGTTCAGAGGGAATGGGGGATTGAAACAAAGATCCCAATTTGGTTGTAAATTTAACTCCAAAACTGTTTACAGGGTGTTGAGTGAATGGTCAAAGGTTGGAGGGTTAAGTGGTCTGGTTCAGAGTTCACTGTGTTTGCCAGTCTGACGAGTCCTTCTGTCCGACTGAAAACAACTTTACTGATGTTAAAAATAGATGTGAGCTTCTAGACTGTAAGTCTATATTTATTTATTTCCCAAAAAAGCAAAGCACATTCATAATCCTTTATACGATAAAAAAAAAAGCTGTGGAGAAAAATTGTCCGAGAGAATCCTAATCGTGATATTGTTTCTGGGGAGTTCGAGTCCAAGTAGTTCATTTGTACAGTCATCACGACCCTCTCCTGCATAAATAATACTCTGATTTGAATAATCATCGTGTCTGATTCGGGTTTCCAATAGAAAGGTTTGGTTGTATCAAAAGCATCCAGAATCTACTGATATGCAAATGTGTTTTTTGATCTCAAAAGTTTCACTGCTGAACACAGATGTCCCCTACTTCCCCTTTGAGCCGGCTCATCGTCACACTTAACTCTGTAACTCACATCGAGATCAGGATTGTCGTCCGAACCGGTTGCGATGTCACGTCGTCCTTCACGTGTTAAACTAAGACCGACACAGAGAAACGTTCACGATGACTCCCATCAGATTTGAGAAAAAAACTAAACGCTGGCTCTGCCTCAACAGAAGCATCGCGCGGTCAATTAATGAAACAAGACCGAAGCTACCCAACGTACTGTTGACCCATCGCAATATATTCCGTGTTCGCGTTCATGGCAAGAGGTTGCAATTGCAATTCAACCCCACGCCACCGATGAGAGGTACATAGAGGACTCTGGGAATACGCTGGCCAGATGGTGAACTTTGACCCAAACCGCTGCTTCTCATCCTCATCACCTCAGACTAACTAGTCTCCCCCCCCATACCCTCACTATCCCCCATCTCCTCCTCCATTTCTTCACCGCACATTTACCTCCATCTTCCTCATCCTTCTCTCCTAAATACCCCCCCCCCTCCCTCCCACATGCCCCGTCTTCCAGGTTGCAGTGTCTACTGATTCTCAGGAGGCCCTGTGTTCAGACGGAGGGGAGAGCAATGAAGGACTCGTGAATGTGGCCTCTCTGGGCCTCCCTCCATCCCCCTCCTCCTCTCCCTCACCCCGCTCCCATCATTATCAGCATCCTGCTCTCTGCCTGGTCCCCGCCACACCCGGCGCCTCCCCTACACCCTCCCGCCCCGGCAGTGTGCACACCCAGCTTCATGACCAGCACTGCCTCGCCTCCCACTCCCCGACTTCCCCCTCGCCTCCTCCGCTCTTGCCATCCAGGCCGCACCAGCAGGAGGAGGCCTCGGCGGACCAGGAAGTGTCCCTCATTACCGACGCGGTGTTGGTCGGCAGCGGTGGCGTCACGGCGGAGGCGAGTGGCGACGGCAGCTACGCGGGCAGCCTGGAGAGCCGGAGTGTAAGCCTGAGGCCGCTGAAGAGGTTCCACAGCGCTGACACGCAGGGCCGCAGCGCCCCCCCGCCCCGCCCCCGCCCGTACTCCTGGTTGGACGACCCGCGATGTCCCTCCGTGGAGGCGTGCGCCTCGGCGGAGTCCGGCCCCCAGCGCAGCGCCACGTCCACGTCCACCTCCTCCGGCTTCGTGTCGGGGTCCAACAGCCTGCAGATCCACAGCCAGACCACCGCTCAGACCTCGCTGCCCTCGCCCCGACACAAGAAGAAGATGAGTCCGCCCTGCATCTCTGTGGACCCGCCCGACGGACAGGAGGGCCTCTACCCGGGCGTGGGGGACTCGGGAGCATGGGCCTGGGGGGATTAGGGATGCCCCCTCCTCTGCCCAGCAGGGACACCTGCCTGAGGAGGAGAGCACCCTCCAGTGACTCCAAGGACTCCTTTGACCTCGGGGTTGGGGAGGGTTCGGGGCAGGACGGAAGCTCGCCAAACCCCAACACCAACCCCAAGCTACTGACTCTTCCCAGAGAAGACAAGCCCTGAGCACTGAACACTGATACGGCAACACACACACACACACACACACACACACACACACACACACACACACACACACACACAGCTGGACGAACCCTTCACACACACAAACACACGATGCACACTGTGTATCTGTGATGGTGATAGATCTAGTAATAATGCTGTAGAGAGTAATAAAGGTAAAACTACAACACACAGTAAACATCCTTGGTTCCATAAGGTGTGCAGTACTGTAGTAGTGTGACCATCCCTTGTCTTTGTATTGTTACTGCCACAAGAACCCGAGAAGAAGAGAACGCAGGAACCAACAACACAACACGTGACTGTTTCTCTTCTGCTACGTCTGCATGCCACTGGCTGCAGCTTGACCCCATAACCTCTGGAGTGACATCAGCCCCCCTCTCCCCAACCCCCCGGGATTTGGCGCCCTCTGTGGTCGCCATCTGAACTGCCTGGTGTTACACAGGGTGGGCTTTGCCCGGTCAGTGGAGGTACAAAGCAATATGAACGTTTTAGAGACACTATTTTCTTAAATTATTGGGCCATAGTGTTTGTACAGGATGTTGTTTTTTTGTTGTTTTTTCATTCGATTGTTTTTTCATGTCTTTTTTTTGTGGTTTTCTTTTTTTTGTCAAAATGGTTTGTCTTTGTCCTTTTGCTTTTCAATGTAGGATATTTCTAGCTTTCTTGGTTTACTGAGGAAAGTGAACGTTTTTCAAAGTGCTGAAAATCATGTATTTGTAGGAATAATATATATATATATATATATATATAAATATATATATATATGAAAAAAAAAGTCATTAAACTGAGTTTGGATTTTTAAGCACACGCATTAGACTGTGGTGGTTTGATTGTTAGAGGAAACAAGAGGTTGCACTTGAAGTTTTTTCCATTGATTGCTTGATTCCACTGAGACACACAGTCAGCAGGTTGTGAAGACACACAAGATCAATTTCCCCAAAACAGCAATTTAAAATTGATTCGACAGTTGTCGTTTTTTCTTTTTGACCTTTTCTTCTTAGACTTTGCTCATCCAACTGACACAGCCTAACTGTCACAAAGGGGGGTTTAGCTATAGAGAGCAAAACATGTTTATGTCTCGTCTGTAAAGTGACCACTTGAGTAACTGCAGCTTCTGGCACTTCCTCGTTGACTTCCTTTCGTCAGCACCCGGCACATGACTCTTAGGTTGCCCAAACCCACGAGCACAATCCATTTGACCTCATGCGACAGAGACGGTTGATAGTGAAGACATGTCCACAGTACAGTTAAAGGGGAGTACGACCGATTTCACCCATTTTACACAATACACATGCAGCATGTGGGGAAAAAGTGGTACGAAGCATTTTGTGGCTCCAGAGGAAGCTTTAGGAAGTCTGATAAATTGCCTCAAGTGATGTCACTTGAGTCAGGAGTCTGAAGACAATAAGGAATCTGGGGATGTGGAGTTAGAAAAGAAGTGAGCTTCCCAGACCTCTGTAGCCCGCTCCTCATCTCTACTCGAGGCCGCATTGGCTGCCGCTAGCATAGCAAACATGAACCTTCCAGTCCGGCTGTTGACGGTCGAGTTGCATTGTGGGTAATGTAGGCGCCAGGGTTTGGACAAGGACGAAGACGGAGTGGAATAAAGAAGACGTTATCTGCCGCATCGATTTTGTTACTTATTATTTTGAACCTGTCCATCGTGAGTCCGACAATGTTAAATTGACGGAGAACTCTTCTGAAGCAAGACTCGGTCCGATCACATCAGACAGAAGTTCGGCTGAACTGATGAAGACCATCCTTGGATCAAGCTGTGCAGATGATGCATTGTTTAGGCGTGTCTGCTCCTCTTGACGATCGTAGTCGGTGGCTCGGGAGCTGCAGAGAGTTCAAGAGCTTTAGCTGCGTATCGCGGCATCGTCTCGATGGGACGGATACATGTTCTTCCACTTGGAACAGGATCTACATCGTTTCCTTCGAGCAACCGCATGTTATTTATAACTTTTTTTCCCCTTTCTTTTTGTTGATTGATCTATGTAATGTCCAGTTGCATAATTGCAGAGTTGTGTGGCAGTGAGAATGATGTAACACTGGTTGTGCTCTGGAGCTCTTGCTCTGTATGTTCCTGTGAGTTAGAAACAAATGTGGTCGCAGCCCAAAATAATCCGTCTGCTTTTAGAACAGACAAGCAGCAGCGTACGGTTCGAGAATGTCGGGACACAAACCTGAACAGAAGTGATTGTATCTAATGCGGCGCCAAATCACTCTTACTTATCAATTTTGGATTTGAATGATCGGTATGAGTTGCCATAACAAGAAGGCAACAGGATTCACTGGGCAAATTCCATTTAATCGAATGAGCACGGAGTCCAACCAAAACATAGATATGTTGGAAAAGAAACGACTTGTCAAACGTGCTTTTCCGCAGTGAGCTGGGGCTGATTTGTTCATCTTTAAAGTGTAAAGATTTGGCCTGACTTTTATGCCAGAGAATTAATTAAATCATTAAATATATGCAATTATGAAAGTGCTAACATCTCAGCAGGAGCTAAAGGGAACTCCTCAGGCAGTTGAGTTCAACAAATAAACCGCCTTTGGAAAATTTATATAATAATGTCAGCATGAAGCGTGGAAACAAAGCAGCAGTAATGCAACATTTATATAATTTAAAGGACTCATGCTGCTAAATTGTAGAGAGACAATAAAACAATAAATTAAAATGCATAGGCATCAATCTCATTCACAAATCAGGACGCGGTTCTTTTAGTGTTCACTGATATTGAAGTCGCCGTGTTTTACCCCTCTTCTGGGGACATGAATCTGATGACACAGTTACATTTGTGGGGACTCACCTTGGGGACAAAATGCGTGTCCCCAAAACGTGATGCAGCACGTTAGGGTTACGGTTACGGTAGGTCTCCAGGAAATGAATGGAAGTCAACATAATGTCCCCAAAAGTCATGAATGTGTGTGTTTGTGTGTGTGTGTGTGTGTGTGTGTGTGTGTCTGTGCGTTGTTTGTGGGCTGCTCCCCCTCATATTGAAATGAAGACCCATTCTGTTAATAACAGTATCTGACAACAATAACGCAGGTAGCTTGGTGATGCAAATTAGAATCTTAAACAACAAGGAAAAGCCCCTGTACATTATGTAAATATGCTTAATTAATTTCAATATGATCTGCCACTCACTTTACAACAGTATACAGTATACCATTATTACGCAACATGATATAATGACCGCAGAGTTGAATTATGGACCTAATTTATATGCAAGATTTTCAATATGCTACACTCGCTTGTTCTCAGTCTGCACAGTCAGCCGTGCATTTAATAATAGTTACATCAGTGCTTACTTGCTCAGACAAAAAATTATAAAATCTCTCGAGAATTAAAATGTACAAAGCTTAAAACGCAGCTGAGAAAAGTTTGTAATCTGATCCTCCACAGAGGACGTCAGCGAGTCAGCTCCAGTGGACTCCGAGGGAGACGCTGGTCCATAGAAAGTCTGGACCCGACTCCTGGCTGTGCTGTGAGCTGAACGCTCACGGTGGCATGCTAACTTGTTCGCAACGACAAAGCTAACACGCGGACGTTCAGCAGGTTTCACGTTTCAGTGTCAGCCGCCTCAGAGTAGCATTTTGGCACGCTAACATTTGCTTCTTGGCAATTTTAGTGTTATTTTGAGCTACTGTGGGCCTGACAGCGTCAGACTAAAGGTTATGGGGTCACCACAGGGAATAGAACTCATCCTGCACGGGACATCTGTTCCAAGTCTAACGGCAATCCATCCAATAGTCGTTGTGACATTTCTCATTAGGTGTAACTTAACAGCAGGATAAAGCACATGTCACAGTGAGCTGACACACCGTGGGGTACACGTCGACATCACTGCAGCAAGGTGAGAGGTTAAACCACTGGAAGTCGGCAAAAACAAGATTTATTTAGTATTTCTTATGTAGCTCCTTAAAACATGTCGACCTCATGGCGTTGTCAGAGGACACGGCCCGAGGTCACTGGGATCAGTAGGCTCTATCTTCTGGGGACCACGAATGTCTGTACGAAACGATCACGGCATTAAATATTTAAAATAACGGATATAAATATTAACCACCAAGAATTACAAATAAACTAGAGGAGACTCAGCTTCCATTTCGACTGCTTGTTCAAATGCGTATGTTTGTTAAGAGAAACCTCTTGTTCTCTATTCGCATGGATGAGCAGCAGCGAGGGGCTCAGCCCCGTCTGAGGAAAGATCATCTGAGGATTTGAAATGTAAATGTGGATTTCTTGCCGGCGGTAACGGAGTGCGAACACCTCGCGGTTTGCCTGAGGACGGCTGATGATGCTTCGAGGGTGAGGAGTTCCCACGTTAGAGAACTTGTAATCACTTTTTGAAACTAACTTCGTTGTTGAAGTAGTCTAAAATCTCTCTCAACAAGCGTAACCAATCCCGAGTGTTTGCAAAAGTATCAAATAACAGTCCAGACGGGCATTTCCACCCGCGCCACTGTCCTTGAATGCATCCAATAAATTGTCTGAGACGACTCAACGAAAAAACCCATTTCAAACACTGTTACATTTTCTGTCAGGGAGTCTCTCACATGTGCCTTCTTTCTCATTTCTTTTCTCTTTCCTTCGTCTCTTATTACACTCCCCACTGCTTTTTCTCTCACCTGCCTTATTTCATGGCTGAGAGTCTGAGATGGGCTGGATTATTATTAAACACATGTATCATTTTTGGTTTTGAACACTGTACTTCTGTATGATTACAGCTTCACTGTCCATATCTCATGTCTAATTTCCATGAATGGGTTTGGGTTCGCGACAATTTACCTTTTTTTTAAATCATCACTATTTATTTATGCTGACTTTATCACCTGTGATGTGACACATTTTGGGCTGTGCTGGACATTAGGTAGGAGAAGGCGCCATCGGTCCGTTATAGAAATGAAAAATACGTTAGTTGACTTTTGCTTGTAAAATATTTTTATATATTTTTCTTTTTTCTTTTTTACAACATGGAAATTTGGTTTAATAATCGGGCTCAGGTCAGGCTCGGACCACAGACAACAGGCTTGTTTTTTAGATTGAATGAAGCGTGTTTAATGAGGCGTGACAGCCCACCAGTTGTTAGTTGGCTCAAAAATGAATCGCGCCCCCTCCTTATCCAAGAAGAATGACTCCTGCTCCATCTCGTTCCCACGTTATTCATATTAGAACTGCATATTTAACTATATATAGTTGTATAAAACTAAAACTGACCTATTGTTATTATGACGCCTGTTCCCGTTGACTTTTTTCCTGTCCCATCCCAGTTGATTAATAGTGAAACTTTCTCCCATCTCGCGGGGATCCCACAGGAATCCCGTGACCCACAGGATTCCTCCCCAAAATGTCAGCCTCTATTCTGCAGTTCAGCTCTGGGAAACACCGTGGTCTCAACTTTCTTTCCCCATCTGCATCCAACCTGGGTTATGTTTCTCTATCGATTCCCAAAACTGGTGAAACCAGCCCTATTAAAACAACTCAGCCCACATGCGTTTTGAATCTTTCATCTGAAATCAGTCAGTGTTTATAACTGACTCTGTGGAGTCTGAGGGCGGATATAATTGGATCTGTAAACCTGAGTATGATTTGACTCCACATATGAATCAGGAAAATGTCTGACAGACTGTAGAACTGCATGCTCTGCGGGGAGATCAGTGGAACTTTCTGAATTATTCACATTGACATTTTTTTCTTTTTAAGTTGTTATCTGAGCATGGGTAAGATATTAAAAAGCTAAAAGTTTAGAAATGGATTTAATGACTAATTCAGAGCCATTTTTTATAGTAACCACTCATTGTTTTTTTAACTTGAGAATCGCTTCATACTTGCATGAAATTGCAAATTCTTTCTCTTTCTTTTAAAATTAATTTAACTGTAAAAAAGTAGTTTTTTTGGAGAATGCATAGGGGTACTTTTACTACAATTATCCTCCAAATACTTCTACTACTATGAAGAATCACCAGGACCCGAGGCCTACTTCTCAAAGTGTGCCGTTGGCCAGTTGTCTTGGTGGCTTTGTTTACGCACACATGTTTACCCACTGCCAATGAGAACCCCTCTACATACATATTCAGGGAGATATTTCATGACAAAAGGCAGCAACATAAAAACCGTCTAGTCGCCGCCCATGCCGTCTCTTGGTTCGGTGGTACCAGACTTGAAAGCTATAACACTCACGGGATCAGTAGGGTAGGCTACTAATGCTTGTGAGAGCTAGTGGGTGGGAGGTGCTACAGGGGGCGCTACAGGGGGCGCTAAAGGGGGCGCTACAGGAGGCGCTACAGGGGGCGCTGCAGGGTGGCGGCTGCAGGTGCACGTCATTGTGCTTAAAGAATGCGTAACCTAGCGAGCCTACAGTTTCTCCTTGTTACTCCGCTCATGAACAGTTGGCCCACATTTCGCCGCCCTTGCCAAAGTGCAGCCCAAAGGCCGTTGCCTATCCCACCTCTATGGTGGTGATGGTGGTGATGGTGGTGATGGTGGTGATGGGGGCGCCAGCACTGATGTTACCGCTTCAGTCTGCTTCTCAGAAATAGCATTGCTGCTGCTGTCCACTTGAGGGTGCTGATGCCTAAATAGTATCTACATTTTTATACATTAGGAAGCCTGCGCCTTTAATGCCTGCTTCTTTTTTCTTTTCCCTCTTTGACTTTTTGACATTTTCTCGTTCGTCCCTCTTGTTGGTAATCTCACTGCTGCGCAATTTTTTTTAACGAACTACCTTTTTAGCCCTTTGCTTATTTGAATGGGGGTGACGTTATCTCATTAAGCCTATTTTAATGTTAAAGGAACCAAAATTGATCCGTGAAATTATTAATTTCGCAGAGGTTGTGAAACTCAAAAACTATTTTTCCACTGCGACCCGACAGACGAGGCTAATGGAGCCAATGACGTAGATCCAAACTAAAGTAACTTGGTTGTGATTGGCCATGGAGTTAGCCCGGTCCCAGAGCACGCACCCCGCTCCCCGTGTGTGTTGGTAACCGAACTTCGCCCCACTTTGCTCACAGCTGCTGCTCTACACCGCTCTCATATGGCGGTTACGGCTGAAAATGCCGTCTCGACTGACGGCCTCGCTAGACGGCAGCCATGTTGAGAGCGACGATCGAAAAGCTCCCGATCTCGTATCTTGCACCTTTAAATATAAATACTTTAATATTCATGACTTTACAGGCCCTCCAATCTTTTCCTTATAGTGAGGATAAACATGTCGCAAAGTCCGTCAGGTATCATACTATGTTGAGGAATTTAATTGGCTTACCATATGTGTTTGAAATATTAATAATTTATGACATTTTTATATTAACAGCAGCAAACCATGAAACAAAGGGCATGGCTTTAATTTTTGTCACTCCTTAAAATACCAATTCCATGTCGGGTAACTTCCAAACTTCCAAAGTCTGGCCCTTTTTGTTTTCTGTATGTGAACAAAGGCCTCGCTCAGTTATTAATCTGAGCTCGAGAAGAATAGTTGGGATCAAATGTAATAACCAGCAGGCTCACACTGCAATAGATTCATAAAGACTGTTTAATCCGAGGCGCACAAAGTTTTCTTTTCCATTTAACACAGAAATACATACACAGTACATCATTTACATTTATCTAAGTGGTCCAAACCCGTTATCTCTGCAGAGGTGTGCATTCTTTTCTTGCTGGCAGGGTGTCATAACTAATTCATGAAGGAAGTATTAATTTGCCGCATACCAATACTTTGTGATTTTCGTGAGTTTGGCCATCGGCAAGTGATATAATAAACCCAAAATGTGTGTTGTCAGCACCGCCCCCCGTCCACAGACTGACTCCCTGGGACAGTTCTGACCTACAGTTTATGGTGTTTGCCTGAAATGACTTCCTCCACTATCGCCGCGCTCATTTTCTGTTTCAGCCTTTGTGGCAATGTTGCTGGGTCTTCAGTAGTTTCTGGTCAATCCTTGGATACACACGATCATTTTTAGTAGGAGAAATTAATTGTGGGTTTTTAGCCTTTTTATTAGGTTTGTTGAAAATAAAAATAAAATGTCTGTCACCAACTGCATCCAATACAGGAGCAATACACGGCACTCGGAGCATTAATTTAGCAGCAAAAAAATGATTTCCTATGTAAAGATATAGTGAAGCAGAGAGTGACTCTCGCTGTGACACCACTAACCTGACCGACACCTGGCCATATACTTTTCAACATTCATTATTTCATTTAACCAGTTTAATGAGCGACAGCCTGCTATAATGTTCATTAATGAAACACTCTCACCTACAGGCACAGGTGCGGAGAGGGTTTTTTTTCTTCCTTTTTTTTTAAACCACAGCTCAGATGTACAAACCTCTCCGGTCCTCTGCAGATCGGCTGGCAGACAAACTGCTGCCAGGGCTTTCTGCTCGGCCAAGTTAAACTTCCAATGCCGTTTTTTTTCTCCCAATAATGCAGGCGGTCTGAGTAGTGCTGGGGTAGTTGAAAGAGACTGGTGGCTTGTACAATTAAACTGAGTTTTGCATGAAGTGGCTCTGACAGTCCAAACCCATGAGCGAGCAGAGTGGACCTCTTATATTCTAAGAATGGAAGGTACACCCAGATTCGATTATAAAAGACTTTGTCTCGCGTGAATGAGAAAAATCAATCCAATATGGCGAGTGTGTGTCCTTGTTTGAACTGGGGTCGTCCTTCAGGGGACAGGAGAGGGCCGGCTGCCATGTGGAAACTAAAAGACACATATCTCAGATGTCTTTTCTCACCTTTTTACGGCCACCCACCATAGTCTCTCTCTCTCTCTCTCTCTCTCTCTCTCTCTCTCTCTCTCTCTCTCTCTCTCTCTCTTTCTCTCTCACACCTCGAATGAGAATCCTTTTTTTCTGTTTCTGCTTTATTGAGAAATCCTAGTTCGATTATTCATCTTTGTTCGTATATGAAACTGTAGCAGAATGAGTGTAAATTAATGTTTTTTTATGTGCATACTTTCTGGTGTTGTATTCTTTTAAATTCACACACAAGCAGGTTCTTCTGACGTGTGTGTGGTCCGGTGAAGACGGAACGTGACGATTAGAGTTTCAGTGGGATTCCCGCAGGAAGTCATCGGTCTGGTCCTGCTCGCAATCAGGGTGCACCTCCTCGAGGAAAACCTCATGTCTCTCTCAGACCATCAACTTGAAGAGGCTCCGAGGGACATCGGCACCGACCGACCTGCAGGCATGTCCTAAACGGCCCTGGAGCAGTAAAGCAATGCACTATTAAGTTGTCATTTAAAAAACGTTATAGGTATTCACTGGGGGGGTCGGGGGGGGGGCAGTAATTGGAACCATCTAGCTGAACACACCACATAATGTCACTGCGTAACTCGTGATAATCAGGCAGAGTTGAGCAGAATCAACTTGTACAACTGTGTCTGCAGCTGTAGCAACAAGTGTGTGTTACAGCCTGTGGGTTCACTGCATCGGTGTATGAAGGTGAAAGCGTGTCGTAAGCCAGCGTGTGTGTGTGTGTGTGTGTGTGTGCGTGTGTGTGTGTGTGTGTGTGTAGTTTCTTTAGTTACTTAAATCAAGAAGATGTGCAATGGGAGTTAAGCTGCCGACAAGAAAATGAATTATAACTCTAAAGAGAGAAATAAAAACTGCACATTTATATTAGCAATGGAACAAATGACTCATGTGAAAAGTATCGCTTGCAGTGACAAACACACAGGGAGTCATCACCAACTACTGCAGCTCCTCGCACTCCTCTCACTCCTCTCAACTCCTCTCAGCTCCTCTCAGCTCCTCTGAACTCCTCTCACTCCTCTCAGCTCCTCTCAGTTATTCTCACTCCTCTCAGCTCCTCTGAACTCCTCTCACTCCTCTCACTCCTCTCTGCTCCTCTCAGTTCTTCTCACTCCTCTCACTCCTCTCAGCTCCTCTGAACTCCTCTCACTCCTCTCACTCCTCTCAGCTCCTCTCACTCCTCTCAGCTCCTCTGACCTCCTCTCACTCCTCTCAGCTCCTCTGAACTCCTCTCACTCCTCTGACCTCCTCTCACTCTTCTCACTCCTCTCAGCTCCTCTGAGCTCCTCTCACTCCTCTGACCTCCTCTCACTCCTCTCAGCTCCTCTGAACTCCTCTCACTCTTCTCACTCCTCTCAGCTCCTCTGAGCTCCTCTCAATCCTCTGACCTCCTCTCACTCATCTCTGCTCCTCTGAACTCCTCTCACTCCTCTCAGTCATATCTGCTCCTCTCAGTTCTTCTCACTCCTCTCACTCCTCTCAGCTCCTCTGAACTCCTCTCACTCCTCGCACTCCTCTCACTCATCTCTGCTCCTCTCAGTTCTTCTCACTCCTCTCACTCCTCTCAGCTCCTCTGAACTCCTCTCACTCCTCTCATTCCTCTCAGCTCCTCTGAGCTCCTCTCACTCCTCTCAGCTCTTCTCACTCCTCTCAGCTCCTCTGACCTCCTCTCACTCCTCTCAGCTCCTCTGAACTCCTCTCACTCTTCTCACTCCTCTCAGCTCCTCTGAGCTCCTCTCACTCCTCTCACTCCTCTGACCTCCTCTCACTCCTCTCAGCTCCTCTGAGCTTCTCTCAGCTCCTCTCACTCCTCTCAGCTCCTCTGACCTCCTCTCACTCCTCTCAGCTCCTCTCAGCTCCTCTGAGCGCCTCTCACTCCTCTCACTCCTCTGACCTCCTCTCACTCCTCTCACTCCTCTCACTCCTCTCAGCTCCTTCCCCCTGACTGAGACAGAAGCTGATTTGACTGTTGAAGGAATACTACACCATACATCTTGTGAGAAGGTTCCTCTGAAGGTTCCTCTGAAGGTTCCTCTGAAGGTTCCTCTGACCCCTTTGACATCCTGTTCGATGATTTTGTTTTTACATTGTTATGACATACAACGTTGTGACTTTTAAATTATAGTTTTCTATGACTTTTTTATAGACTTGAAAAACAAATACTATGTAAGGGTTTTGTACTATACTCTACTCTTATGATTTTTAAAAAAATAAAACAGGACTAATTTTGCTGACTGTACTACTCTAGAGTTTTCGTTCACCTTTTTGACAGGGATTGTATAAAGACAATTAAGCATGTCCATGAATATGAGATACCAGTTTTCAGTTAATTATTTAATGAAATATTACAATTCCTCCCCAGCAGTGAGGAGTGGGGTGTTTATCGGCGATAACACGTTGTAACTTCTTGTTTCTTCACAGAATATTTTTTATGTTTTCCCTCTGGAGTATAAATATATAAACTAATAAACAAACAAACTCCCCTCCTTGTTGTTATCTCCTGCCTTCATGACTGTTCTTCATGTTGCCTCTATCCTTCTCTGGCCTTTCAATTCAATTCAATTTTGTTTGTATCGCCCAATATCTCAAATCACAAGTTTTCCTCAGAGGTCTTTACAATCTGTACAACAAACAACATCCTCTGTCCTTCGACCTTCGCTTCAGATAAGAGGAAATCCCCCCTTCAAAGAATCATTAACAGGGTAAAAACAAGAAAAAAACCTGAGGGAGAGCAACTGAGGAGGGATTCCTCTCTCAGGATGGGCCGTGCAATAGATATCATGTGTACAGAATAAACATTATAAAAGTACAGCATAGTCAATCCATGTGACAGAAAGGATCCATATAATGAGTAATAATAGCAGTAGTAGCGGAAATAATAATAGAAAAAGTATTACTACTAACAGCAGCAGTGGATATAACAGAATGATATCAAAGCATTAATAGAAGCAGTTTTAGTAATACAAATGTGACTTATAATAATAATATAATAGTGCAGGCAGAGCCACGGTCACGGAGTAACCACGATCCATGGAAACCAGAGAGGAGAGACAGCACAGGGAAAAGCCACGTTAGTAACGTGCATTAATGGGACATGATGCATTTAGATGGAGAGGAAGAGGAGGAGAGAGGAGGAAGAGGAGGAGAGAGGAGCTCAGTGTATCATAGAAAGCCCCCGAGCAGTCTCGGCCTATAGCAGCATATCTAGGGGCTGGACCAGGGCCAGCCTGAGCCTAAGTGCATTATCAAAGCGGAAAGTTTTAAGCCTCCTCTCAAATGTGGAGAGGGTGTCCGCTCCCTGGACTGGAACTGGAAGCTGGTTCCACAGGAGAGGAGGTTGACCACTGAAGGCTGCGGCTCCCCAAGAAGGTCAACATGGAGGAGATGGTACATCTCCTCATGAGGCTGCTGGGGAGAGAGCGCTGCACCACGTATGAAACCCTGACACAGAGGGATGAGGCAGCTCGGGGACATGGATACTTATGATTAGTGCATTCATTCGTCTTGTGATTTATTGCAAACTTTAAAGTCGGATCTCTAATAATGCTGTAAAACAGAACATTTTCACTCATAATGATATGATGATATGTGTGTGGATTTGGGAGAGCAATAAACCATAAATCTATTGTAACTCAACCTCCTTAGGGAGGGACGACATGCAAATCAAGAAATGTTAAAACACTGTGTGTGTGTGTGTGTGTGTGTGTGTGTGTGTGAGTGAGTGAGTGAGTGAGTGAGTGAGTATGGAAGGGTATATAAAGAAAAAAGATTTAAGGTCCTCCATACTTTACAAGGTTACATTCAGTACCAGACATCAATATGACAAACAGCCTCTCACACACACACACACACGCACACGCACGCACACACACAAACACACACACACACACACACACACACACACACACACACACACACACACACACACACACACACACACACACACACACACACACATATCTCCTCTGGGCTTCACTGCACAAACAGCCTTCTCACTGTTGGGTTCCATTCAGCATATTGAATATTATGAGGGATCAATTGTGTTTCAGCTGCTCCACCATTAACCTCTTACTGGCTCATCACCTCTCTTTTCCTCTCTCCAGTCATTTCTATCTCTCTCTCTCTCTCTCTCTCTCTCCCTCTCCCCCCAGGATAAATCCGTTTTATTATTGTTATTATCATATATATTTATTTTGTTGGGATATATTATTATCACTATTGTTGTTATGGATGTGCTTATTCAGCTATTGTGCAACATTAGTGAGTGTGGAATATTGTGTTTTTATTGGGACACACACACACACACACACGCACACGCGCACACACACACACACACGCACACGCGCACATGCACACACACACACACGCACACGCGCACACACACACGCACACGCGCACACACACACACACACACACACGCACACACACACACACACACACACACACACCTTGTTGTCAACTTGGAGACTTTCCTGCTGCACTGATCGGCCTCTCAGACCGTGTTAGCGTCTCGCTGCTCGGAGTACGGTGTTTCGTCAGCGGCTCGTCCAGCAGCAGTGTCTCTCCTCTCCTCTGCCCACACGCACGCAAGCAGGAGTGAGTTGCTATGGTTACGGCATCGTGTCGTCAGGCTTTGTCGAGGCAGAGCCCCGACTATAATTAAAATTGGAAGCCAATGTGGAGCTCGACAAAAAGCTTAATATGTTTGAATGTGAGATGAGTCCCCGCAACGCAACTGACCCCTCAAAATAAATGTGTGTGTGTGTGTGTGTGTGTGTGTGTGTGTGTGTGTGTGTGTGTGTGTGTGTGTGTGTGTGTGTGTGTGTGTGTGTGTGTGTGTGGGTGGAATCCCCCTGGAGTTCGCTTGAGCTTCATTATGAACACATTGGAAAAGACGATAGAATGTTATAGAACACGAAAAGATATGAAAGGGAAAGAATGCATTACATGAAGTGGTGAAGTAGATGGCAACAACTACATCATTTATATGTTCATTCATTCATTATTCGGGCATGGATGTTGAACATTCTGCAGACTCATCACTCCTCTTTGGTGAACCACCGGCCGGCCACATCAGAACACGACAGCTGAGCAGTCGTCATGTGACAGACTATACCTCCATGTAGCTGGAAACCAAATGACAACATATTAAAAACAACACAGACATGAGTCAAACTTCAACGTATGAACGCGTTTCACCTTTTAATGCTGGGAAAATAGAAAATAAATATAATGTAATAAATATTAATGACTTATCATGTGGGTAGGGCTGCCCACAGTTTTTATGAAGGTCAGTCAGAGCAATTTGTGGTCGGCGATTGCTAAAAAAAAGCAATTAATAGCAATCTGTCAGTCGAGGGACTAAAATTGCAAGTTTAAAATATTATTTTATGACTATTTAAGACGTTTTAAAAGGTTATTAACGTGATTCCTTCAGTATGACTGACAGTGATGAGTGTGTCTACAATCTGACAGTTAATTTGTTCAAGTTGTCTCTAAGACACGCGGCGACAACACCAGAAGTAATGATGTCACCACATTCAATTAAGGAACCTGAAGATTACCACTTCATTTGTATAAATGTTAAAGACAAAAAACAAGCCCCTCCATTCCCTGTTCATCAGCACTCAAATTTTCATCAAGTGGCTCTCGCTGGTCACACTGGAGCTGTAGTGTCTCTTCACCACGCTGATTGATTGAGTGTTTGACAGAGAATCCATCTCGACTGTAACTCTGCAGAGAGAACATGAATACTTGTAGAGCCACGAGGGCTGCCGGCCGGCCCCGGGGATCCGGCTGAGTCGTCTTTCAGGAGAGAAGTAGGAAAGGCCTCGAACACAGGGGAGGGAGGAGGAGACGGTTCTAATTCTAGAAGAGCGCATTGATCAATGACGAGTGAGATGAGCTGACCCCGCTGGCGCTTCAGAGGATCCGCGCGTCCCCGCAAAGTACCCCGCAAAGTACCCCGCAAAGTACCCCCCTTGTTACCGCGACACGAGCACGTGCTCCTTTCAAAGAGGGACTGTCTTGTTTGTGACGTCTCTGCTTTGAACCTCAAACCAATTTCCTCTGTTTTCACTCAGATAAACACACTGAGTGCAACATTGATGATGAAAGTATTCGGCAAGTGGGTTAGCAGGAAGGGGTGCGGTGTGTGTGTGTGTGTGTGTGTGTGTGTGTGTGTGTGTGTGTGTGTGTGTGTGTGTGTGTGGGGGGGGTAGACTGAACACAATCATCTTCTCTTATTTTTCTCCCTGTGCCATCCCTGTACCGGCCTCTACTCGCGGAGCCTTTCGAGCCCGCGATGCACATGATGGATGCTCCGTCAGTCGATACGCTCTGACGCCTCTCATCCCATCGGTCTCATTCCTGTGTGATGAAGCCGGCTAAGAGGGGCCCGTGGGCCTGCCGGAGTCCACGGCGTTCCGGTACACCGACCACGGCTTCTCTCCCGTTCACCGCCGAGCGGCGTCACTCCCAGAAACCACGCTCGCTCTCTGATGGAGCACACGCACCAAAAACAACTTACAAGAAATAAACGGAAACAAGACGGTGGCCGTACGTACGCGTGTGTGTGTGTGTGTGTGTGTGTGTTTGTGTGTGTGTGTGTGTGTGTGTGTGTGTGTGTGTGTCTGCTGAGGGATTACCTTGGGTGTTGCAGATAAAGGACAGACGTCTGCTGGGGAAAACGATTATGGTTCAGCCAGACCAGATGAGTAAAATGCAGAGCGCAAAAAATGATTATTAAATCAGTGCATTTGTGCAAATGAGTTTCCAGCAGGGAAAACAAGACTTGGTGACGATGTCATGTGAGGATTTGTTTTCTATTGTTTTCTATTGAATGATTCCAATATGCTTATTTATGTCAAATACACTTATAGGTATCGTTGGTCAATAATAATAATTACTATGAACCATGCAAGTTTTCAACTGTTATTTTAGGAATTACCCGCCCTGTGTTACCTTGCATTCTTAGGGAAAACGTATTTTGCCTCCACGGTGAACAAAAAATACATAAACTGAGATTGTTCTGTTTAGTTTTGCTGTTGTTAAACGCAGCCCCATTTACTTCAATTCATCAAAATTTGTTTCCGTTATTTGATTCTTTGTTCGTCATGGAGATTTATAAGTGGTCATTTTGTAAGTAAAGTATACCTTTAAGGCATATACAGAATGGACAAAGTCAGGCATGTAAAATATCTTTTGTACCAGAAAGGTTTCAGGTCTTGTGAATCTGTCACTGGAACGTCACAACACTAATCGTACTCTATGTACAGCACCAATGACGGTTTTAAAGTAAACAATATCTTGTACAAAATACATTCTAATACTATATATTTGTATGGCCAACAGAAAAAGGAGTAAACAGAAGAGACAAAAGTCATAGGGCAGAAAGAAAGAAAGAAAAATGAGATTACGTTGAAACGGGCAAGGGCATCAATGGATGCCCTTGCCCGTTTCAACGTAATCTCATTTTTCTTATTGTTGGCAGTGGGGCAGCATGTATAAAAACTACTGACCCCTGTCGCTCCAGTCAACACCACACTAAGTTCATTTTGTTATGTCAACTGTCGTGTTGGTGTGGCGTACGTGTGTGTGGACCATAAAGTGTAACGTAGTGTTTGAACAGGCGATACTCCTAAATGAAACACCTTGCCACCCGTTGAGAGGTGTAGGTGTAATGTCAGGGGATGGTCAGAACACTGAGGCCTGGTCAGGCGCTAGTGAGGCGTTTGAGGTTTTGTGTACCGGATTTTTTTAAACGCTTCAACCCCCATCATCCAGGCTGAAAGGGGAAAAAACAGCAACAAAAAACTGTTTCGATAGAAGTTGCTGCTTGGTACCTGCGTTGAATATGTATTATGACCCGAGGCGCTCTGAAGCTGTGCTTACAAGTTACACAACTGAACATTGTGGGTTTGTTCGTGTTTCTTGAGTTCCTCACCTTAGTACAAAGTCAGTTTATTGGTAAGAACTATGTTTAAGTATGTCTCCATCAATTTATCTGGAGAAGATAGATATCTTAACTTTCAAAATGATGATGCAAGTTTCCATCCCTGGACTCAGACTTTGTCTTTATTAGAATCAAATCCAGTGATAGGGATTTTAAAAAAAAAAGAAGAAAAAAAAGGTTTTCCACCAAATTCCGGTGATAGCCTTTCACTGGATGTGACTTTCTAAGCTTAGATTAAACCACCAGCAATAAACAAGGGGAAAAATCAATTGGCCCATCATTAAGTCACACTAATAGAAGATTAAAATTATCAGAAGGATCATGCCTCAAGGCCATTTCAGGGACTTTAATAATCTGAGGGCCTTACGGTTCCTTTGGGTCTGTTTCACGTTTGACACAAGCGTCCTCGTGTTCTGCAGACTTGAGAAACTCGCACAGACAAACAGTTGCGTGCTGAAAGTTTTATATTTGCAAATAAAGAGGCACATTTCAACATGGGGCGAATCTAAATAGCAGTCTTGCCTGCAGTGTGCTGCATCCCTGTGCAGCAGTATCCCCCGATGTTCTGTCTGCTTTTAAAAATGTGTGTTTAATCCCTCCCCCCCGTTTTTGCAAACGAAACATGCATGAGCTTTTGGGTTCTGATGTCAGGCTTCACTTTATGCTGATGTTAGCTTCCCCTCACGTCTCCTCGTAGACGCCTGTCTGCTTGCTTCCATCTGTTGGACTGGATAGTGGAGTTAAGATTCTTACTGTGAAGATTAATTACTCATCATATTTATGGCCTATACTTGCAAGTTAGCGCACCCCACCCCCCAAAAAAGAACTTTGGATTTTGAATTATTGCAGAAAATAAACTCTGAGGCAAACGAAACATTTGTGATACTTGCACGCTTTGTTCAGCAAGATTATCTTCACAGATTTTTGAAGCGTGGATGCAATCGGCAGAAGTAGACGTTAACGATAAACTGTAAACAAAACACACCATTGTCACATGACTTCACGCCACCACCACTAAGCCAAAGGCGGACTAGTTGCCGTGATGTCGTTTAGTAGTCTCAGTCCTTTTTTAAGACACGTAAAAAGTTAGAACATTTTAGAACATTTCTTTAGCTTGTGTTACCCACAGACCTTCAGGCATCTAACCACAAAACTGGTTTATATTGTGCTCACATTGCATACCAGTATTTGTTATCTAAATCTGGTTAACTTGCAGGAAACATACACGATGCACAGATAAGACTTTGATTACAGCAGCAGTTATTTCCCTCTAATTCTGAGCCAAAGAGTACATCTGTGTAACTGTTATGCCTTCTGGGGTCTGCTGCTGACTCAAATCGATCCAGACCAACACACACACACACACAAGCACCATACACACAAATCCAAGATTTATACAAATGTAGAAGACAGTCGATATCACACCTAAACTAGCATCAGCAAGCTGTCAAGCCCATTGATCTTCTTCAAGATCTTCTTCTTCTTGGAAGGATGTTGTGATGGAGTAAATGTCAGAAAGGTAAAGGAGGGATGAGACGAGACGGACTGAATTTACAACAGAGCAATAAACTCAGACAAGTATACTGCAAATAAGTCGTTTTTATGGTTATAATTGCAGCAGATGCACCTCAGTGTTGCTGTGAAAAGGAGGCATCACTTTAAACTGAACGTTTCTTTCTCACTGCCAGAACTGTGTATCCAGGTGATTTTAGGCGTGCTGATATGACAATGGGACAATCAGAAAAGAAATGTCTCCGAGCACAAATTTCCAAACATGAAAGGTTTTTGCATAATCAAATGTCATACCCTGACAGGCAGTGTTTTCTCTGTGTTATAAAATGACTGCTTTGAACCCAATTAAGAACAGATTACTATTAACATCCCTCATACGTTCACCTATTAGAAACTAAAAGGTAGCTCCAACAATATCACAGATGTCCAAGACAAAAGTATTAGTCCAACTGGGAGAGTGTAGGAAATGCAAAATGAAACAACAACAAAAAACACTTTGCTGCTGCCAAGAACATTTTCTTCTCAGTCGACCTTTGTTACATTTCCTTGCACGCAAAACCTGTTGCCAATTCCTAACCAAAATTGCTCAAGTATTACGTGACATTAAGTGAGTGTAATGGGTTTCAAGTTGTTTGCTGTCTTGCCAAGACTGGATGGGTGGAAGGGGTTGCATTGTGTTCATGATGCCAATCTTTTTGTGTCACATGTAGTAATTCACCTACAGGTCGATACAATGTCCACGAATTCACTGGTACAAACTCGTGTTCTATGTATTTCACATTGCACATTGTATTCTTGACTGCAAATTATTGTCCCAGGAAGACAGACTGAGCAGGGGAAGAGAACAACACTTTATTTGACAGTACAATAATGCAACTGAAAAGACCGGTCAACGTGACCTTCTTGATTCACAATAGTCAATTATGTTCCTTATCCATTTCTTCAACTATTACTTAAAAGGAGCTATTTGTTGAACGGCCAGAAAAAGGTCTGCAGCTCGGGTCACTGAGACTTTTTTTATAATTAGAGATGTTTGAGGCAGATCATTTCCAACAGCAATCTGCTGTAATCTGCTGCCGGGGACTCGCAGTCACACTGCCTGAGAAGCTGGGCTAATTCACCGTCCCCGCCTCTATGACTTTATAGAGCCGGCAGTTTAATGGATTTGTTAATATAAACCCTCTCTGACCTTGCAGGACCTGTGTGCAGGTTTGACTTGTGTATCACCGTTTGTGGGCAGAGCCAGTCCCGAGAACCTCGGGACACACGGACAGAGGGGTGTTATAAGTTTCAACTGCAGAAATGTAACGGTAAAAATATACATTTATTCACAATTCTCTTAATCTTTTATTATATTTGTGACTGCATACATTTTTGCTTTCCGGTCATAATAATGATGAACTCGAAGAACAATCGTGTTAAGGTATGTACACAGGAACACAGGGGCGACTGTGGCTCAGTGGAAGAGCAGGGTCGGCCTTCAATCAGACGGTTGACGCTTCGATGTGTCCTTCGACAGTTAACCCCAAATTGCTCCCGTACGCCCACACACCTACGATGTGTGAATGTTAGTCCTGATGGGCAGGTGGGACCGTGCATGGTAGCCATCAGTGTGAATGGGTGAATGGGTGTGAATGGGTGTGAATGGGTGTGAATGGGTGAATGGGTGTGAATGGGTGTGAATGGCTGAATGGGTGTGAATGGGTGTGAATGGGTGAATGGGTGTGAATGGGTGAATGGGTGTGAATGGGTGAATGGGTGTGAATGGGTGAATGGGTGTGAATGGGTGAATGATGACATTTAGTGTGAAAGCGGAAGACTAGGAAAGTACAGACCATTTACACACATGGTTAATTTACACACTTTATTGAAAAATCTATTTAGTTAATTTGTCCTATAAGTAATGTCATTTGAAATAATATAATTATTATTACAATGTTTCCTCTTTTATTTGTTATTTCTTTAATAAATTAATATTTGTAATCGTCTGTTTTATTTTTGTTTTATGTTTTAGCATCTAGTCTTTTTACTGTCTTATTTTATTGTCTATCTGCCCTTCTTTGAATGAGTTGCAATTTTTTTTGTACTCTTTATGAAATAGATAAACATGCAGTGGATGATTGAGAGTAGCCTGTTGGTATTGTCTGCAACATCTATGAAAACAATATTCAGCTGCTTTTGTGGACAGAAATTGGTAAAAGAAATGCCAGATGACACTGGCCCAAACTTCCATCCAGCATCTTTAAAAAAGAAACAACTAAAACTACTCTTGTGCTATCAGGCTAACAAATGAAAAGAAGCACCATGGGAAGAAATCATGCAAACTATTTTAGATTGAAAAAATCATGCGCTTTTCTTCATATATCACTATGTGTCTCTACTCCTTCTTTAATTCCTCACAGGGGTCGTAACTCAGAGGGTCTGACTTTTTTATCTCCCTGCAATTTTTTATTTTGTCAAAGACTTTCTAGTTTCTAGAACATTTCCCTCTCAGCTCCCACAGACCAGACTTCCCTGAGACAAGACGAGGCTGCAGGCTACGGGCCTTACAGCGAAGCACTGTAAAAAGGGACATCAGGGTCATAATGCCGAATAACAACACTTGGAGAGCTTCAGTAATATTTTGATTTCATATTTAGGACAAAAAAAAAAACACAGGAAAAGTAGCGGACCTTTGATGTGCCGCTTCTTGAAAATAAGTTCACAAACTTGAAATTATTTTAGGGGTGTTCGCAAACTGGTGATCCATTGCTCCACATGTGCTGGCCTTTGCTACGGTCCTTGGTGTTGTAAATTTCTCTTACGGTTTGTCTATAGCACAATAACAAAGGGTACTCCAGCGATTTCGTATTAAATAGAGACAGATTCTTTCAGATCAAAGCTGATGCTAACGTGTTCACAATAACAATGCAGGTAATGTTTACCACGATGACCATCTAAGGTGAGGGTTTAGCATGCTAGTATTGGCCAATCAACACTTAGCACAAAGCAAAAGCTTATAGTTGGATGGAAATCTCATTAGCATTGCAGCTATTTGGTTATTCATTTTGTGGGGGACATAAATGTCTTTCCCAAATGTCATAGCAATAGTTGTCAAGACATTTGATCTGATACCGCAAATGTCAACCTCATGAAGCCGTGAGAGGAAAAGTCAAGGAATCCAAAAGAAACAAAAAAACCCATTAGGATACATAATCTGGGAACCATGAATGTCTGCACAAGCTGCCTTGCCAATCCATTTAAAAGATATGGACATATTTCACAGGATAAATCACAGAACAGTTTGATCTGCTGGGTATCATCAAACTCAAAAAACAGACCATCAACCTGCTGGCGGCCGAGAGGAAAAGTCAGAGAATGAAGAAAGCCATCAGGATTCTTCCTCTGAATGTCTGAACCGAATCCTTCTCATAAGTTGTTTATCTCTTTTAGTCTGGAGTGGTGGTCTGAGCACAATTACATTCCTAAAGCTCCACAGATAGCGAGGCTAAAATATATGCACTTGACTCGTAAACTGCCATCTAATAGTGAGAATAAAGTATATATATGTGTTTTCCTAACCAATTTTTTCTTAACCTCAATGGAAAATGTCAGGAGGTCAAGGTAAGAAGTGAAGAAGAATTCATAAGAAGTTAGGAAACGATGACCGGGATGCTCGGAGAATCCGACTGCACCTACACTCGGCCATGTAATGATGCAACGACGGAAGCTATTGACGTGGGTCGCTTTAAATAGTGCTGCTGCAAGGAATTGTGGGACGGCATTATCTCCTTTTCACAGGCTGTGTCGCACTTCTTATCTCAAGTTTCCTCAACTTCATGAGTAAAATTGCTTGAGTGCCCCTTTAAAAGTGGTTGTGCTTTTTTTAGACTAATTACCAAAAAGTTATTAATGATGCACAGCTGGCAGAGAAGGAACTAATACGTAATGAGATCATCAAATATGACTGTTTATGCATTTTAATGGATTACTGCCGTTCGTAGATCATCAACAAAATATGTATTTGCCATTAGAGTCATTTCTCTGTACTATGATGATGCATTTGCCAAGGAAGACTAAACCATTGCAATCATTTCACTGAACTGAACCAGAGAACTAAATTAAGGGCAATGTTAGCTTAACGGCAAATCATATTTGGGCTTTATTCAAAAATTATGTTTTTTGCTTTTGGAAATCTCAACTTATATTGTTATTTGTGGGGCTCACAACTAAATCTGTCAATATTATATGTTATTCCAAAAACCTGACTGAAAATTTCCCATCCTAAGGGGGGAGGAGGAGTTTTGGTCTGATGACGATGGAGCAGCTGGGATAAATACGGTATGAATACAACAACAACAACAAAATGTTCCTAAGTGGACGGCATAATGGGGTTGCAGAACAGCTGCAGGATGCATTCCCTATGGTTGGTGTCTGGCACTAGCATGCAAAGTCGCATCAAGCGCCTTATATGGATACATTTAAAGAGCACATGCAGTCTAGCTTCAGTTTTTCTTTTGTTTTTCAAAAGTAGCTGAAACAGGTGTGTGAGCACCATAACATACCTTCGGCAAATGTCCAGGGAGAGATGTTTAAGTACTGATGACATTTAAGCACGTCATAGAGCAGTAATGGAGTGACCTCGATGTTTTTTATTATCTGTTACCTTCCATTTCCAGAAGCAAGTCCTTCCAAAAACAGATCATTCTGGTTTCGACTGACCTCCGTTTGCTTCCAGCTGGGGGGGGGCATGCATGGTTAACAGAGCAGGGCAGTCAGGGGCCTCATCAAGCCCTCTAGCACTCTGGATCAGGAAATCACACAAATTGCATTTTCTGCCATGTGTAGATCACGTTCATAGACTCTGCATGTTATTAAACTCACTGGTTGACGACCTGATGGGGGCCTCACGTCCAGCTGGTACTTGTTGGCTGACTGGACAAGGGTTCCCCTGTCCTCGAGGCTCCTGGTGAATCTGACTGGCTGCAACATGGACAGCTCATCTGAAGTCTCCGTGATTGCCTCCATGGCCGTTTGTGGTGACTCTGCAGTTTGGGTCTGAATGGTAATAAACAACCAAGATACAGATACTCTGGACAGACTGTGTGACCCCAAACCGTTGAGAAGTGTAAAAATATTTGCATTCATTACGAAGTTGTGTGTGTGTGTGTGTGGGGAGGGTGGGGGGGGCCTAGATTGTAACAGACTGGATGTCGGGCTGAGTGTCAGAAAACTTTGATCAAAGGTTGATTATGATTGGATAAAGGTTCGACATGTTGGACGCCATATGAACATTATTGCAAATGTTCAACGTCTGTAATTCCTGCCTCAGCCGTTACCACCTGTTACCATCCCCCTATTCTGGCACCAGTGCTTTGGCTACCTAACAAATTCCAACATGTATTTTAAATCACTATATGTTAAAGCATGTCCGTATACTTCCAAGACCAAATTTGTCATACCAGTGCTAAAAAGTGGTACTTCAGATTTCAAGTCAATCAAAGTAAAGGTTGTCGGTGAAAGTACTTTTCGGGGTTTATCCTTAAATAAGTGGTCCACTATTTCAGCAGCTAGTTCACATACCTGATCAACAAAAGCAAGAAATTCCATTTGATGTTATAATATGAACAGATGTGACGTTGACGTCATTTAGCTTATCAACAACATTTACTCACCAGTGCCCTCCATACTCACAGGTTGTGTTGAGTGTCCATGTCTCAGCAGCTGAAGGGCTTCACTGTGTGGCCAATTACAGCAAGAAATAACAGCTGCAGACTAAAGTAAGACGTGTAAATAAAAAGTCTTCTAGTTGACCCTCTGACGGGAAAGCGTAGAAGCTGACCTGTTTGTACATATTAATTTGACTAAACGGTTAATGTTAGTTTCAAATAACACTGACGGATTATTATTTTGTCTAAATTAGGTGACATAAAATCAGATTGCATCATGATCTGCTGCTTGCAATAAAACTTGTTTGGAGCTTTAAAGGAGAAGTCCACCATAACGCCCTTTGAATGGGTCTGAAATGAGCAACTAATTGATGAAACCAGGGCCCAGTCAGTCAGTCAAAGAGACAACTTCAGTGATTCACAAGTTTTTGGAGCAACTGTCTCTGCATCTGTCTCCAACACGCCTGTTGATGTGCAGAAAAATAAGTAATACTGTGCAGTATTTAATCAAAAGAACGTGTTAACATAATCTCAGGGGGATTCTTTGGTTATTATTATATTATTTTACAAGTCTGATGCTGGTTGCACAAGCTTTAACTTGCAGTTCTGCTTGGCGTGACTGTGCCTTGGCGTTGCACAACATCACTCCAATCCTGCAGAGGGAAGTGACACCGGCTGCCTTCAGAGGGCCGTGAAGAGTCCAGTGCAGAGGAAAGACAGTCAGTAAAGAACTACTGACTGTCAGGACAAAACAGAGGTTTATTCTGCTGAGCAGGCATCAACGTTCTCATGTTGTAAAATTAAGTTATTGTTGTGCATATTACCAAACTAATTCAGCTCTAACAGCGTGAACCCAGTGTGATTAATCAGCATTATTTAGGCTTTGATGTCTGGAGGTTGGCAAGTATGCTGATTGTGGTGAAAATCTATTTCTTTCCTTGGGAGAAACAAACGTGATTTGAAAACTCTGAAACGTCTTTAAGTATTTATTGAACAGACACTTGGAATAATTCAGCTGAATGGATGAAGCTCTTTCCCAACAGCTGGTTCAGAGGTCTAACCACGAGAAAGGGTTGAGCAGAGTCTTCATACACATTATCTCGTATCTCTCCCTTCGCAGGCGATATGGTACACTTATTATTTGGGCCTGGTGAGTTTGTGAGATCAGGATGAAGCCGTCTCTCATGCACCCAATGTTCAGAGTTAAGAGACACAAGTTACATCTAAAAAGAACAACATTATACATTTCAATCAACCATACTTAATCATCATTGACCATGATTATTGTCTTGGCTTTTTTTTTTATCTTTAAATTTTTTGAAATTGTGAATTTGGCTGCAGAACTCTATAAGCGACAGTTGTCAGCCCTGGTGGTGATACGTCGTCCATCTTTACTCTTTATATGCTCTCTGGTTCCCAGAGACTGCTTGTCAGGGTTGGTGCAGAGACAGCGACAAGTAAAAAAACAAGTGAAGTGAGGTTTGGTGCCGGAGTCACCTCAGGAGGAGGAGGGGGAGATTTCTGGAGGGCCGTGTGGGGTCAGACTGAGGTACTCAGGATTTATTTCAGATTCAATGATTGAAATGTACTGCAGAAGCACGACGAATACAGTCTGCAGAAGTGCTTCTACACCACAGGAAAACTTATACTTTTACTAACTTCTAACAACACATATCAGATTTTTGTTACAGTTTGATATCCCCCAAAAATGTTTAAAACTTTTTTGTGGTTCAAATGTTTCCTCCACAGTGTTAAAGTTAAAGCAAAAAATTTTTCCCCAGAAAATATACCTATTTACATAAGAACATATTTTGAACATGCTGTCTATGAACCACGCGGCTCCCAGGAGCATTCACACTCAGTCAAATTAAGTTATGTTGACCGATTTGGCAAATATGTCTGTGTCTGCAGATGAGGGACAGCTCGCCAGGGATGGATTATTCTTCCAAAAGAAACTTTAGAGCTTGTTTTTTTTGAGCTGGCTGCCTGGTTGTTTGCTTTCTCCACCAAGAACCTGTTTCTTCCATCTCTCTTCTTACCCCCGCATGGATTCACAGATCATTTGCTGTCATCATTCATTCAGGGCTGCACAGGGAAATGCAGCTGCAGCACATTCGCTACACAAAAAAAACCCGACGAACAACAAAGCAAAAAAAAAGTAGTGCATTTTTTTTAACTTGCATCAAGAGCATCGCGAACAGCAGCAACAAAAAAAATGATCTGGTCAATATGGCCGTCATCTCACAGTAAAGAACTCAACATCAGGGAAACACTGTTCCATCATCTGTGACTATGTTTGAGCACCAAGCGGACAGAGACCGTCTCCTCTTGTACCACCGGAGTCCTGCGTCCTCCAGACGTCCTCCAGACGTCTGGAGGACGTCCTCCTGTCAAGTGCAGCTTGAATCTGGGTGGTCAGCCGTGATCGCCCCAAATTAATCCAATCATCACTTTTCCTTCTCTGACGTGAATGAGTGTGTTCCGTCATATGCCATGAATGCTCCAGGATGTCCTTTGTGTGTGTAGATGTAAAAAAACACTGTCACTGTTTTGACTGAATGGCAACCAGACATCACGAGTACACACTGCCTTAACACACACACACACACACACACACACACACACACACACACACATGTACAGCCCTGCTCATCAAGTGGATTCCACACTGCAGTTTTGGTCATTAGTGGTGACAGTCCCCCCCGCCCCCCCCGCCTCACTCTTTCTTCGTCCTTTGTTCCCTCAAAGCACTCCGCTTCCAACTCTCTGAAGTAAAGTTTTCATAGTAGAACTCTGTAAACTACAGTCTGAAAGTGACAAAGTTGTGTGACACAGTTGTTAGTTTCAGCCAGGGCTTCATTTGTAAATCGGGAGAAAAAAAAGTCACACAATGGAGCGCTTTGTGCAGCGCATCAGTAGGAAGTATTGTTGCCTCTTCTGACACGACAACGGAGCCTCGTAAACACTACGTGCCCACAACGATGGGACTCATAACCGGCCATACTCGCTTCACCACAAAGCACGAATAGCAGCGAGCAGCTGTCAGCCAGCTGCAGCTAACTCGAGGCACGGTGACGCATGACGGAGACGCTAACTCGCATTATTGTTTCAGCACCACGGACAGCGCTGTTTGTTTTGAGCGCCGCATAGAGGCAGACAGATAATTGTTCATAAATTCCCCACATTTTTTAAATAACCCACAAAACATCCACTGAGCCCTGCTTTTTATTTTACTCCTCGTGTCTTTGGCAGTTCTGAGTCCTTTGGTAATCCATGACCTCAGGGTCGACCTTGGTCAGTGATAGTCGAACCTGGCAAAGAAAGAGTCGCGCAGCAGAGCAAGTTCATCTGGGAAAACCCTCGCCACACTCTGAACTTGAGAGGGGAAAAGTTATTGACCGCAGCCGTGAAGTCCTTCAGTCCATCTGTGATAAACGTCCCGGTGTTCTTCAATTTTCCATTTTCAATGGGCCATCGATGCCAATCTGCAGACAGGGAGGGGGTGGTCTCCACTTCTTCTCCCCCAAACGATTCCCCTCTGGCTTAACCTTTTATGATGACTACACCTGCCAGACATGGCCCTCAAGCACCCTGATCTTCCGACATATGGATTCAAGTACCTCTACGATTGTCTCATAGTTGGAGTTCCGAGAGTCCTTGGAGTGAAACATACGTGAGTCCTAAATTGTTTCCAAAAGCGTACGATGACAGGCGGTTGCAGCATTCACAGGTAGTGCTGTCGCGCGGGTCATCCTCCACTGCTCGCTGTAAAACGTCAATAGAGGGCAGGCTGATCTCTCCATACTGCTTAGGCCGTGAAGGTTTGGGAGACTGACAGCCACTCACCTCCTGCGCCCAAGCAGAACCGATGCACCGTCACATGTGAGGCCCATGGACGTTTGTTTTTAAGAGAAAGGCCTTATTAAGGTTTGCACCCTCTGAAGAATCCCAACAGTTCACAGACGATGCCTGCAGCTAGGGCTGGGCGACACGGGGGACAAATCTAATCATCTATCGTAGGGTTGACCATTGGTGCTTCAACAAAATATAAACTTTTTGATAAATGATCAACAGTAATGTGGATAGAATGACAAAGTGGATGAAGGCAAATAACAGGACAGCTAGAACAGTCTGGTATGTTCAGACTTCACTTTACTTTAATGCAGCCTTTCTGGGAGACTTTCTGGGGAAAACCTGATCTGACGGCATTCATCCCATGTTGGATGGAGCGGATCTCATTTCTGCAAATCTGACCAACTTTGTGTGGGGACCTAATCCATGACAACCCAGAGTTCAGACCAGGAAGCAGAAGCAGAGTTGTAGTCTTACACCCTTCTCTGCACTTCCATTAGAGCAGTTACCCACCCAAAACTATATAGGGACTGTGTCTGCCCCACGGCCACTTAAATTAATTAAATCAAAAGTAACCAGAAGAGGAGTTGTACAAAATAACCTCATAAAAGTTAACACCACCAACGCAACAGTGCAACAAAATAGGAGAATTAAATGTGGACTCTTAAATATCAGATCTTTGTCATCTAAAGCTGTTTTAGTAAATGATTTAATATCTGACAATCACATTGATCTATTCTGTCTTACTGAAACCTGGCTGTGTCATGAAGAATATGTCAGCCTAAATGAATCAACTCCTCCAAGTCACAATGCTCACATTCCTCGAGGCGGTGGAGTAGCAGCCATCTTTGACTCAAGCCTACTAATAAACCCTAAACCTAAATTAAACTACAACTCATTTGAAAGCCTTGTTCTTAGTCTTTCACATCCAAGCTGGAAAACAATACAACCAATTCTATTTGTTATAGTGTACCGGCCCCAGGTCTGATTCTGAATTTCTGTCTGATTTTTCAGAGTTTTTATCAAGTTTAGTTCTTAAAACAGATAAAGTTATTATTGTAGGTGACTTTAATATTCGTGTGGATGTTGATAATGATAGCCTTAGTACTGCGTTTATCTCATTATTAGATTCAATCGGCTTCTGTCAGAGTGTACAGAAACCCACTCACTGTTTTAACCACACCCTCAACCTTGTTCTTGCATATGGCATTAAAATAGAACATCTAATAGTTTTTCCACAGAACCCTCTTTTATCAGACCATTACCTAATAACTTTCGAGTTTATACTACCAGAGTGTACACCGTTAGGCGTTCCACCAATTTAGAAGAATCTCGGTTAGTTTGGCGAGATAGTCTTAAAACATATAAGAAGGCCCTCCGTAATGCCAGAGCAGCCTATTACTCATCAATAATAGAGAAAAATAAGAACAACCCCAGGTTTCTCTTCAGCACTGTAGCCAGGCTGACACAGAGTCACAGCTCTGTTGAGCCGTGTATTCCTATAGACCTCAGTAGTAATGACTTCATGAGCTTCTTCAATGAAAAGATTCTTACTATTAGAGACAAGATTAATGGTCTCTTGCCCTCAATCAGTGCCGATCTATCCTTGGAGGCAGCTATAAACCCTAAAATATGTATGGACGGCTTCTCTCGACTTTAAAAAATTGTCTTCAACAATTTCCTCTTCTAAATCTTCTACCTGTCTCTTGGACCCCGTCCCGACGAGGCTGCTTAAAGAAGTTTTACCTTTGATTGGCACCTGTCTGCTGGATATTATCAATCTGTCTTTACAAACAGGCCATGTACCACAGTCTTTTAAAGTAGCTGTGATCAAGCCTCTTCTCAAGAAGCCCACTCTTGATCCAGAGGTGTTGGCTAACTATAGATCTCTAACCTTCCCTTCCTCTCTAAGATCCTTGAGAAAGTAGTTGCAAATCAGTTATGTGACTTTCTACATAACAATAGTTTATTCGAGGATTTTCAGTCAGGATTTAGAAAACACCACAGCACAGAGACAGCACTGGTGAAAATTGCTAGTGATCTTCTAATTGCATCAGATGGAGGACTTGTCTCTGTCCTTGTCTTGTTAGACCTTAGTGCTGCGTTCGACACCATTGACCATCACATCCTATTACAGAGATTAGAACATTTGATTGGCATTAAAGGCACCGCACTAAACTGGTTTAAATCCTATTTATCAGATCGATCTCAGTTTGTATATGTAAACGATGACCTCAATGACCACCAACGTCAGTCACGGAGTTCCACAAGGTTCTGTGCTTGGCTTATTCACCTTATATATGCTTCCTTTGGGCAATATTATCAGAAAACACTCCATAGACTTTCATTGTTATGCTGATGATACTCAATTATAACTATCAATCAAGCCAGACGAAACCAACCAGCTTGCTAAACTTCAAGCATCTTAAAGATGTAAAAACATGGATTACCTGCAACTTCCTGATGTTAAACTCAGACAAAACTGAAGTTATTTTACGAGGCCCAGAACACCTCCGGAATCAACTATCTAATGATATAGTTTCTCTTGATGGCATTGCCCTGGCATCCAGCACCACCATAAAGAATCTCGGAGTTGTATTTGATCAGGACTTGTCCTTTAACTCTCACGTAAAACAAATCTCAAGGACTGCCTTTTTTCACCTACATAACATTTCAAAAATTAGACACATGCTGTCTCAAAGCGATGCAGAAAAATTCGTTCACGCATTTGTTACTTCTACAATGGACTACTGTACTTCCTTATTATCAGGCTGCTCTAATACGTCTCTTAAATTTCTCCAGTTGATCCAGAATGCTGCAGCTCGTGTACTAACAAAAACTAAGAGAAGAGATCATATTACTCCTGTATTAGCTTCTCTGCACTGGCTCCCTGTAAAATCTAGAGTCGAATTTAAAATCCTTCTCCTCACCTACAAAGCCTTAATTGGTGAGGCACCATCATATCTTAAGGATCTCATAGTACCATATTACCCCACTAGAGAGCTCATAGTACCATATTACCCCACTAGAGAGCTGTGCTCACTGAATGCGGGGCTACTTGTGGTTCCTAGAGTCTTAAAAAGTAGGATGGGAGCCAGAGCCTTCAGCTATCAAGCTCCTCTTCTATGGAACCAGCTTCCACTTTCAGTCCGGGGGCAGACACAGTCACCACATTTAAGAGTAGACTTAAGACTTTCCTCTTTGATAGCGCTTATAGTTAGGGCTGGCTCAGGTTTGCCCTGGTCCATTCTTTCCAGCTCCTTGATATACTGCTATAGGCCTAGACTGCTGGGGGACAACTTAGGATACACTGAGCTCCTCTATCCTTTTCTCTCTCTCCTTCCGTATGAATTCATGTTCTATCAATGCACATTACTAACTCTACTTCTTCCCCCGGAGTCTTTGTGCTTTCTCGCCTCGCAGGTTTCTATGGATCGTGGTTAAATCTGGACCCTGGTCCTATATCCTGCTGTGGTCCTCCCCGTCACCTACTGCTACTATTACATGACTCATTTCTGTGAATTGAACGTGTTGTAACTCTGTTATGCTGTTCATTCTGTACACATGACATCTATTTTTGTACTCTGTCCATCCTGGGAGAGGGATCCTCCTCTGCTGCTCTCCTGAAGGTGTCTTCCATTTTTGTCCCTGTTGAAAGGGTTTTTTTTGGGGGAGTTTTTCCTGAGTCGATGAGAGGTTCTGGGACAGAGGATGTCATTGTGTGCAGATTGTAAAACACTCTGAGGCAAATTTGTAATTTGTGATTTTGGGCTATTGTTGTATATTTCAAGCGACAGTGATGTTGGAGTGATGATGAAGGAATCTCCGCGGACACTGTTCTTGCTGGTATAATGAAGTTTATTACAAACAAGCAACATATGTCAAGACGGGCGACATGTACACCCGGAGAGTCCCAAAGTCGAACAGAACTCTAACCGTCGGGGCTCTCCCGATCACTTATATATGGATGTTGTTTACGCCCTAGACTTGAGTATATAATGACGTCATAAACAGGGCCCCTAATGAAAGACATGTTTCGGACATAGGCACAGCTACTCCTCCATCCTCCAGGTCAAGGAGCATTCCCCAGCGGGGGTACCTAACGAGTATCCCATGTGTAACAAACATCAATGGATCCGACATTCCAAAGTCACAGGCCCCTTCACATATGCTATCTTAATGCATTACAGAGCAAAATATACTACACTATACAAAAATAAATTGAATTGAATTGAATTGAATTAAACCCATTTTCAAAAAGGGGGACCGGAGAGTGTGCTCGAATTATCAGGGTATCACACTACTCAGCCTCCCGGGGAAAGTGTATGCCAGGGTTCTGGAAAGGAGGCTCCGACCGATTGTCGAACCTCGGATTCAAGAGGAGCAGTGCGGATTCTGTCCCGGTCGTGGAACAGTGGACCAGCTCTTTACCCTCGCAAGACTACTGGAGGGGCTCTGGGAGTTTACCCAACCAGTCTACATGTGTTTTGTGGACTTGGAGAAGGCCTTCGACCGGGTCCCTCGGGGGTTTTTGTGGGGGGTGCTGCGGGAGTATGGGGTGCCGGACCCATTACAACGGGCCATCCGGTCTCTGTACGACTGCAGTAGGAGCTGTGTTCGTATTCTCGGCAATAAGTCAGACGCGTTCCCGGTGAGTGTTGGCCTCCGCCAGGGCTGCCCTTTATCACCGGTCCTGTTCGTGACTTTCATGGACAGGATATCTAGGCGTAGCCGGGGGGAGGAGAACGTCGGGTTCGGGGGTCTCGGGATTGCCTCTCTGCTGTTCGCAGATGATGTGGTCCTGTTAGCCTCTTCGGACCATGACCTCCAGCATTCACTGGGGCGATTTGCAGCCGAGTGTGACGCGGCGGGCATGAGGGTAAGCACATCCAAATCCGAGGCCATGGTACTCTGCCGGAAACCGGTGGATTGCTCCCTCCGGGTGGGGACGCAGTGCCTGCCGCAAGCGAAGGAGTTCAAGTATCTTGGGGTCTTGTTCACGAGTGAGGGTAAGATGGAGCGGGAGATCGACCGGCGGATCGGTGCGGCTGCAGCAGTAAAACAGGCGCTGCACCGGACCGTCTTGGTGAAGAGGAGCTGAGCCGGAAGGCAAAGCTCTCAATTTGCCGTGCGGTCTACGTTCCGACCCTCACCTATGGTCACGAACTCTGGGTCGTGACCGAAAGAACGAGGTCTCGGATACAAGCGGCCGAAATGAGTTTTCTCCGTAGGGTGGCCAGGCTCAGCCTTAGAGATAGGGTAAGGAGCTCGGACATCCGGAGGGAACTTGGAGTTGAGGCGCTACTCCTTCGTATCGAAAGGAGTCAGCTGAGGTGGTTCGAGCATCTGATCAGGATGCCTCCTGGACGCCTCCCGTTAGAGGTTTTCCAGGCACGCCCAACTGGTAGGAGGCCCGGGGAAGACCCAGGACACGCTGGAGGGATCATATCTCCCAGCTGGCCTGGGAACGCCTCGGGATCCCCCAGAACGAGCTGGAACGTGTTGCGGGTGAGAGGGAAGCCTGGGTCGGCCTGCTAGGCCTGCTGCCACCGCGACCCGACCCCGGATAAGCGGAGGAAAATGGATGGATGGATGGATGAATTAAACCGCTTCTCCGTGAATCGCCACCTTAACGTGGTGGTGGAGTTTGAGTGGCTCAGTGATCCTGGGAGCTATATTGTCCGGGGCATCAGCCCATGGTAGGGTCTCCCAAGACAAACAGGTCGCAGGGGAGAGTCCAGACTAAGAGCGGTTCAAAAAACCCCGATGAACAGCAGCCCACGGACCACAGCCACCTCGCCCGGACCAGGGAAACCAGGGCACCCTCCCGGAGCCAGACCCGGGAGGGGAGCTCGTAGGCGAGCGTCTGGTGACCGGGCCTTCGCCCATGGGGCCCAGTTGGGCTCAGCCCGAAGAAACATCATGGAGCAGCCACCCTGTGGACCCACCACCCGCAGGTATAAGCATCGGGGTCGGGTGCTATGTGGACCGGGTGGCGGGCTGGGCAGGGGGCATGGGCGAGCCGATAGACAGCATAGACTAGCTCTAGGGACGTGGAACGTCACCTCGCTAGCGGGGAAAGAGATGGAGCTGGTGCGGGAGGTGGAGCGGTACCAGCTAGATATAGTTGGCCTCACCTCCACGCATGGCACTGGCTCTGGAACCAAACTCTTGGAGAAAGGTTGGACTTTGTCCTTTTCTGGAGTTGCCCAGGGTGAGAGGCGCCGGGCGGGAGTGGGGATACTCACGAGCCCCCGGCTGAGCGCCGCCGTGTTGGAGTTCTCCCCGGAGAACAAGAGGGTCGCCTCCCTGCGCCTGCGGGTTGCAGGGAGTAAGTCTCTGACTTTTGTTTGTGCCTATGCACCGAACAGCAGTTCGGAGTATCCGGCCTTCTTGGTGTCGGTGGGAGGGGTCCTGGAAAGGGCGCCTCCTGCTGACTCCATAGTTCTCCTGGGAGACTTCAACGCTCACGTGGGCAACGACAGAGAAACCTGGCGGGGGGTGATTGGGAGGAACGGCTTGCCTGATCTGAACCCGAGTGGTGTCTCGCTGTTGGACTTCTGTGCTAGCCACGGTTTGTCCATAACGAACACCATATTCGAACATAGGGTGGCTCATAAGTGTACCTGGTACCAGAACACCTTAGGCCGTAGATCAATGATCGACTTTGTAATCGTTTCATCTGATCTGCGGCCGTATGTCTTGGACACTCGGGTGAAGAGAGGAGCAGAGCTGTCAACTGATCACCACCTGGTGGTGAGTTGGATGAGATGGCGGAGGAATCGGCTGGAAAGACCCGGCAAGCCCAAACGTGTAGTGAGGGTGAAC
Organism: Ophiodon elongatus; assembly: GCA_016806645.1. Classification (NCBI taxonomy): domain Eukaryota; kingdom Metazoa; phylum Chordata; class Actinopteri; order Perciformes; family Hexagrammidae; genus Ophiodon; species Ophiodon elongatus. The sequence goes on along the minus strand of JACSYO010000728.1, from coordinate 212,620 downwards.
TGGGAACGTCTGGCAGAGGATCCTGTCCGGGAGGTCTTCAACTCCCACCTCCGGAAGAACTTCTCACACATCCAAAGGGAGGCTGGGGACATGGAATCCGAGTGGACCATGTTCAAAGCCTCTATTGTGGACGCGGCCGCTAGGAGCTGTGGTCGGAAGGTCACCGGTGCCTGTCGTGGCGGTAACCCGAGAACCCGGTGGTGGACACCGGGGGTGAGGGAAGCCATCAAACTGAAGAAGGAGGCTTTTCGGGCCTGGTTGGCTCAGGGGTCTCCTGAAGCAGCTGAGAGGTACCGGCAGGCCACAAGGGCTGCAGCTGCGGTGGTCGCGGACGCTAAAAATCGGGCATGGGAGGAGTTCGGGGAGGCCATGGAGAAGGACTTTCGGTTGGCCTCAAGGAAGTTCTGGCAAACAATCCGACGGCTCAGGAAGGGAAAGCAGGGCTTACCCCAGGCTGTGCTCAGTACGGGGGGGGAACTGCTGACCCGGACGGTGGACATCGTCGGGTCAACATAAACCCGGCCAACATGTCCTCTAGAGAGGAGGCAGCGCCTGAAGACTCAGGGGGGGGTCGCATCCATATCCTTGGCAGAGGCCACTAAGGTAGTCAATAAGCTCCTTGATGGCAAGGCGCCGGGGATGGATGAGATCCGCCCTGAGATGCTGAAGGCGCTGGACGTTGTTGGGCTGTCTTGGCTGACACGCCTTTTCAATGTCGCATGGGGGTCGGGAACAGTGCCCATGGACTGGCAGACCGGGGAGGTGGTTCCCATTTTCAAAAAAGGGGACCGGAGAGTGTGCTTAATTAGTGCTGAAGATAATACACAATGCCCAAATGTCCATCTTTAGGGTTATTTTCATTCTCTCATTAGGATAAATCTTTCAATTTTAGAAACTTTTTTTTTAAGATTAGGTATAATAAATCTAATCAATATAATTTGGCCTTTTATGATAGATAAAGACATATACTCTTCTTATAGATATATACCTATATATCTATATGGATATATATCGGATGTCAGAAAGGGCATTACTTCCACTTTATATTATAAAAGTCACTTCAGACTTCTACTATCTTGAAACAGAACAGACTCTATCAAGGAAATCAATCTGTATCTCGCCCCTGTGGCACTCTTCCTTCTCGAGACAAATACATTTTTTTAAACACAGTCATAGATTTGAGAATAATTGTGACTTCAGAGAGAAGATTTTATTTTTTCAAATACGTCTCTCCCTGGCCACTTTCAGCCAGACAATTGCTGTTCTGTATCTCCTGTTGCTCCCTTTGTAGTATTTATAATCATCTCTCATGTTTGATCTTTGAAATATAGCAGAATTGGGATCCCTCTCTGAATTTGTCCTGGCATTAAGGGATGATACAAGCTGATATGATAGGACATAGAATAGGGAAAACGATGAAGAAAAAAACTACCTGCACACCCGCATTATGACTGTCCCCGACTTCACATTTGAATGGAGTCTCCGGCTGTTCTCCTCTATGGAGGAGTAATGAATTGCGTTGTGATGGGCTGCAGATGTGCGTTCAAACCCACCAGGGAACCAAAACATTCTGTTGTGTTTGACTCAAATCCCTTCCCAACCTGGAGGAATGATTTATACACCCTCGATGAGCTCACGGTAGTGCTGGATGTGTGTGCGGAGACAGTGCAGAGACACGTCTTTATTGAGACTGATCTGATGGAAGGATTGACTGTGATTGCCTGTCAGCGTAATGAATGAACTGTGACGGACAGCCTTCCTGGCAAAACTGACACTTACATAACTCCAGCTCTCCTTTTTTTCTCTGGCAGTCTCTTTGCTGTCTCCCTCTGATTTTGTGCTGAACGCAGCTTTGATGTGGCCAATAAGTCGGATCCAGTAATGAAGCGGTTTAATAACACTGGAAGAAAGCCTCATTTGGCCACAATAACCCACACAGTCAAGGGGACCGGCCGGAGGTAGAGTCAGGCTTTCCAGCCACCAATTTGTCCTGAAATTCACACTTTGCACAGAGTATTCGAAGGAAGATCAAGTCTCGCTATAAAAATGTGTAGTTTTAATACTACTAATGATAACGGTATTAACTTAGGGTCGGTCCATCAAGAAGTTCCAAGTTGTAACACTGTACTCTACTGTCTTGATGCACTTGGGCTTTGTTTTATTGTATTCTCCCTCCACTGTATTTATCTGACAGCTTTAGCCCTCTTTGTTCACCCATTCAGCATTGAGACGCCGTGGAAATTCTCAAGACTATCGACCTATAGTTTCCTTTTTTTTCCCCCGTGTTTTACCTGTCTTGCGGGGATATAAATCCAACTACACAGTCATGTTGTTGAGAGTTTTTTGTTTTGCCACAATGTAGACAGTTGCACGTGCATTCCATTCCATTATCCAGACCTCTTGTCCTATTCAGGGTCGCGGGGCGCTGGAGCCGATCCCAGCTGCCGTTGGGTGAAGGCAGGGTTCACCTGGACCGGTGTCCAGTTTATCTCAGGGCTCACATCGAGACAGACAACCATTCACACCTACGGGCAATTTAGAGTCCAATTAACCTGAGCTGCATGTCCTCTTGCTGTGAGGTGACAGTGCTAGCCACTGCACCGCGTGCCCATAACGTTAA
>JACSYO010000728.1:62500-205000 GCA_016806645.1 Ophiodon elongatus | reverse complement strand
GAGGTAGAGCGAGAGCGAGAGCAGAACACATTTCCTGCATACCTCTCTCTTACCCGTTCTCTCCGTCTTCTCCCTCCCACTTTGGGCTTCTGAGCGAGAGTGCCTCAGTAGCGGCGCGCTCCTGCCTCTCTTTCTCTCTCTCTCTTTCCCCTCTCTCTCTCTCTTTCCCTCTCTCTCTCGCTCCCTCTCTACCTCTGGCACTCTCACTCTCTCGCTCAGTCCAAGGGGCGGATTCTCTGTAACTAGCTGTAGCTTAATGTGATCCTCACTTCTCATCATCCTTTCATTGATGTTCTCTTGTTTCATTTTTTTCCTTTTTTACATTTTGTCTTCTATATAAAACGTATCCGCTCCCGATGTAACAGCTGACACTGTTTGGATGCTCCCAAGGTGCACAAAGAGTGGAGGGAATGGAAACGAACTTTACAGCTATCAATGTACCTTTCTTTTGAATCAAGACACTTTGGACTAATGGAGGGATTTTTGTTATTGTAGTGGATGACTCATTGAGGTTATTCGACCCCCTCTAGACTGCTGGATGTAGATTTTTCCTTTTCTTTTTGTTCCACCTGCTTGTTTCACCCCTCAACAACTCTGAAGAACCATTTGGGACTTTTATAGAGTGCAATTTCTGCAGCAAGTGCAAACTTTTGAGGAGCCAAGTGAAACAAAGCATGGCTGATGGAAGCACAGCTGAGTGCTGAACCCTATTGTCCTGGGAGAAAGTCCAGGTAAGACTTTAGATTCTAAGATTCTAATTCACTTGCGTGGCCAGATGTGATTGTCCTTGAAGGTCCATATAAGATGCATGCATCAGGGCTGTCGTGCTAAACTAAGCAGACAGGTCCATTAGTGCGGACTGAAATGAAATATCAACCCTGTCATCTCTGTCCCTGGAGCTTTTGGAACAGCATATGCTGCAGAGGAAGAATACTTCCTCAATTATCTCTGTCTGAATAATTTTGACATTTGGGGATTAAATGGACAAAGGATCTGTGTGACTAAGTGAAAACGTGTCTGTGTTCCTTCAACAGTTGCATCTACTATGACACATTTGGCTTTTTTTATTTCTTTTTAAAAACATACTCCCAGGTGCATGCATCACAAAAGCTTGCATCATTTTGCTCTCAGAGAGTGAGGATGCATATCGTCATCAGTCCTCTGGCGTAAATAACACTGAGATAGAATATCACCCAATAGCTCTCATGCCCATACATTTTGCTAATGTGATCAGTATTAAGTGATCAAAATGCAACTAACAGAATATGTTGCTGTCACTTTGTTTCTTAAATGCTTTCCAAACCTATCTTTGAATCCGACTGTGGCACTGTTCACATTTACCCGAGACATTTGCCATCTGAAAACTTGTGTCACCTTGCAAGAACATACTGTAATTCGTGGTATTTTCATATTGCTGGGAATAAAAATGGAATTTGATAAACTCAAAGCATTTTTTCAGAGCTGCTCTCTCTATGCCACGAGTAAAGTGAAGGATTTTATAGTTGGTCATGGTAGATACTTACCTCTGCAAACATGCAAGCAGTCAGATTTAGCAAATGACTCGTAGAAATTGAGCCTGAAAAGAAGCTTTGCATTGAAAGCAAGCTCATTAGAGCCTTCCATAATGACTTCCTCTGTTACTAAAGGAGATTAGGAATTAAATTAAACCGGCCAGCATAGTTTTTCTGACTATATTAGCCCTTATTTATGTCAGTTCCAATCTAATCCAATAAAATAATAGTCCAAGGACCAGTCAGATGACAAGGCTTGATTACCAAATGTAGATGTTCTGTACAGTTGCCACCCTCACCCCTTACGTTTCTGTCCCCACGCATCCAGATATGACCACAGTGTCCATGGAGCCTGTGGGAGTCCTCGTGGAAAGGGACGCCAATGCCACCGACACACCTCTGAGTGCGCATGAGGACACGGCCGCCAACTTTACCATCGGCACCATCCTCTCCATCATGTGCCTCGTCGGAGTCTCGGGGAACATCTACACCCTGGTGGTCATGTGCCACTCCATGAGGACTGCAGCCTCCATGTACATCTACATCATAAACTTGGCTTTGGCCGATCTGCTGTATCTTCTCACCATACCCTTTGTAGTCTGCACACACTTCCTGGAGGGGTGGTACTTTGGGGACGCAGGGTGTCGGATTCTGATCAGCATGGACTTCCTGACCATGCACGCCAGCATCTTCACGCTGACGATCATGAGCACAGAGCGCTACTTTGCTGTGCTCAAGCCACTCGACACGGTCAAGCGGTCCAAAAGTTACCGGAAGGCCATCGCTCTGCTGGTCTGGGCTGCATCGCTCATCCTCACCCTGCCAATGATCGTGAGCATTCAGCTAATGCCAGTGGGCAAGAAGGCGATGTGTCAGGCCACGTTGTCGCCACTCTCCTACAAGGTTTACATCTCCTTCCTGTTTTGCACTAGCATTGTCGCACCTGGACTGATCATTGGCTATCTCTACATCCAGCTTGCACGCACTTATTGGGTTTCACAGACGGAGACGTTCAAACAGACGAAGAAACTTCCCAATCAAAAGGTCAGTGCATCACAAGATAGTGTATTCCAAGGGTTAAGAGTGTTTCTTCTTCACTCAAGCTTTCTTTCCAACAGTACTTTTTGGGCTTTACTGCTCATCTTCAAAGATTTACGCAGTGAATATTTGCATGTTTATGTTCAGCCATGTGTGACAACCCTACTCCAAAACCCAGCAATTCGATGACAAACAACATTCTTCCTAAACTGTTAAAAATCAACCATTTTCTAAGATTTGTTTAGGTTTAGGCTCTGAAACTACTTGGTTAGGGTGAGGAAGAGATCACATTTGGGTAAAAATAACTACTTCTAACTACTATAACTAATAACTACTTTTTTAAATACCTTGACTGTCAGCAGAAGGCAGAAAACCAAAATTAACCTCTGTATTAAAGTTGGACCTTTTGTTGACCCATCGCACTACAACCTCCTCCCTCTGGGGACTTTGTGGAGAGAAGTTTTTGGTTCTCCTTTTTTGGTGCATGACATCACCCTAGTCCCTGTCCCTCATGTCTTACCCAGTCAGCAACTCAGCTTGAGATGAATCCAGACACATTCATCAGGTAGAGCCTGATGAATAGGCAGGAACCGACTGATACATTCCGCTCACCAAGGCTGTTGATTCAGTCCTACTCCTTATGGAGAGAGCACTTTCTTACAGCTATGAACTTCTGTTTGGGCAATAGTTTACCAACCACACTGTCATTATTAATAAATGAATATTATTTTAGAGTATATGACTGTAGCAGCATCAGTTCTGCTCACTGATTAGAGCATCCCTTTATCAATGCTCTCGCTGCTGCTGCAGGTTTTCTGTTGTCTACTTCAGCCTTGTTCTCAGCTCATGCTGAGACAAACCCCATTCCAATTTGCTTCATAGCAGGGCTTAAGACAGGTTCATTTTGTCTTATTAACTTAACCTTAACCTTGGAGCAAGATAGAATGCAGACTGCCTAACTTTCAAAAGTGCTTCTTGCTCCAAGAATAGTTAGTAGGCTACTCTCTGTCCCTACCAGTGCTGTGAGTAAGTGGGGATATCTTGCTGTGATTATGCTGGGGCAAAAAGGGTTTGATAATCCAATCTTAGGCTTTCATAGTTCTGATTACCATGTCACCATTATTATAGTAAGGTGGGCTATTTGCTATTTGTCAGCCTATAAACATGCACATTTAATCTTGTGAATTCTGCATTTTTAAGGACAGAAAAGCTTTCCAAAAAGGCAAAACCAGAGTTTTTGTATTCAATGTGTAGTTTGGTGATGTACAGTTAATCGAATCTTTCACCTATCACTATCTGGTGCATCACTGATTCTCATTAATTCAACTCTTATGTCGCTAAAGGTGCTGTACCTGATCTTCACCATCGTGCTCCTCTTCTGGGCATGCTTCCTGCCCTTCTGGATCTGGCAGCTGCTGTGTCAGTTCCAACCCTCACTGCGTCTTTCGGCCAAAGCCAAACGCAACATCAACTACCTGACCACGTGTCTGACGTATTCCAACAGTTGCATCAACCCCTTTCTGTACACGCTGCTCACCAAGAACTACAAGGAGTACCTGAGGAAGCACAAGCGGTCCTGGACAGCTGGCAGCTACTTCAACCGGAGGAGTCGCTTCCAGCGTTCGCCACGCAGGTCGCCATCTTCCAGCAGCCAGCAGTGTACTGAGAGCTTCATGCTCACGCACACAGCCTCCCTGCGAGCACATAACAGCAGTTTGTGAGGTAGGAACAGATTTTTCTGGCTGACACTTGTGATTTTGTTAGCTGACGAGAAAACCAAAAGCACAACAATCTTTTAATTACAACCTTTCCCTAAACACAGCGTAGTACTGCAGTCCTTTCCATCTTTCTACTAACAATGATGCATAAACAGCCTGAGAGCCGGTGGATGATTGAGACATGGCGGCTATGTTGGAGTTTTCTGTTAGAAGAAAGGCTTCTGATGGGTTGTGTGATTACAGATGTCATTGATTTCTGGCCCTCTGAAAACTTGTCTGTGGAGGATTCCCACTGCCTGGTATGCAGTGTAAACATGTGCATATCAGACAAGCGGTGCCTCTTGATGTTTATTTATGTAACTTGGTGAGCTTGTACAGCAACAATAAATAGCAGTGATTCCATCAATAAACCTTTTTTGCCACTAATGGTTTTTGGAAAATTGTCTCTTCCTCGAGGGGCACAAAGCATGATTGAATCAAACTCATATTTCATTCGAAAAGAGCGAGATATGAGTCATGCAATAGTTCCACCTATGTGTATATGGAAAATCTATTCCTTTGTAGGAAGAAAAGCAATCAATTGTATTTAACTTAAAATATCAACAGATCTTCTATCTTGATTTGACCATTTATTACACTGTAAAACTCAGTCCAAGTTAAAAGGTTCGCTTACTCACTTTTTAGTTTAAATTAACTAGTAAGTGGACCGTAAGGGCTGAACAATTGTCAAAATCCCAATTTGACATGCTCTTAGCTGTAGATAATTAGGATTAATTGAGCGGTAAATTACCAAAAATGCGATCTTGACTTTTGTCTGGCTTTTTCTGCATGCTTTTTACGTTGGACAAAAGATGGGTTTGTGGAAGAGAAAAACAATATGCAAATTCATAATTGGATATTTTCCTCAAATCATCGCGGACCGTTAAGCTTAAGTTGTTCTGTCACACAAACTTTTCACAAAAGTAATAAAATGCTTCCGTATGTTAAACATTATATCTATTGTCTTGTTGAATGCTATTTTGCCGTAATGCCATTTAAAATGATTCATGGAAAACTTCATTCTACAAGCACAGTATCAAAATTCCCAATAATGTGGCAATCAAATTATCTAGCTAGACTTTACCTCAATTATTGAAAATGACCAAAGTAACGTCTTTAGTAGCCTATTGCTCGCCACTTAAGCGTTTGGTTGCAGAGTCATATATCAATCATCCAGGGGGAAAGCCAGCTGACACACAACACGAAGGATTTTGTTCTTTTGCAGATGATGGCATCTGTTTAATAAATAACTAAAATGAATATGGATCATAACTCATTGCAGATTGGCACAGCAGGATATTATGTCAGAGTTTTTAACTTTTCTCCCCATAACTTCTCCATTGAATCCATTTTATGTTCTACAATAATATCACTCTACATTCCAATTCATCCCATAAGAGGCAAAAGGAAAGAGAAATCCAATATTTACAATCCGGTTCATAACTTTGCACTCAGCTAATAATGCTTTACCCTTGATTACTGTGTGGTGTGTGTGTCCCGGCTGCCTGCAGACACAGAATAGCACTGAGTCATATATTACCGCTCTGCCTTGGAATACAATGTGTTGACTGACACCTACCATAATTCACGAGGGGAGAAAATATGGCTCCATATGTGCGCCTGCACACAGGGAGACACACACACACATGCACAGTATTTCTCCAATACACTCACCACCACCTGCTTTTATTCAGTAATGAGAAGGGTACGAGATTAAGATTAGAAATGATGTCATTAAGTTACAGTCATGGGAAGTTGATGGAGGACTGATATTCATTTTGGTCCTAGTGTGTTCGGTTTAAAGACCGGATGCGTTAGCTCAGCGCTGGTGAAGGTGGCTAGCGTTGGTTAGCGTGGTTAGCTTGCTCACCACTGTCGAGCCTACATTTAGAAATCAGCTTCATTGACTGTGTTTACAAGAAGAAGAAAAAAAAGATTTTCTTCATTTCTTTTGCCCTTATTCCAAAAAAGACAATATTGTAATATTATATATTAATAATATTTAATATTATATATTTTGAGGACTTTTGAAGGCACTGTACTGGGCAACAAAAGTCACCAGTAATGTAACGAATTGCCTTTGCTGTTGAGTAATATGCAATATCTAATTAACCTAATCTAATCTAATTTGCCAAGAATTTTGAGTATCTAATTAGTCACATGCAAACTAAACATGCACATGGCTGCAGAGGGACACATACAGGACCCGTTATGTACAGCTCACAAAGCACTCTGAAGGTCGTGGATCAGCCCAATGCCTCTTCTAAGCAATCACCGTCTGGCCTAATGTGCTTTGAGTTTAATCAACGGTGGCGTTCTGTTTTAATTCACCAATAACAATATAGAGTATGAGATTGTAATTATATTGACATATAACCAGTTTATGTGCCCTGGAGAAACAGTGATTTTTATAGGTATTGCAATATGACAATCTACCCAGTAGGAAAACCTCTGCTTTTATAGTGAGGGACAATTTGGGCAAAACAAGGAAGCCATGATATCAAACTGAGAGTATGGATTGATTTTATATCATCCCGCTGTAGACTGCGGTTAAATGACCTGAGGAGACAGCAGCACAGATAAGACTGAATTCTGGGAAGAAAAAGAAAAAATATGATCTATGTCTGATGGATAAATGTTTAGCTGACTAATATAAATGTATTAAACCTGGCAAACACCTTATCTATTTCCACACATTATTTATTTCTTCATCACTGGATAGCAGCAGCTGCACGTCTCTTCCTCACATGCTCCGCTGACTTCTGGTGACTGTTGGAAAACGGGGCGCACAACGGCCGGCTCAGGGAGACTTCACCACGGCACATGGAAAGTCAGTTTTGGAATAAATGAGCTATTGGAAAACTCAATGGCTCAATTGTATATTTAACATTTAACGTACTCTCTTAAAATGATTTCAAACATACACCTTTCCTTCTTTCTTTTTTTATTACTTTCCACAGACGTCTTTCATTGCCCGATCTGTAAAAAAGAGGCCCTTGACGATGCATCATTGCCGGCTAATACTCTCAGAGCTAAATTCTGACCATAAGTGTTTCCTCATTGACAAGTTGCAGGCTAAACTCAAGAGCACAAATGGTGACAGCTGCCTGGCAGGCTATGTGGAAGTGCCCTAACTCTTAATGCATGCTGATAGCGGTGTGTTTTTACTGCAACACAGGACACTACAGGAAGCGGCCAGTGGCCACAGGAAATGGTAGGAACCAGACCTTTTTTATTTTTTGCAGTCACTGTGGAAAACGCGTACTGTGTAGCCCAGTTTTATGGAGCTGTGGTTTAATATTCACAGCATCAGCAAGGGCTTGTGGAATCTACCCTTCCACCAGCTTAATTATTCCATACATTTGAAGGACGAATATTCCCCACACACACAGGGCTGATATTGCCCTGAAATGTGCTAATAAAAGGTCCCAGGAAATTAACTAGAGTAAGAGAGAATAAGGACATTGGTTCAGTTGCATTTATATTGCATCCTCCCATCGAAGGCAACTGTGTGCACTGGTATCAATTATCTATAAAATAAAAGTCTCATAAACACAGTGTCTGGATAAAAACCCAGCCTGGGCTGTTATACACGGTAACACAGAGAGATATACATTCACATAATCTTTGCCTATAAAATTATAAATAACCACTTTCCGTATGTTGCGTTTTCCCAAAGCACAGTAATATATCACACATTATAATTGTTACAGTGATATGTCTAAATATTCGCCCTTTTCCTCCCAGACAAGAGGAAATTTGTCAGCAAAGGAAGTAGGACTTTTAATAATAGAACATATTTGTGAGTAATATTTCTCTGTGTCAGCTGTGTCCGAAGGGACAAGCTGAATCATTTAAAAGACACTAAACAATCTGCTACAGTGAGACCACTTGTGGTCAGTAAGACCACTTGTACATAATCGTGTCTTTAAGGTATTGTCTTTCAATCTTTGTATGGGAATAAATGTTTATAGTGCTCTCGGGAAGAAAAAGAAAAAAAGCTGTGGGCCGTCAAAAGAGAGGCAATAAAAAGACTGCCAATGCAAACCTTCAACATAAATTTCAGTGCCAAAGAGAAACTGACTTTGCATTTTTCGCCATGCTAGGGCATAACTACGCAAAGCAAAGCGGGTTCTGTTGGTTGGTCCACTACTTTGATCACGACTGAAATATCTCAACGACTACGAGATGGATTTTCATGAATTTGGATGTCTGCTTGTTGGCGTGTATCAAGAGCATCTAATCACACAGCTTTTGTATTTCTTCATAGCGCCGACATGCAGCCATGCACAAACCTCGCCCCATAAACTCCACAAAGGTCAAACAAGAGAAATTGACCGCTATTAGAGCTGGCTGTATGCAATTTAATCATTCCCTCCCAGACCAGACATGCGTCATCCTAAATCATAATTGCTTTAATCCCAACTCTTGAGCTGTACACTTTAAAGTCTCTTCTGTCACATGCTGTGCCAGAGCATGTTATAGAAACATTGATAGAGGACTCATTAAGTTGCTGCATCATGCTACTGCCTGTTTTCCCCATTGAGCTGCCATCTCAGCTGCGGAATGAAATAGCAGTCGGACCTCAGGCGCCTCTTGGCAGCATCGAGCAGAGGTCGCCTCCGGAAAGGTCGTCCAGAAACACGCACTAACTCGTGCTTTTTCACTCATGATGGTGAAAGGGCTATTGATCTCCCGGCCATATATCTGAAAGTCGATTGCATTGACGGGGCTCATTTTGGAAATTGGAAACGAGAATTGCTTTTGTCCTCTCGTAATAGGTGATAGGAAGCTTTGCTTGTAACTATCAGCTATATTGTCTGGGAGAGTCCCCCAGTGTGATCAATAAGCACCGTGACTCACCCTCCCCTGCTGTTCTACAAGATTATACAGAGAGACGGGGATTGATCGAGTGCCCCCCTATTTTATCAGGTTCCACGTTGATGCTCCAACCCTCGTTTAGAAAGGTCTTAAGCTGATGAAACATGGACTTCTCTGATGATTGGATGCACATAAATGTATTACACATTTTTTTTCTTTTCTGGGTCACACTCCCTTATTCTCATTAGATTAGAGCACCTACATTTTGGCACTTGACTCTTATGAGCTCATGCGTCATGTTTTTTCTTCTTTCCCAGATTCCAGTCAGAAATCTCCCCAAAAAAATATTCGGGAATGATTGACAGTTGGTGCAGAGTTTAGCAAAGCAAGAGGTGATGAGAAACTCCAGCGGTTGACAGCTTTTTGTTTTCCTTTTTTGAGCTCTGAGCGCTTCAGATTGCAAGGAGTTAAAAAAAATATGTTTTTAACGAGCTGCACTCTTCACACTTAAATGATATAAGCAAGATGTCAGCGTTGTAAAACTCTGAAACAGCAATAACCACTTATGTGTTTCATGTAGTGGATACGAGCAGGATTAGAATTATATACAATCAGTTTACAATCGCAATCTGTACCCCAGTTCAGACCCAGTAGAACCAGTAACTTTTGAGTGCATGGTCAGATTAACCTTTAAGGGGGGCTAGGAGCAAGATTTGTATTTGGGCCCCCATTGATACCAACTACTTCCCACCTTCCTGTACTCCAGTTCCCATCAAGTATAGAGTGCACATTAAAGCTACATGGGAGCTTAGTTACTTGCCTAAACCAGGAACTGAGTGCTTGGATGCTGAAGTAACCTAATATTAGTCTCGCTACCTCAGCCACATTTCCTCTTGAATTTGATTCAACTCCTTAACGTGAAATCTAAACTTATTTGGAATTTGTCAGGACAGCTGCTGCTTCTTGCCACATTGTACATCGTTTTGCCAGTGTTGTGTTTACCCTTGCCCTCCAATGGAGGTGGTATAAGAATAAGAGAATAAGATCATCGTTGAAAAAATATTGATGTGGTTCTTTAAAACAAAACACCACCCATCTACGAGACAGGCCAAACCAGGAATGAATGCAGGGCCTGTCGTAGTAACTGTAATATTGTAGGCTTACTTTACATGTGCAAAGTCTTTCACAAATTTACATTCAATCAAAATTGTGAGCAACTTATTTATTGGACTTATTATACCTTTTGGGGTCGGCACCCGGAGCAGTTGCTTGCTTTATTCAGTTGGAAATCCAGCTTTGGTAAACTGCTATCAGTCAGAAAGATAAGGCTGCTGTTTAAACCCACCTTGCCCAGATTACACTGAACCTTGATGGAAAAACTGTGCGGTGAGACGGCAGGGATATCCTATGGCACACTAATGCATTGGGGAAAAGATAGCTAGCTGCTGGCTCTTCAAGAAAGAGAGAAAAAAAGAGGGCTTGGGGACTCGGTGGGACCATTTCTTGAGAACCTTCAACTATGGTTCTCACGTCGCACGCTAAATGCCCACAGATACTTTAGGCACTGCATCCTGCCTCTATGGGATTTCGAGTTCCTGGGTTTTGCACTGACCCAAAAGGAAGGACAACAGAGAAAATTGTGAGGATGATAGAGAGGGTCAGATAATTGTACACATTCTAACAGAAAATGAGGACATGTTAGGTCTTTTTTCTTTTTTGGGGGGGGGGTTACGCTGTATTCGTGTCGTGAAAAAGAACAATGTACAACAAATGGACGAGGCAAAATGAAATTGATTGAGAGCGAAGACGAGAAAATGGATGGAATTTGAGCGACAGTGAATGAGGAAAAAGCTGGCATGCTTTCCATAGATTGAAACTTTTGAGTGATGGAGCAAAAGAGAACATTGCTTTCTGGATCGTGCAAAAGTATTGATGTGTGTGTGTTTGTGTGTGTTGAGTGTTGTGACTGACCCAGGACAGCTGTGTGTGTTTATAGTCCTCAGGTCCTCGGCTGCACACATGCTTGTAAATACTTATCCTCTGACCCTGGACAAAAGTGTCCGGCATCTGCGCACAATTTGGCATCCCTGTCTGAGAGGGTGTATTAAAAATCTGCCCCGCACTTATCCATGTTAGTGCACGTCTACTGTGTTGAACACCTCTAAATCCTGCATCTGGCCCGTTTCCCCTTCGTGCTCCTGTCCTGTTCTCATAATGGAAATGTTTTATGTGTTTCTTTGCAGAAAAAGAAGAGGATACATTCCTGTGAAAGGTGTTACAGAATGTTCCAATGCACAGAACCGTGACAGAAATTTAGCATTTTAACACGTCTTTTTTTTTTGCTTTCCTTTGCTCTCTCTCTCTCACCTATAAACAGAATTTGTGTGTTGTACTGTGAAGGTTCCTCGCTGCAGCGGCCTCAATCAATGTGAATTGCTGCTGGACCTCGTAACTGAAGTAAATGGAACTGCAGAGCTGTCAATTTTTCATGTTCAGGCCGGCATTCTGGGGTGGATGCTGACCTTGTGAAATGATTAATATACCTTTTAAAACAACTGAAAAGGATTGATTGGGCGGTAAGCTACGAAGCTACTGTCATCCACGCATTTAGCATCCACTCTCATCTCCCATTGCACCTGTCAAACAGGACGTTTGTAGGCCTAATAGATGATCCTGCAAAACCTTTTTATAGTTAACATCAGGTGATGATAACTACTTGGTTATGGTTGGTGATTGTGGTTGGAGAACAGAAAATACGGTTACGTTTACACGACTAAAGTGCTCGGTTAACCCTTAGTGTGGTCTGTAAATCCACATGCAAAATACATATAAAAAGGCTGCTGCATGGACTATGTCTTTGTCGAGTTGACTGTAATCCTTACAGGGCAAAAAAGGACTGCTAGTAGACAATTCACAAGATTTTCATGGTGTATTATTAAAAATGCAAATATTCAGAAGTAAAAATTAATTAAAAACAGAGCTCAGGTGTAGTTGACTCCATGGAAATATTACATTATTATTTCCAATGAAAAGAAAGACGAAAATAAATCAAGGCTTTTTTGAGTGTTCCGTACATTCTCATATCCCTGGAACACTCAAATGTACTCAGCTGTTTGTGTCCAGATATTTACTGTGCGATGAAAACCTGTGGGCAAGGAGGCCAAAAAACTTTTTATTCAGGATAATATATTTCACTTTTTGACTATTTGCCAGCATTAAGAGTATGCTGACTAAGCTATTAGCAATTCTTCTTTGCAGCGTAATGGTGTCGCAATGTCAGACAATCGGAGCTCTCCGCCTCCTGAATGATGTCCAAATGAAAAGTTGATGCTAGAACGGCTGCTAACAAACCAAGGCCCCTTACATGTCCTGGGTTCCGACGGGCCAATCGCTACCGTTTACCTACATGCATGGGAAAGCAAGGGGGAGCCACGTGGGGATAACTCGCGGTTATTGGTCGATTCAGCAGCTGGCTCCGAGATTATATATATGTATATATATATACATAAAATTTATTTTTTGTGTTTGTGTAGCTGCTACAAATTTTCTTTCCCAGCAGACGACTTTTGCATGTCGCCATCCTTCAAGACTTGGGATTGGTTCTGCTATGCAGCTTTTTTTTGCTTTTTTTTGACTCAATAACTGGTTCCACCCACTTTAAGCAACAACACCAGGGAGATGGTCTTCAGTCTCTGGTTGAGCAAAGTGTTTACTGACTTGTGAGTCCAGCAATGTCCCCATGGACATTCAATTACTGGATTACTATGACACTGACGTGTCCTTTATTCAATTATTTCTAAAGCGGATTATGGCTGTCTATGCACGATGACCATCGGACATATGATATCCTCAGAAAGGGAAAGTCATGAGGAAATCTAAACTTATGTGTATCGTGTCCCGACTACAGTTATGACTCTGACAAAAAATGTGATTTTTTGCCGCATATTGTGGCAATTGGGAGCTCATGCTTTTAAAGTACCTTAAACCTTCTGTTAACCAGTCACGGACAAATGAGTGTTTACGAGAGTGTTTTGGACACACATTTGGTCTTTTTCATGGCTACTTTGATGAATACAACCAGCAGTAATGTTATTACTTACATCTGTGCATTTCCTGACGTGACAAGTCCATATGTCTGCTATGCAAAAAGCCCCGTTTTGTCCTTGAAAGGGTGTCACTGCAGAAATAGGAACCAGACTTGGCTGCTTGTCCTCGAGATACCACACAGTTGGCACGGGACCAAGACGTGAAAGTCTCTTTGAGATCATGTCAAAATGGATGCATTATTTATTATGGAAAAAAGGATTCATCTGAATCAAGCGCATTCTGCTGTAATGGCCTCCCCAAGGGCCAGACAGGATTTGGACATGATACCTTCATCCCTCAGCAGACATTTTCTGGCTGAAGGAGCACATTTGATCATGACACCAGGAAGACTCCAAATGAGTCGGATGCATTATTTAAACTTTCCTGAAACAAAGTGCCCTCTGTTTCCGACCTCCACTCTTCGGATCGCTGTTTACCGTTTCTGTCTGTTTTCTATCGGTACACGTCTTCATCTCTCTTGTGTGTGTCCGTCTCCCCGGCCAAACAAGAAAAATCAATCTCTCTGAAGGACAGGTTGGATAGGGATCTGAAGCAGCCACGCTCACATGTTTGAGCTTCTGCCCTAATCACTAGTAGGGGGTTGAACTGTTAGCCATGGGAAGAAAGTTATCTGCTATAACAGTAAACCAAAATATGTTTCTTTAATTTATTTTTTAAATATTTGTCTGCGTGGGGCTGTTTGCTGAGGGGTACACTGGTGCAGGCTAATCTGGTGCAATAAATCGAGTAGTCAAATCTCTCTCTCTCTCTCTCTCGCTCTCATGACATGGCCAAAAGTGTACACTGTAAAAAAGCAAATTCATATTCTTGGAGGTGACTTGGGAGTATGCCCCCCCACCCACCCTAGAGGGTCTGCGGTCCACCCACTACAGTCTCACAAAATCCTCTGTGAAACACTGTAGGACATCATCCAAACCTGGATGCCACCAGCACCACTTTTAAAACCTGTCAACCTGCTAACTCAGATATTGACTTTTATTTGCAAATATCATCTGGCAACAATGAACGACAATATCTTTTCAACTTTTCAGAAGCTCATACACATAGAAAACCACAGCTTAATTGAAAATAACTGTAGTAAAAGAAAAAAAGTAGGTGTGCAAATTACCCACACAATTTAGTCAGCATGAAGAAATCTAGTTACTGGGCATAAATAAAAAAAAGAAAAACACTGCAGATCTGCCTGCCCAAATACCAAAGGTGTTTGTCATTAACACACTGTTGGCCCTATTTGACTGTGCTGAAGCCAATAGTCAAAATCAAAATGTAATTACACAAGAGGGCATGCTGGTGACTGCATTCACTGAGGCAATGCACCAAAATATCCAAATTAGGGGCTGTACAAAACTTATTGTGTGGGGAAGTTGGCTGAGCCTTGTTTTAAACTTCTTAAATACTTTAAGTCCACCATCTATAAATAACAAAGGCAAAGAGAAATGATAAAAAAATTTAAGAAGGTGTACAAAGACCTTAACAAACAACCTAAATGATCTCATTATTGTATTTGATCCACTTTTTGTACTTTTTAATCCCCTATGCTCTTTCTCTGTCCGTCTTACCCCTTCCCATGACGCTATCTACAATAGTGGAATAATGCTGTGGTCCTCCAGCTTTGTGACGTGTTAGAGCCTCGGAGACAAAATACAAATATAGCACTGACCTTGCTGCGTCACCTTTAGTCAGCAAACAAAAGGATCAAGTGATCTATCATTAGGAAACATTCAATATTGTCGGTATACTGAGCGTAAAATGGAAACATTTACACCTTGCACTGTTTACTCTGGATTCAAGAGATGTCCTTTGAGGCTTAATGTGATGCTGCTGCGTTTACGAAACGCACTCTAAATGTGTGTTCACAGTCATAATTCTCAGTTTCCGTTGGGAGTCCATATTATTTGCGTTGTCTTGCTGCTGAGCCAAAGCAGGGACAACCACTAACAAGTTTACCTGGTTCGTATTAGGGTTGGGTATCAGTACTTTTAAAAGGTATCAACCAAAATAACCCAGTGCCAAGTAGTATCAAAACGATACCCAGATTCCATCCTTTTTGTGCCCAGATTGAGAAAGTAAATCCTGTTGGTAGGGTTTTGCTGGCAGCCGATCACTGTCAGTGTTCCCCGAGCATCCAGCTAGCGATGCGAACAGCGTTAACAATGCTGATAACACCGACGTTGCTTCCAGTGTTAACCGGAGGGAGCACCAGTGGATGGGCAATGAGGCCGTAGTGACCCATGAGATGACTCGTAGTTGGTGGAATGAAGTAAAAAAAAAAAATTATAAAAATGAAGTAGTATTTGTATCGGTATCACTTTAAGGGTACTGACACGTGCTGGTACTGGAATACCCAGCCCTAGTTAGTATCATGAGAGAATGATTTTTACAACAACCTGAACACCTTGAGGCACGCGGATGCTGGAACTTTAACATAACGTTCAGCATTCTCTGACGATTCAGCCAACACCCAGGGGCTCCACATTCGAAAGGCGTTTGTTGGTTTTAAATCTAGGGACAAACCTGAGTTCCTGAGGCAACATGAGCACAGTATCCTGCTGGAAGGCTCTATTTGAAAAGCGTGGCTAGGAAGGAGTTCTCTGAGAGTCCCTTCTGGAGGTAATCAGATGGTAATTACATGAAAGAAGAAAAGGAAAATGTAGTTTGATAGCACAGACTTGAGCAGGTGATGAAAATGTAATTTTAATGTGGTGTGAAATTAAAAGCCTGAAATAGAAAACTAAAATTGTTATATTGACAATTGTAATAAGTATGTTGGAAAGCGGAAATGGAAAATGAACTGTAAATTATAACAGTATAAGTCATCGTCATTCTATTTATTTTATTCCTGATTTGATGGTGGGGAGCCTCCCAATGTGAAATCCAGGCTTCCATCACCATCACCAGCACTCCATACAATAAAGCAATTATGATTCTTCCCTTGATATATACACTATATTCAGTCAGTGATTCCCCCGTACCTGACTACAGACGATAGAGTACCATTTCCATCAGCCCGACTTTAATAACCATAGGGATAAAAAAAAAAATATATATATATTTTGTGAAACCGTCTATATGATGTGGATTTCATAAACCGAAAGAGAAGCATTCCATTCAGCATAAAGCACAGGAATTTCATTTTAGATGCAAGTAGGGGTCAACAAGCTGGTGAACAATATATTTTGCTGCTTGCCGAAGAGCGACAACAGTTGTTACGGCTATGCACCGGTATGACGGTATATGAAAAATTCATACCGTATGGAAATTTAAAACCGGTATACCGCACAGCCCTAGTCGTACGCCTTGCGTCATGTCTTCGACATGATTACCATATTTCTGGGGATGAGCGAAATCGGAAATAAATCCACAAATTAACTGCGCCCTTATTTTAGCCGCTTGAAAAAAGTAGCGCCATATAACCCACATTTTACGGTACAATGTTTACTGAGGGAATAAATCAAGAGAAGTAGAGTCATTTTATCATAGACTTCTATACAATCTGACTTATTTTTGTAACCGGAGGAGTCGCCCCCTGATGGTCAGTAGAGAGAATGCAAATTTTAAGACACGCATTGGTTTCACTCGGCTGAGTGTTGCAGTGACGTTAGCTGCCTGAACTAGCTCACTCAGTAAGCTTCTTTCTTGCACTGCAGTGTTGATGAGCGTTCGATGTAAAGTTACCTCACATTCAGATACCGTTTTTTATTTTCTGATAACATTTCAAAAGATTTTAGTACAAGATAAAACAATTCTGTGACTTTTTAATTGATTAATAATAATTCATTAATGACTCAATGACTGCTATTACATATAACTCAATGCTTCTACTGGAAGCTATGGTTGTATTTTAAATACAGGCTGAATTTGCTGGTTTGCATAACATGCGTTCCAACATGTCTAGATTCAGGAGGATTTGTACATCTATGTGTATATCCTGTTCTTGCCTTGACATCTCAGAAGCCATCCGACTCTGATTGTGAACTTAGTCCGTGCCAAAATCAATGACGATTTTAAGCCTTGTGTTGTATCCCCAGCTTCACTGCACCGCATGCATCTTTCCTATTCATGCCTCATTTATACATGAGTCACTGTCTGGGCGTTTGAGCTGTTTGAATAAATTAGTTGATGTGCCTAATTAGCGGATGCTGAGTGCGCAGTACAAAGTTATCCGTACTCTTTGGCCCAACACAACAACATCAGTGTCACTGAGGTCACAGCGGTGCAGGCAGAGAACGTCAGGACACAATCTTTATTTCTATTACTCTTTATTAGTTCAAGGGCAAAATATTTTTTATGCAGACAAAAACAAAAATCTAGTGTCAGCCAGCATCAGACATTTGCAGTATTTCAACTGGAATAATTACAATAGCCTGTGAATGTTGGTATAACAAGACTGAAGTGAAATAAGTGTAAAAATGATAGTGGTTGCCATGCAACATGCTTTGGCTGGTAAGACGTTTACCATGTCCATCATTTTAGTTTACATATTACCACCTTGTAGAGGTGATCAGTCAAACAAGCCAGCAAATAATTGGAAAACAACTCACTTGGAGTTGCGTTTTCTGTCAATTCTTTCCGTTTGTTGAGGGGAACTGCAGAGTTGAGAAACAATTATCCTTCTCTACATGTGACCCTTTTCACATTACACATAGTCATCTCACCCTATTGCAATATGATACTGTTGATTAGTGCTGTTTTAAAAATGGCCCAATATAAAAAGTCACGGGATCACAAAAGTCAATCCAGTTCAAACCAAAGTGGTGAACTTATTTTCTCCCCGATTACTGTCTTGTAGAATTGTAAAATATTAAAATATAATTAAATAATAATAATTGGTTATATTAAGGCAACAAAAGTACAATAAATATGTGTTTGCACCATCCATCCACCCCGAGCTCTGTAGACTTTCATTAGAAATGCATTTGTGATGAGTCAAAAACAAACGTGGAGAGAAAATACTTTTAGATTGAAACGTTATTGACAGTGCAGTTTAGTTGTATGGGAACATAATTTTGTATGAGACCAGGCAGGTGTATGAATGTAAGATAATACAAGCTTAAGAGAGATGCTTTGGAGGTCTGAGCAGTGAACAATAGGGCAGAAAAGCTCAGGGTCTGAAATTGTGCTTTTCTCCTGTGACCACTAAACCAATCCCGAGGTTGTTTGAGATGTTGGAGGGACGTGGAAGGCTCTAGCAGACTCTACCTCTTTCAGACAATCGGGTGCTTTTGATATTAGGGGCTGCTGAAAGGCCACAATGACAGATGGAGCTTAAGCCAATCTGGACAAATGATGTGTGAGCGCACTGCAGTCCCTCACATGGACCTTTTGAACCTCATAAAACACTCACACACAAGACTAGCCAGCAAAATGGAGAGTGAAAGACAGATGGGGGAAGCAACAGAGAGTGACTGGACAGGAGCAATCGAGATATTTGAAGTGGTGAGGGATGAAATAAGGATATCTGGCGGAGAGTCTAGGACCTGTAACATGAGAAATAATTGTCCAAAACAACTGATGAAAGCTAAGAGGGAGCGTCCACAGAGTTCGATCCGAATGATTAACAATGCTGAATATTTACATGTTTAGCATCCATTAGTCTGAGATTAAATGTCTCTTACTGAAGGTTCTCACAGACTAATTGTTCTGTCACACAAATTTACTCTGAGAAGGCCATAACTGCAATCAGTATGCCGTGTCCACAAATACAAATAGAGGGCTTTCCAGGCCGAGAGTAAGTGGCTCGTATGGTCACACATGCTTTGTCTACCACACGCACACACACACACACACACACACACACACACACACACACACACACACACACACACACACACACACACACACACACAAGGCTTGAATCCCACTATGATTAGGCCACTTCAATAATGTGAAAATGATGAATAACAATTTAGACTCCCGTCCCAGAGGGTGGGAAACTATTCACCTCAATAAGCCATTTGAGTAGTTTAGTCTCTAATTGTTTTTATTAAAACATGTCAAAGTGCCGACAGGTCCAGATATGTTCATCTATTTCCAGGACAAATCAAACACATTTCGTTAGTTTTCTTTTGCCAGAAAAACAAGCATTTAAAGCCTTGACAAATGTAACAGGATGTTCTCCTCATTATGGGGTCTCCCTGCTGGAAATGAAAAAACATCCCAATTTGTAAGAATGTGGCCCAGTTTACTTAAGTCGATGTGAATTATGGCACAAAGCACGCAAGTTTCCAGGACATTCATATTCTTTTTACTTTTTAAATGCATTTTACCTGTTCCCGTTGAATATAAAGCATTTATGGACACAAAGCAAAAAAGAGTTGCCAAGTTATATTTCATGCCTGAGACCAAGAGAGCCTGACTTTTACTTATTAGTGTGGTTTAAAGGGTAGATCTATTTTTCTTATCGTCACTAAATCCCACAAAAATATTCAAACCAAAAATAAATTAATTCTACTAAAAAGTATTGATATATCTTATTTGTGCAATATATCCTTCCTCTGGACCTCAGAGTTCCATTGTTGTCCAAACAACCCACCACAGATGGAGTCGGGACGTCAGGACCTTCAACAAGACAGACTGAGACCTCCACCCGCATGTTTCTTTGCGCTTCTTTAGTCTATTTTTATTGCGTCTAGTGAAGTGTAATCTGCATAGACAGTTGTTTGAAATGTTGTTGTTAAATCACACAAACATCCTGCTGTATATGTGTTTGGAACTGTACATTGATTGATTAAGGCTCCCAGTCCGTCTGTGAGCTCGCCTGATTCAGGCAAATTCCCCTCACTCACCACAGTGAGCAAGGGAATAAAATCAATTACTCAATACAAAAGGCCGACACACACTGTTGATTTCTTCTACATGAAAACTGTTTTGGTGAGATAATTGTCGAAGGCACAACTCATCTCCTCAGGATCTGCTGCGGACAGACGGGCAGAGACGTCTACGGAAGACAGAGTCAGTGTGGATTGAAATGACTCGCGTCTCGCTTACGTCTCGTTTCCAGTGGGGATTCCCAGTTAAGGTTGGCCTGAACTCCAAAGTCCATTTGGTCCAAACCAAGGACGTTTGTCTACTCTTGAAGTCCAAAGGCATTTTTAACCCACATGATATCGGCTCTGAAGATGTGTGTTGGGGAAGAAGCCATTCATCTCTAAGCCGCAGCTTATTTCTCTTCTAATAACCTTCATTTCAATCAGCAGAGACTTATTTAGAATTTAACAATAATTTATTACAATTGCATAACATTTGAATAATGCAAAGTCTTTGGCGATTGGACTGAAAACAGGATAATCAAGGGGTAGTGATGCTGAGGTCTGATAAGGCAGAATCCCCCCGGAGTCCAGACACTGATTGGAGGAGCCTGGGGCGTAGGAGGGTGAAGGTGCCTGGGGCGGAGGAGGGTGGAGGTGCCTGGGGCGGAGGAGGGTGGAGGTGCCTGGCGCGGAGGAGGTTGGAGGTGCCTGGGGCGGAGGAGGGTGGAGGTGACTGGGGCGGAGGAGGGTCGCTACTGTTTTGAACTGAAATGACAACTGACAGCGGCAGAGAGGAGAACCTATTTAGAAGTTTCACATCAACAATGTGATTGGCTTAAGGAAAATGCGCAGAATCTGGTAGGTTAATTTAAAGTGAACGCCCCCAATCAGCTGGTGGAGTAATGCAGGGAGAATTAGAGTCTGAGATTCTGAATGAAAAGGAGTGTAGAGAGTCTTCCTGACCGAACTTCCGCTTAAGCTTCATGTAACTAGGGTCATCACATTTGGATTTTATTTTTGATGAACAGCCAACTGTGGATTACAGAAAGGAAGAAGACTGATGGGCGGTGGCTGTTACATGCACTTGAGTTGTAGGAGCTCTGCAATCCAAGAATTTAAATTGGTCAAAATTTAGATAGTACATGTTAATCCCTTATTTTCCACTTTCAGGCATTTCGGCTGCGTTATTAGATGCCATGCAGCATCAAGTGACAGGGAGAGGGAATAACTCACTTAATTCAACACAGAATGTGTGCCGTTATTGAAAGGACATTTCAAGAACATCCTTAACACCTTCGCCTGCTGAGACGGCAGGACCCTTCAGAGTTCAAGTCCTTTGGAGATTAAAAGTCTTTATGTAGCCTGATTACAGCAATAACTCCCTGCCACTGTGGATTACTCAGAATCAGACTTGATGCATGTGCGCCACAAACTTTGCATATAGATAAACCTGTTGGCGTGCAGCGTTTTGCATCTCAATTATGGCCGCACAGATGCTGCATTGCACCGTAACATTCCTGTCGTCAACCCAGCCGTGATGAAATGTCACAAACCTCCTGCCAGTCTTCAACTGGCCGGGGTAAATAGATTATCAACGGGGAATTAAGTTGTGAATCGAAGAAGTTCGGCATGATGGGACCATATGCGCGACATAGACCGAGCCCGTAGAAAAATGAGTACACAGCAGGAGACACGGGTAGGTAGGGGAAGTTGGATATGGTAGACAGATGCAGGGCTTATTAAAATCAGATCGCACTGGGTGAAGGTGGGGCGGACATCGCAGTTTGCTTAATGGGAACTTTTCCCAGCTCCCCGCAGACATTCCTTTAAAACAGAGCCAAAACACACAAACAAACACAACGCAGATGCTTGCCCCACATTCAGAGGCAAACATACACACACACACACACACACACGTGAAATGACCGGTGTTTCATACAGACGCTTCAAAACTGTACTGCACTTGAAGTGAGTGATGGACTTTAACAGCAGCTCTACCTTGACAGCAGCCAGAAATAGCTCTGCTCAAGCCATTGGGGGCTTTTCCACCGTAGGTCATCCATTCATTCTGTAGCACAGCGAAACACATATGGGTGTCTAACTGATTGCATTGTGATCAAAAGGGAAGTGGGGGACTCTGAGAAGGGTGCGTTTAAGGCCTGTGGGACCTCTGTGGGACCTTTTCATCCCTGGTTGTCCCTGATGCCACCTTAACAAGACTAACAAATTGTCTCTTTGCCTGTCTAATGCTCCGGTCTGATGAGTCAGAGCTACAAATGTGAAGGAAATCTTGTGATATAATTGAAAGTGGTTCTATTTATACCTGTGGAAAGGTGACACGTTAAACGAAATAACAAAATAAAGTATGGGAGAAATGTGTGAGAAAAATGTAGAATGCAGATGCCTCCATAAAAGGCATTAAGGCTCACTGAATAGTTTTTATTATGGAATAGATGTGAATCATATGCTGTGGCCTTCACAGTCAGCTAATTCTGATGATGATGAACCCTTTGAATTCATTGATGTTCCTGACCCGTTTTGAAAAGGCATCCCTTTTACCCTTACTCTAAAAAATAAAATCAAGAATTAGTCTAATGCCACATTTCACTGCATAGTACGGTACGGCTCTGCTCATCATGACTCGCTCTTTTTTGGTTTTCCATAAGCAATAGTTGGTGGAGGTTCCAAGTGAACTGAGCTGATACTAGAAGGTGGAGTGTAACACTGGCCTTTATGCACAAACTAGCCAATTTTAAATTGCCAAACCACAACAGCAACCACAATTTTTGTATTCACTCGACTCAGATTTTTTTTTTTAAATGGCATGTCGTAAAACCAAGTCGTAAAACCAAGTACACAAGTGACGATGTGGAAACGTCTGTTTGGTTGCCTATGAAAGGATTTGGAAGACAATGTCACGTCAGTTTCGCTTTGGCGATCAGCTGTGAATCCAGTCTTCACTGGGCCGGTAGTTTACGCAGGGGAAAACGAAATAGAGAAAGCACCTGGTACCACTCACCACAAACTCTATCGGCTAGGTAAGACCATGTGATAAAGTCAAACGCTCCGGCACATGCGAGTAAGTGGGTCTTGAGTTTGAGATTGTTCTTGTGACTGCAGTTTCCAAGGCCAACAAGGAACTGTCAAGCTCAACAAATTGCATTGGCTTTCTTTCATCTGTACACATGAGTTCTGATCCATGATTTCTGTGCTCATATTGAATCAATTCATTGATTGTCTACATCCATTTCACCAGTCATATTCAATTTCCCATGGTTTGTTAAGTTCTAAATAGTTTTCCTTCTAAAGCAAATACGTTTTCTTAAGACTTATTCAATAGTAGCAGAGTAACCAGAGTAAAATTACTGCAAAAGCTTGATATACATGAGTGACGTGACGGATAAAGTTTTAACAATATCTTTGCTGGCACAGTCAACAACCGAGCGAGGAAAGACAGCTTCAAAACGTTTCTGGAGTTCTAAACTGCCGGCAGCTTTTGACAGCTATCTGTCGGTATTACAATAGGCTGGTTTAATCCTCTCAACTCTTTCAATTAGAGAAAGAATGAAGCAAGTAAAGGGTACACTTTGTACTGCGCTACAGGAAGTGTCACAGGCAATCTCTATCCGGTGATATTCTCGAGGTCATCT
The DNA here is from genome assembly GCA_016806645.1 of Ophiodon elongatus. Lineage (NCBI taxonomy): Eukaryota > Metazoa > Chordata > Actinopteri > Perciformes > Hexagrammidae > Ophiodon > Ophiodon elongatus. Next base: position 181,367 of record JACSYO010000728.1, on the reverse strand, counting down.
CCAGTGCCTTTGCATTGATCTGGTGGTGTACCCAAGCTGCTCTGTGTCAGGACAGCTTCTATTTCCTCTGCAGTTACTTGTTGTAACACTGCATCAGACACTGGAGAGACTTTCAAAAGCCAGAGGCATCTTGTTTGCCGAATTACATCGCAGGATCTCCGAGGCACAGAGCAAGTCTTCATCTGCAGTCTACTTCAAAGATGCTGAGTTCAATGACAGCAGGCTTTATCTTTTATTAACTAGATGTGTTAATGATATGTCACTGCCTCTCCTCTCCAGGAATTCTGATGCGCACAGATGTGACTGTGACATAAGGCTACAGTGCACATGTGCAGTTGTGCACTGATCATGGTCCTTTTGAAATAGTTAAGAATCCAAAAGGGGAAAAACAGTCACACTGAGCACAAACTTTGAATTCTCCTCAAGGAAATATACATAAACTTAATTACAAATCTACAGTGTGACGTAACCAGGTACACTCTGCCCCCAAAATGTGAAGCAGTAGCACCATCCACACATCCCACCCCTGACATATATGGATAGAAATGAACTGTCAGCTGTGTGGACAGTATGGAAGGTTGTGAGCTTTGTGTGAGAGTAGTAGTAGTAGCAGTAGTAGAAATACTACCTCAACTGCTTGTAAGCAAGTAGTTTTCAAGATTGATCAGTGTTATATTGTTTACACCTTAAAGGACGTGAAGGAGCCTCTTTACGGTGAATCCCCTCAACCAGCAGAGGAGGTACTAAATGTAAAATAGGATCATATTTTTTGCGGAGCAGAGAGCTTTTGGGTGTCTGGTCAAATCACAAACATTGTCAAGAGTGTCCGCAATCAGGCCATCGCGGCGCAACCAGTACACAGCGCAGCTTTGCCTGGCATGAAACTATTTTCATAAATAGGACAGTTTTCCAGCTGCTCATACCAGGCTCGAAATCAAACCACCGCTGGTTATGTGCGCAGAGTTTCCCTTGATGTTGCCCAAATAAAATTCTGAATCTCAAGAAAAAGACAACAGTGTTTAAAAAAACGTATTGACAGAAAAGAGGCAAAGGAGAAAATGGTGGAATCAGCATGGACAGTCCGGGCAGGGCATCAAGAAACACTGGCTGCATGGCGTATGATTTTCAGAAGGGCATCAGGACCAGACACAGGGGCCATGACTGCCTGACTGTCGTGGCCCCCGGTGGAATTCATGCCCATTGTTGCAGTCCATTGTTCAGAAGCTTCACCTGAGTAACAACTACCTTCCGTGATAGGCTGGAAGGTTTTTGACGATGAGCAATAAATCCATCCCAACGGCACGATTGGAATTTTATCAGTGAGGAGCACACTGCGGTGTGCCATTTCAGACAAGAGCAAGGTCACCGGTAGAAAGACGTCGTACCAATTAGGGATACACTTCTGCAAACACACCAGACATGTAGGCTACACACCACATGTACCTTAACGTACACACATACCTCGAGGTGCCGAGATAATTAATTGGAAATGCCATCAGTTCATGGTGGGAAAATGTAATTATTTCATATGCACGTGGCCCGCCGCTTTCATTATAGGCTGCCTACCAGATACCACGGAAATGGAAGGCTTGTATTTTCTTGTACGACAGCGAATTCATGTAAAAGTTATATAAATAATTGCCATTACTGTGCCAGCAAAGAGGAAACCCTCCTTCAGAGATAAATGGAAAGTACAGGGAGTGTATAGAAAAAAACATACATTTTCTTCTCTCTACAATCAAGATGGAGACACAAGGCATTAATGAAAGGACCCGGTTGAGAGGAATGTCCAAAGTAAATGCCTGAGGGCTACAATGAGGAGGTGTCCTAACATTATACATTAATTACAACCTGTCCTAGACTGAAGGTAAACAAGTAGATGGAATCGTTTGTGAGGCTTTACAGCTTCGCATGTGAACGGCAATTGATCGCATGCTTTGTTGTTCAGTCAAAGCGGGAGGTGGGATGCACAGGATGAGCTCTGTGATTAATGGGCTGACGGTCAGGCCAAAGCCTCAGGAATGAGGAACATGTAGTTATTTTCCTTTGGTCACCAATTCAGACGTTGGCTCTGTTCTCTCCCTGTGAGGGAGCTGGATCCTCTGCAGTGTGAAGGCATTTTCTACTCATCCTTTTCAGTGCTGTGGATAAGACGTGATCTCAGTCAGGAATCCGAAAAAAACTAGACCAAAGAAAATATAGAAGACATGTCTAGACTTCATAGCCTCCAGTCACATCACTATCACATCATTTTTCTTAATTTCAATATGCATTTTTTTAGTTGCAGAATGCCGCAAAATCTGACCTCACGCATGTCGTCTAGTGCAGGGGGAAAAATGTTTGTTCCAAATTCTGACTTTCTGAACTTTGGATCTGAACAGACCAGTGGAAACATTTGCCAATGCAAACATGCACAAATTATTTTCAGAAAAGAAAAAAAAAGTCATAAAAGTGACCCGAGGACAGTCATCCAAACTGTGGTTAACTCAGACAGACCCAAATAGGGAGACACCCCAACACTGGCAGCATGATACGCCACTAATTATCAAGCAGCCTCGGTTTGTCGTGTTAAAGAAAGATGTTTTTTCACGTTACACATGATTCACATGGGTATTATACATATTACACACAATATACATTGACCTGATCAGACTGAGAATAAGTTAGAAACTGTACACATGTGAAAACAACTAATTGTGATCAACTGTGCAGATGTTTATTTCTGCACACATACAATGTCATAATGATCTCATATTACACATTCAGTAACATTTAAAGACTAACTAAACACCCAAATTGGAATTTCCAGGGTAGAGGTTTTCCTTCTGCCAACCCCACACATATATATACTTCCCTGTTCCGGTGGCAGATTGTCTTTTTTTCTCTTTGTGTGTGCATCGCGTTCCAGCTTTTTTGTCCCCAGTCAGCTAATATGTTTTTTGACTCTGCAGGAATGCAGAGTCCTGAAAAACTGCAATGCATTAAAAAAAAAACATGAAAATGACATTGCATTCCGTTCGTACGGCTAACCTTACGGACCACGTTATGCCTAATTCATGTTAAGCTTTTAGAGCATAGGATAGGGTAGCTAATGGAAAATGTTCAAATGCTGGCCGGACATCTTTGTTCCATTAAAGGCATCAACGCTACTGTGACACAAACAAGAAATGATGAACGCTGAAAAGCAGAATTGGCCCTTGCTATTGCATTATTAAAATGTGAGAGATGAGTGCAGCGCATAACTCTATAGTTGGAAGTCAGTTCATTCAAAGTCATTTCTGTACACAAAATTCGCCTACACTCTTCAGAGATGGTTCAACAAGGACTCTTCAGTAATTGTCTATATCTCAGAACCGACTACAGCAGGAAGCCAGTCAAAATTAAAAGGCGATAAACAGATCGACCAATTCCCCCTCATAATGATACTATTGTTTAACATTAAATCTGAATGGGATTTTTTTTCCCCACAATATATGAACAATTGCACAGTAATCTTGTCAATAGCCAGCGACGGAGCTGACACAATCACAGATACCACATAGCTTTCAATTTATCTCCTGCATCCGGTCCGTCTGCTTCCCTCTGCTCAAGAGAATCAGACAACCCTGAGAAGAAAACAAATTTTAATGAAAAACTGGGATCAAGACTACAGTATTTGCAAGATGATTGGTTTGCCACTCAGCTGGCTGTATGATCAGAAATAATCAGAGGGTGATTCCTAGAAAATTAGGCCTGTGTTGTTCTGAAAGGGGATCAAGGTGTCTGAAGTAGTCGCACTGCGCCTCCAACCTTATTTGCTTTTGGGCGAGTGAAATACGACACGGGTATATAAAGATATCCATGCTATATTCTTTCACCTTGACATGAATAGCCAAGGGGAAAGCCATGAAATGAACATGCACACATGCACAGGGGAGAGTATGATAGAGGGAGAGGGGATGAAAGAGAACCAATAAACCCCAACGTCTCATCTCCCGAAAGTGAAATCGGGACAAAAGAACTAAAGAACACTTGTTCAACAGGTGTGGGGAAAATAACTGTTAATGGAGAAGACAAGAGGGGTAACGTAGGTTTTCTGGCAAACCCGGAGGAGGAAAAGCTCTCCTCTGTTGTCCGTGTTCATTCTACCTTACTTTGATCAGGTTTCGTGATTTGAGCTTGGCTTATCGCATTTTTCAAGAGCAACAAGGACGAACCACAGGCAATGCCTGGGATTTGAGGCACTATATGCACAGTCACGACATGTTGCGAGTTACTTAACAGTGGGCCGCCCACAATTTGGCAGACCCACGGGGACGTGGACGCAGAAATGATAATCTTTCAAATGCTCCCCTTCTTTCAAACAAGGTTGTTGAGAGGTCAAGAGCTCCGGTTTGATATTCTATCCGATACTTTAAAGGGAAGGAATAATCTCAGTTTTAGCTCTTCATCGCCTACTGCGTGACTTCTGGGTGTGAAGGTGTTGGGTAACGCAGAGTACCAGGCTGAGGTGTGAGGGTGGGGGTAGGGGCACATGTAGGAATTAGAAAGAAAGGCAGAGACAAAAGCCGTCAGAAATAAAGAACATGTGTTATGATGTCACCAGTATAATTCTTGATATCAAAATAGTCTACTCCAGAAAGCTTTTGAGGGCTAAGTCATCTCTAATATTTTATGAAGACCTTGCAGTGCAACAAATATCACTGCCATTTTCCTGTGAACAAATGAAAACAATGATCACAAGACTATGAGAAAGGGGTTGCTCATAGTGATAAACCCACAGACCCCCCCCCCACCCCACCCCATCTCAATGGAGCTTTATATCATCATTTAGTTCATAGTTACTACTCATAGTGGTTAAAGCTCTTTAAAAAAAAGAAGAGACACTCTACGCTACCTGCCCAGCATTAAACTCCAGACAGAGACGGCTAGTGAACATGTTGGAACATTTAGCAGCTAAAGAGCCACATATTTCCCTCAGGGGCTGGTGGAGAGCAAAACCAGAGCTAAAAGAAGAGCTAGGTACTACTACTAATGTACTACATTCACCAGGTGGCCAGAGAATCAACTCCAGGTGACTGATAATGAAACTCATGGATGTTTAAATAGGCAACAAGTGCTCACATTTTTTGCAATATCAAATTAAATGGTGATGATATGCCCCAAAAATATAGCCCCAAAAAAAAAGCAGTGACCGAATGTTCATTTGGATGAAGAAATATACAGTTTCATACAAACTGGGAGTTGACTGCAAGAAAACAGTTACATATCCTGTCCACACTATGCTTCAGCCTTACCCCTACAATAAGTGGCTAATGGTAATTTAGCTGGCTTCAGGTAGATATTACTGGCGTTTCTGATGAGAGGTCCTGGGACAGAGGATGTCATGTGTATAGATTGTAAAGCCCTCTGAGGCAAATTTGTGATTTTGGGCTATACAAAATAAATTGATTTGAATTGAGTTGTTTCGCTGACCTTATGTCTCTTTTATACTTGTGCTTCAACACTACTTATCTAACATTTTATCAACTTAACATTTAATCTTAATCAAGAGTTAAAACGGTAAGCGAAGACATTGTGCTTCACCGGTGGACGTTTGCGTTTCCTGTTTCAATGTCTGTCGTGAAATTCCTACTTGTGGCCACAGTGGGTGCTGTTTGAAGAGAGGAACAGCTTTTACATGAACATAATAATAATTCCAAAGTGCTCAATTTGTTTAAGCTCACACTAAAATGATAACGGTCTGTAGGGAGCCTCATCAATTGTTGAGCTCGGCTCGTCAAACTTTATTTGACTCCCGGTTATGCTCTGGGACACATGCATTGTAAGTGCCAAAACAAAGTCGAAGAAATCTTTGAATTCATACAGTCAGATATGTGTTGAGATTCCCTGTTGAGGCTGAGTTTGATGATGTGACATTTAAATATGAAACGGGATCAAAGGGTTGCCCTTGTTGCGACGTCGAGGGTTTCTCTTTGACGAATCCCTGGGGTGAAAAAATCCTCAGCTCCGTCCCGTCTTGTGACGCAGGCGTCATTACAATTTCCCCTCGATCCTACTTTTAAAGGATTTTTTTTCCAACGACATTTCCTCACCTCCCTTTGTTCTCCTATAGAACAAAACCTTCGCTACACTGTGGCACCCTGTGAAAGCACCCAGGCAGCTGTAGACATGTCGAAAGGGTTCCTCTGATCTCTCCTGCTTTAAAGGGAACTGTTCAGGCTCATGGAAGAGACATTATAATGGTCCTCTAGTTAGTGACTTGGAGTCTCATGAGAGAGAAACCTTGGCACATGTGACTGCACAAAGGCATTACCTCATTGCATCTGTCAGTGAAGACGACCTACTCTGACATCTGCAGTTTATGAATTATTACCTTTTTTAGGTATTTCAGTCCTGGGTGATTTGGCGACACACACGGTGTCTGTGGTAACGGCAAGTGCAGTCAAATTCCACAGCAAACACTTGTCGAGCAGCAGTTTAGTCGGAAATACAACAGAAGAGCAAGTGGTGTTACAATGCAGCCAAAAGAACTCATTGTTTTAAAACAGAAGTCCGTGGATACTTTGTTCATAGTGTTACCTGTGACTGCTTCACTGAGAAAAGCCAGTCCGTGTCCGGATTGAATTGAATTGCTAGTTGAATGCTTTCATGTGAACGGGAATTGTTTGGTTTTGCTTTTGCAGTAAGTTCACATAGCTCTGATGTGGTATTGGGAGAGCAAACGGTGAAACGTATAATGAGAAAGTCACGAACCAATGAGTGTAACAAAGAAAACTACTAACTAGAAAGATCATTACAGAACGTTAAATGCATTAAAGGGCTATAGCTGATAAAATGCTGACCATATGCAGTATCAAAACAGGGTCTGATTTCATACAAATCTTAAGATTTAGAGCTTGAATGCGGCTCCCCTGAGCCATGTGAACATTTGAATTCCCTGCTGCAAGTATAACGGGTTATTGGGCTGGATATGCTAAGAGTGAGAAATGTTATATTGCTCACATTACTATTATAGAGTTAAAATTTAAACCACGCACATTTTCTGCGAGTATCTGTTTATATTCATATAGTATAAAGTATTTCACCAACTATTTGGTATAAAGTAGTTCTGCAGCAGATGATTTGAATATGAATCAATAAAGGTAATAATAAAATGGAAAAAAATCCCATTCTGAGTAAAAGCACATGTGTAAATGGAGGCACATGTGTGCACACACTCAATATTGACATAGTGTCAGTATTAGTGGTCCGTGTGTGCATTGGTGTAATTGCATATGTGGATGTGGCCTGCAGTGCTGCAAGCCGGAGATAAGAGCCAGCCAGTGTGTTAAGCCAGGTCTGTATGTCCTGCCAGAGAGGGAGCGAGCAAGAAGCAGCAGCCGTTAGCCCCCAGGGGAGCCGGCGACACCGACACGAGACCTCATGGTGCAAGAACTGGAACACAAACTTTAAACCCTGACACTCAGCCCTTATTACACACAGGCGCACACACACGCACACACGCCCCTCTGCAAATTTGTAATCCAAATTTAATGTATTTCAAATTGACTGCCACGCAGGTTGAGTGTGGTCCAGGGTTTGGGAAATACATAACAGTATCAGCTCTGAGAACCAAAATAATTACCCTGGGGGAGATTCGTACCACTTTCACTCACCTGAATGGCCATGGTCGGATGGGCCAACCTGCTCCTACTCAAGATGTAAAAGCGAAACTTAACGTTTGTGAGTTGAAACAAAACAATTCCTGAGGTAAAGGCAACACAACGACTTGGCACGGTTTTGGAAAAGGTTGTGTTTTGGGTGAAAACAAATGTACAAAAGTACGGTGAAATAATTAAACGTTGGTTTCACACAAATGATAAGCATACCACATTTTGTTGCTCGGGGATCAACCATGCAAACAGATGACAACGGCCTTCTGAACCAACTAGTAGGTGTAGCAGGCATCTTCTAACCCACACCTGAGGCTGATTACCGCCGGTGGCGCTCGCTCATTCGGCTAACAGGCACTCTGCTCTGCACTGAAACCCTGGTAGCTAAACGCTCCTCCCAACAATTCAAATATCATAATACAATTATTTTAAGATGTAGCAAGCAAGCACATTGAATATTGCTTCTTTTAAACATCTGTGGAGTTGCAGGAAACGGCAAAGAGGAAAAAAATAAACGTCAGTCGATGTTGAAATCCGCTCATGGTCTCCGATGAGCTCTCGATGATGAGGCCTTGGCAAATGAGCACCTAGCGGCTGCCGGTTGCTGCTGAGTGGGCTGTAAGGTGGTTTGGCTGCCACTGACGGAGCAAAGGAGGCCTTGACGGAACAGGACAGTGGCAAAATGAAATGGGATGATGAAGGAGAGACATTAACAGCAGGGCTCGCGGCCAAATGCGTAGCAATCTCAAGCCAACAGGTGGTCAGTGAACAGCTGGACCGAGGGCAGGGGGAGCATTCAGGAGTCATTCAGGTTTCTATTTTCTGCCCACCGCTATTCAAAACAGCAAAAGAACAGGGCTCTATTACTGCCAGCATTAAGGACGAGTATATGTAACGTGCTTTGATGCCTCTGGAGGCAGTTTATAGTTTGTGTTCCCTCGCCAATGCTACGAGCTAGCAAAGCAGTCAAGGCGACAGACAATTTGACGGTACAAAGACGGGCCATGATAGACTCAACTCTCGGGAGGCGCACTTATCGACGCGTATGTGAGCTTGCTCGAACTGCCACGCAAAATAAATCATAATTGCATCTACTTATTTAACACTGTGCATGAAAAGCAACTGAGGAGTCTATAAAGTTGCATCAGGGTAAGTGTCTGTGTTACAGACATTTTACATTTCTTGCATTCTCAGACCAGGTTAGACGAGCACAAGGTGCCTATTGCAATGTGCAGCACATAACCGTTATTTCAACCTTTACCATATCTTAATTTTTCTTTGCCACAAACACAATCTTCCTTAACCACAAAGTACGAAGCGTGAATTAAAAAAAAAAAACATGTATAATCATGTATGAATTTATTGTAATACAGGGCTTTGCAATATAAAAAGTGTGTCTGGCAATATGGTTGAGCCTTGAAGGCTAAGCAACACTGCTGAATATTTTGTCAATGTTGTCTTCTATGTGCAAGATGTGAATTTGGTTCACTGCAGAAGCGTGACATGCGTGGAGTCTGATGTGGTGTGACAAAAAAGAAAATCAATGTTCCCTGTCAATGAGTGTCTGTGGCTAGCAGGACCCGCTGGTGAAGTTGTGCAGGCTGAACTCTGTGACTGCCATAACCTCAATCCTATATCCCTATATGAAATTTTAATAATTAAATGTGATTCTATTGTCAATGTTACTCTGAAAGTTGACAGCCTCGTGGAACCCCAAGGTGGAGAAACGACTCCGCTTCCTGCCCACTAGATCTTGTAGTCCGTGTCTGGAAAACATTGTGTGTGTCAGCGTTCTTGGACAGAATTTTTAAGGCGTAATGTACAGACATGGCCTTGACACCAGTCGGGTCCACATAGTCGGTCAGGTCTACAATGTTTGGGTCTTTCTGACCGATTGCATTCATGAAGACGCCAACCTTCAAAAAGTAGGATGTACTGTTGACCTGGTCAACTGTGGTCCAACAAGGACATGATGAAGGGCAGGTCCTGGAAGAGGATATGATAACATGACACATCACTCGACCCCTGCTTTTGTACAGTGGGCCTGGCTTTGTCTTTCCGTGACAAGTTGGACAGGGAGCTCCAAAAATGTTGTGAATGCATTCAGGAAATCACTGGCAAGCCGGTTGTACATGTCCTTTTGGAGAAGCCTGCGGTCCGGGTAGGTGACGCTCACAGGAAGGACCGTCATGAGATGGAACCCGTCATCCAAATAGCCGATAGTATGGCCGATGGCATTTCTCAGCGCCCTCATGCCAGCTTGGCTATATGTCTCCAGGTCTAAATGTTTCTTGAGCAAATGAAAAAGTGAACTCATCATTGGTGGGGTCATGCATGGTAGGAGCAGATAGTGCAGCCCACCAAGCAAGGATTGCACTGTGTCAAACTCCACCACCAGCCCATCAATGTCGTGCAAATATTTCAAATACAGAGCCGGATACGCAACCGTGGTGCAGTGCACTGGCACTGGCACATGAAGGTCTGCATGCTACATCGTCCATTAACTCCAAATGTTCCAAGCGAGCTGGAGCGTCAAAACTAAATCCAATGTCGAAAGCCTGATCCATGACCGGGTCAGCATGCTGGAGACTGCTTTCACTGTCCTGGGAGCCCTCAGAATGACCTTCTTCCACGGCAGCCATACCGGGTTGAGGATCATTATCAGTAGCACTGAAAGGCACCAAGCGTGGGACTACAGTACTGAGCGGGTCACTGATTCTGATGTCGTGAGTTTCTGAGCCATCACTGTTGTAGGTGGTCAGATGCACTATGGTCTCATCTGAATCCATGTCTGCACTGTAACCGAAACTGCTGCGCTTCTAATATAAGCGCCTCTAACCCCCGCCCCCTGTCTCACCTTCACAAATGAGATGCAAATATGACAGTTCAGCTTCCCTTCTCTTCTGCCATTCTACCTCTCACTTACCTAATCAGTTCATTCAGTGCACCTGTTGGTCACACCCACCTCGTCTCAATCACTGGCCCAATCTCAATCTCCACCCTAAACCCTCAAACCCTGAACCCTCAGGGACTTACTGACGTCACCTGTTAAGTGGTTGAGTGTGAGAGACTGTGAGGGCTTGACATGGTGTAAATACTAATGGACAGCAATTTGCTGCAACATACCACGTTACCATGACAACGTCAAAAAATATTGTGTACAATTGTGGGTATTTATTTTATACTTTTTACTCCCTGATTTAAACGTCTTCCAGGTTCTTTTCCTTACGAGATGAGTCGTCATTAAAATAATATATTTACTTGTTTTTGTCGAAACAGCTTCAATAACAAAACGAAATGTTTGATGAATAGATGTGTACATATAGATATCTATATCTATATATAGATATCTCTATCCGGTCTCTGTACGACCGCAGTAGGAGCTGTGTTCGTATTTTTCGGCAATAAATCAGACGCGTTCCCGGTGGGTGTTGGCCTCCGCCAGGGCCGCCCTTTATTACCGGTCCTGTTCGTGACTTTCATGGACAGGATATCTAGGAGCAGCCGGGGGAGGAGAACGTCGGGTTCGGGGGTCTCAGGATCGCCTCTCTGCTGTTCGCAGATGATGTGGTCCTGTTGGCCTCTTCGGACCGTGACCTCAAGCATTCACTGGGGCGGTTTGCAGCGGAGTTTGAAGCGGCGGGGATGAGGGTAAGCACCTCCAAATTTGAGGCCATGGTGCTCTGCCGGAAACCAGTGGATTTCTCCCTCCAGGTGGGGACAGAGTGCCTACCGCAAGCGAAGGAGTTCAAATATCTCAGGGTCTTGTTCACGAGTGAGGGTAAGATGGAGCGGGAGATCGACTGGCGGGAGATCGACCGGCGGGAGATCGACCGGCGGGAGATCGACCGGTGGATCGGTGCGGCTGCAGCAGTAAAACAGGCGCTGCACTGAAGGCAAAGCTCGCAATTTACCGGGCGGTCTACGTTCCGACCCTCACCTATGGTCACAAACTCCGGGTCGTGACCAAAAGAACGAGGTCTCGGATACAAGCAGCCGAAATGAGTTTCCTCCGTAGGGTGGCCGGGCTCAGCCTTAGAGATAGGGTAAGGAGCTCGGAGCTCCTTCGTATCGAAAGGAGTCAGCTGAGGTGGTTCCGGCATCTAATCAGGATGCCTCCTGGACGCCTACCGTTAGAGGTTTTCCAGGCACGCCCAACTGGTAGGAGGCCCCGGGGAAGACCCAGAACACGCTGGAGGGATTATATCTCCCAGCTGGCCTGGGAACACTTCGGGATCCCCCAGAACGAACTGGAACATGTTGCGGGTGAGAGGGAAGCCTGGGTCAGCCTGTTGGGCCTGCTGCCACTGCGACCTGACCCCGGATAAGCGGATGACAATGGATGGATGGAATATATATATATATATATATATATATATATATATATATAGTCTCTGCTTGCATTCCTCTGATTTCATGTGTTTTCATGTCCCATCTTTAATCCTTAATGTTGTTCTAAATGTAATTTATCGAGCTGAACTCCCACCTGCAGTCCTCTTTGTTTACCTTTTTTTTTTGTACGGCTCCATGCTTCCATGGTAAAGCCATGTTTAATGTCACATTGCTAGGAATTGTGGGTAATTCCCTTGGTCAAAGTCGGCATATCATGCTGACTTGCGGTAAGGGTTCATAAAGGGCTCAAATGTCTGCCAGTGAGCCCTCATGCACTCAACGATTTGACAATGGGACAGCCCTAAACCCTCACGGACTTCGCGGGAGCACACCTCAAAGTCCATGAGTCCATAAGGGTGGCAATTGAGATGGGCCATTCTCAGCTGTCCACTCTGCTGCACCTACTCCCTCCAGTATATAAGCCCATGCTTCACACACATTCGCTGCCAGATCGATCTCCATGTCATGCCAGACCATCCAGCACTTTTCCCTCGGACGGGCTTCATCTTGCCTCTGCCCCGGTAGGACCCGGCCCGTTTGGACTTCTCTGCCTTGCCTCTGCCCCGGTAGGACCCTGCCTGTTTGGACTTCTCTGCCTTGCCTCTGCCCCGGTTTCCGCCATAGTCTTCTGTCCCCTACCCCGAGATTCCTGCCTTCTTCCCTAACTGTTTCCTGTGGTGTGTTTGGCCTGAATAAAGCTTTGCTCTCCACTCACTATTCTGTCTGTCGTATTGCGTCTGGGTCCTTACCACCACCCTTTACAGCAAATCCTGTTTTTTAATCTAAAGGAATCTGAAAACTCTACCAAGGAAGGAGCTAGAGGCACCAAAAGGAATTTAGTGATTCTAGCACTTTCCTTTCAAAAGTTTGTAATTTCCTGAGGTTATTACCCATGAATAACATGTATCATGGCATGGATTTGCACTTCCCAAGGTCCACATCGTGGATGGTACCAATCGAACCACAACCATGACTTTCAAGGCTCTATGACCTTCATGGTGAAAGTTATTCAAGATTTATATGTTGGTCAATTGACCTGACCCCATTATTATTATGTGAAAAGTTCATAACTCCACTCTGCTTGCTCCAAATGACCACATATTCAGTCATCAGTTATTATTATTATTATAAATTTGACATTGTGCACCATCCTCGCCCTCTCCTCCCACTCACCTCCAGTACAACTGATTGGAACGTAACAAGTTTTAAGGAAATTAGCTGCTGAAGCGCCAAAACATCACTCTGGCTCTTGATTAAGATAAGATGAACATTGTTAATCTCATGCGAGATGTCACAGCACATTAAGTACAAGAACATATGCATATCATAGATGAGTCCGCTTTGTAGGTGTTTTGATAAAAAAAAAAAAAAAATGTAACTGCTTCAAACAAACAAAGCTAATTGAGCCGTAAACTCAACTGCCCAATGACCTGAACAAACACATCACTCGCTACCGTGTGTTATCTTATGGGCCAAAACTGACTTTGCCTACATGCATAAACAGTCATAAACGCACTGCTAACCCCTACAGTGTCACTGTACCATGGATCAATAAGGACAGGCTTGCTTTTAAAAGTCTTACAGTTTGGTATAAATTACACCAGCATCAGATTTGATCGTAATCATGGAGTTCAAATATGTGAGCAGCAGCTCTGATTGCGGCGCGAGATAAACGCAGAGATTGGATCAGGGAAGAGGAGAAGAAAGTTGAAAGAAAAAAATAGGTTGAATGAATAAGTGTTTAGATTCTTTACATGTCCACCGCAACAGCACTATAGAGTGAAGGAAAAAGTATTTTAAGTGCCCCTGTCTTGTGCCAAGTTTAGTGTGTGTTGGTGTGTATTGGCTATGATTTAATGACAAAGCTCCCACATTTACAGGGCAGGGGGATGCTTGATGTTCCAGAGAAAGAGGCCTGTAAACTGGATGTGGAAAGAGAATCACTTCAAACGGGCATCTGCTCAAGCCGGCGCACACGTTTTTACACGTGCACACAAACACACTTTACGTAAGTTGAAAGCATGGCCACGGTCCCAAGCCATCGGCAAGACGTCACAGTGGAATCCGCATTCGAGAACTTCAGATACGTTTCATCATTTCCTAAACAAATTTTAAGTCATGCCAGTTGCTTTGGTCCAGACTGAAATATCAAAAAAAACTATTTGATGGACTGTGAGGAAATTGTTTGGACAGTCATGGTCCCCAGAGGATGAATTCTACCAGCCTTGAAGATCCCCCAAACTTTTTATCTAGTGCCATCATCCAGTCAAATTGTTCACATAAACACTACTACAAAAGCAAATGAACTCATGTTAGCTCGTAAAAACGGCAAATTGGGATGGTGGGCATTATACATAGCTACGAAACCTTTTGGGCTTGCGCAATTGTCGAGTGACTCCAGGTGCCATCTTTGATTTCTTGATCCAATTCTTTATAATATATCCAAACACAAACAAAAAAAAACGGTAAAAAAGTCAAACGGATTTTCTTTTTTACACTTCAGTTTTACTCGAGGTTGTACAAATAAGATAACATGTTAGTTCGTAAGATTTGGAGATGCTGGCAGGCAAATTTTGTCGCCAGTCCGTTTCCAGTCTTCGTGCTGAGCTAGGCTAAACATTTGCTGTCTCCAGCCACATGTTTACAGCGCAGACACTAGAATGGTGTAGGTATGGTAAAGCATACTTCCAAAAATATAAAAATATGGCTTTACATTTTTTCAGTGGGGCTACATAATGGTATCTTGTGTTGCTACTGGAATGGGTTTGTCAAAGAATGCACGTTTGTATGCTCAGAACGGCATTACAGGAGTCTTTATTCAACTGGGGAATGGGCTGACTTGAACAATGCTGGAGGAAGTAGATCCAGAATTGAAAACATAACGAGCAGCAAAACCTCACATGACCGCTTTCTTTGCCATCTCATTTGTGCTTTGTGCCACTTTTTTCCCATTGATCTTTACAAATTCTTGTTTCATTAATGAAATGTCGTCTCAGTGAGCGTGATGTGAATGGAGTAGTGAAATCAAGTGAGCAATATTAAACTTTTTCATATCAAGGATACAAATATTAATATTCAAATGACATGGCATTGATTATGTCATGATGATGATGTTTTTCCTTAGATTTTTCAGTCTTTATTGATTAAGTACTGATGGATAATTAAAAAAAACAATCCTTTTGATTAATTACTTCATCGACATGCAGCAATCAGCCAACTGATTCATATACCTGAGGTTTCCTTTATTGCATTCAGCCCACACACTGAAGGAACTACCCCGGCTCCTACAAAATGATGGACCCACACAACTAAAGAGCATTCTCAACTTTCTCCTGGGTTACAGCCGCAGTTTTGAACAAAGTGATCAACTTTGTATATTGAAACCAAAAGAGAAACGGAATAACTTGGTAAATTAGTTAAATTATGGACATTCATTTAAAAAAGTCTGACTTAAGTTTAAAACCTGTTGAATCCGACGGACCCCTTTTTAAAGGGGTCGGGGAGAAAACTTTGGCATACACGGTGGGAAACAAGGCACTAATCAAGAACGAATATAATGATGTTGCCTATCAGATTAAACAGCAAAGTCCGGGCTACAAGATCATCTAAACCAGTTGTACATGCTCCAAACACAACTCACAAGACCAACCAAATGCATAACCAAATATAAATGTTCATATCTGGCCAGTGACTGAACTTGCTCGCCCATATGTCACTCTCACGCGAGTTAGCTTTATGCTACATAGGCTAGCGATATCTCAAACGAAAGCCGACACCCCAGGGATTCCGCACATCTCCCTCCAATCCCTATAAACCACAGCCTCAGACAATTTTTTATCCAGCGAGTTATGATAAATAGCCCTTACTTTTCATGTGAAGCTTCGATATCCACGATTCTTCCGGTAAATCCACACTGAAATATGTCCGACTACTCCCTGTGCTGCACTGGAATGGTTCCTGGCCCGTTTAGGTGTCAAATTACACACGTGGGGGATGGGGAGACCCTCGGCGTATAGGAGCAAGCATTTCACACAGGACTGCGCCTGACTGACTCTTATTGGCTAACAGTGCTGTCAATCTCATTTAGGTGGGTGTAGCTCAATTCTATAGGCTCTAACGGTTCAAAGGAGGTCTCATTCACTCATATAGAGCAGGGGCAGAGATAATGGATCTAAAAGTCACAAGTCCCTGGTTTTGCGAGGAAAACAATTTTTTCATGGGGATTCCAGAGCCAAAAAACATTATTTTGGCTTGGCATTGTGTATGTTACTGCTGTATATGGATGTATTGAACACCATTAGTGAAAAAATAAGTGAAATGTATAGTTTGGTACATCAAATTGCACTCATTGTGCCAAATCCTCATTTTCGGTTAGCTCGTCTGACCTGTCTGTACTAAAAACTCTAATTTTGTTATGCTTCACTTTATCAAATTCAAACTTGTCAGAGAGTGTTCACATATTGTGCTGTGATTTGGTAGAGGTTTAAACCTGCTGCTGCATCATTCATCCTGAAAGTGCTTTTTCTTTTAGGCAAACCTGACATTTATTTATTTTTAGTATTCCATCGTCATTTACTTTTAACCAGTAACATATATACTGATATTTACAAATCTCAGTTATTACCTTTATAATAACACCAAAATTATTCAAATAGACCTTGTGGTTGCAGATAAACTCTTTTTAGTATGGGCATGCTTTTTTCGAGCGGAGGCCTCAAAAATAGGTTTGTTTTTAAAAGGTAAACGAGACTCAAACAGCCGCCTCCCGGGTGAAAGTCCTGCGTTGACCCAACCTTCAACTCTAACCTGCACACAAGGGGCATACAGACAATAATCCTAAACATATTTGTGATATGTCAAAAACAAAAATATGTTTCCCTTAAAACTCAATTGATTCCTTGTATGGAAATGTAATTTTTAGGAGACAGGGCTGGAAAGAAGTAAAACAAGAAATAAGATATATTTAGCAATGACTACTCTATATTGTAAATTAGGTCTCAACCTCAATGTATTTCCAAGACACAATAAAGGTTGACTGAATAAAAAGATGAATCGTGAATATATCCAACAGCAATACTCAACGTGATCACTTTCACTTGCCATCTCATAGCCTCATCTCAAAGTGACTGCAATTGAATACTGTACGTTTGTTGTTGGATTAATAATGGCTGCTGGGAAAACTAGGTCTTGTATGCACAGCATATTGTGTGTTCTATAATTAGACTTTTGTGTTGTATCGGATGACGTCAGCTTGTTTATTTACTGCCTGTGCGGTGGGAATAAATATTGTGAAGCAGATGAATAGTTACTGAATGAATGAATCTGCAGCTGACCCACTTCCATTTGATTTGAATTAGCTCAAGGGGAGTTGTAAAAATGCAGATCCAGTTCTAGAGAAGAGAGCTCTGAGAAGACTTTTTGGCGGGAGCTGCTCATGCTACAACAATAGCGTGGCATTGCTGCAGCTCAACTGCTTCCAATGTCGCCTCCACCCGCTTGGCCGATCCCTGTGTAAAGTGAGTGTGCTTGTCAGAAAGATGTGCTTTGTCTTTTTTAAATCCGGTCATCCGAAGCCACCAATAGGAGCTGATCTTAAGAAGTCAGCCTGCGATCCCACCTGCGTACATAGAGGTAAAATAACTGTGGTTATAACAGCATTTTGAGTTCGAAGCATAAAAGGACAAGAGATATACTTTCTTCTTGGGTTGACGAAGAATAGTCGAATAATTGACGATTCGCTCTTAAGGAGCCCGACTCAACATTCCAATCTCACCGTTTGTCCATAGCAGTGGCCGTGAAATGTGGACATGAAACGAATGATCATGCTGCAGTCAGGGGTGCTGAACGACTGACTTTATATAGAATTGCTTGGTTTCTCCCAATTAATCATGATACATAGCCTATTTTGGTGTAAATATCAGCCTTTCAATAACTGTTATAAAAGATTTGACAACTCTTTCTGTGAATTTGTGGGACCACTGGAGCAGCATCTTGGCTGATAGCTTCAGAAAGACTAAATAACAACAACATATGGGTACTGTCTCAAATCAACCAACACATTCATCAATCAGAGCACTCACGTCAGAACTAATTAGAATCGGCTTGTTCCAGCACTCTCGCTGTCTCACTCTCTGCCTTTGTCTTTCTCTTTGGTTTGCTTGTCGTTTCCCTTCTGTTGGTGGATTGCTGACAATGAGAGGAAATGAAACTAGGGCAGAAAAGTTTTTATTTACGACCCAAAAAGCAAGCAGGCTATACGTGTTCTGTCCGTCTGTGTTTCAGTACTATGGACAGAGCCTCACCGACTCACAGCACTATAACAACAGCTTAGCGACATTCACACGTATCTCGGACAATCATTTTGTTGTTTTGTCCATCGAAACAGAGGGAGATCAACTGGCAAACCTAAAAAACATAATTCAACGTTTAATCGATGGGCAACACTTGACCAATCCGATTAATTGTAATCTGTAAATTCTTAGTCAGCAAACCTCTATTTTCTTAAAGTTTTTTTTTACAGCTGTGCAAAAACTTTGAAGTGGTTATACATAATGCATAATAAACTGTTTTGGTGCAAAAGTGACATAATAATGGCAATAAAATCAAAGACACCGCAGGCACTGTACACATTGATACTGCCAGGCAATCTTATTAACTACGCTCTCTAAATCATGCTATAATGATTGAAGATTGAATTCTGTGTGTGTGTGGGCGATCCAAAAATAGCTGTGCCTACCTTTCTGAATGCACACAGAAACTGATAACTTCTTCTTTGCTATTTTTACATGCGGTTCTGCAAAGAGACCATGCTCTGCAAAGTGTGTGTGTGTGTGTGTGTGTGTGTGTGTGTGTGTGTGTGTGTCAACCCCAGTATTAATAGCCTGTTCTGTGCCTCCCTCATAGATATGGCTGAGATGTGCTGGAAGAGGAACAAAGGACAGGAAGATGCTGTTGGAGACGACACAAAACACAAGCAGACGCCGAACGCCTTGTCATCACACACAACTGGAAGAGAGGATGCAGATCGAACACATTTGCAGTTCAATACATGTGGACCAGCAGGAACTGAACCAAGAAGCTGGTTTGGTGCTGTCTGAGATCGCTCGCAAACTCAACACCTTTGCGTCTGCATTTATTTGTCACTCCCAGAACTTCCCGATGGCA
Organism: Ophiodon elongatus; assembly: GCA_016806645.1. Lineage (NCBI taxonomy): Eukaryota > Metazoa > Chordata > Actinopteri > Perciformes > Hexagrammidae > Ophiodon > Ophiodon elongatus. The sequence continues at coordinate 162,177 of JACSYO010000728.1, read as the reverse complement.
TGAGGAGAAAGATCAGTGTTTTACGTAACAAAACCGATGGCTTTAACTTTTATGCCTTCGCGTATGTTTACCCTCTGTCCTTCTCACGGTGCTTTGTGTGACAACCAACAGGGGAGTGATGCTGATGCACAAGTGAGTTAAAGGCAACATTATAGAGGCATCAGTGGTTTGCTTTTAAAAAAAATAAATAAAAATAAGAGGACATTATGTTGTGTAAGTGAAGAAAAAACAACATGTCTGGCATGTGATATTGGAAATATGTGACACGGTTGCACTGACTGACATATTCTTTATCACCATGAGCTTAGGCACTGTAGTTTTTTTTTTTTATCTTTGAGCCACTACCCACGTATGCCAAGGCCCCAACACATTGTAGGTTTTGGTCTTTTTTTGTGATTAAGAAAAATAAAGAGAAATTACTGCTTTATCTTATGTACAAAACAAGGTGTTCCTTCAATACACGAAAACATCAGAATTTTTCTCTTAAACTTTTTTAAATGAATTGTAAAAAAAAAAAAGACTAATCAAATTTGAATTAATGGTCTATTCCCCCATATAAATATCATTGCTGATGTATTTAATCTGTTTACATATATTTGAATTCCTTTGCATGCCGGTGCTGCTATTTAATGCTAATGTACAATTCTATCAATTTTGACAACATCTCAACAAAACACTGAAAAGCCAAAAGCTCTTTTTTGTGTGTTTTCCTCCCAGAACTGTGAGGCTCCACCGGGGCCTCTATTGTCATCCCTGGCCAGTTTGAGTTGTGGCTTCAATTCTGACCGGAGAAAGGATACAAAGAGTGTGAGCAGAGTTGCAGATAGAGCCCAAGCTGTTACATCTCTATTGATTTAACTCCCTGAGCAGCAGGAGATAAGCTGCGAGCATTGCCTGGCTGATGCATATTTAACCCTTCTATCCTCTGAAGAAATGTGTTCTCAGATTTGGGAGCTTTTGCATGCAGGAGCTTGAAAATTGGGAGGAATTTACACAGATCTCACCGTGGGATCTGAAGTTGTTTAATAGCCTTTTTTGTAGCTGTAGATGTGGCCCACTAGCTTTGTACTCATGTACACTGTATATAGACACATGAGAAATCAACACTGGCTATGCTAATTTGCAGTGGAGTAAAGCCAGATTTCATACCCAGTGATTGAGTCTCCCATGCCATGAATAATTTACTGGCCACAGATAGAACTGCCTGTCAGCCAGAAAGCAGGACATGGTTTGGTTGCTTTCTATCCTTTTTGACTGAGCAGGAGGTTACTTGGAATACGAATAAAGCAATCGATAATCCTGACGGATAGTAGCCTACTAGGCATTGTCCCATATGTTAAACAACATAATGATTTCCGCAATGTGCAAGATCCACGTTATTACTCATGACGAGGCCTGGTGACCCTGTTTTGGAGAGTTTTCATGAACCAATCATCGCTTCCATATTCCATGCCCCTAATGCAGAGGAATCCAGAGTTTGAAAGGCTGAAGGGGGAGCAAAGCTCAGTGGTCCGTGGCAAACATATCGGCAGATCTGTCAAAGACACAAAAAAAGACGTTTTATTCAACTTCTGTTAGATCCAACTCAATGTCTGCTTATTCATAAAAAATAAAGTATAGTCTACTCCACTGTTTTTACGCATCATTAGTATGCTTATAACTGTTCAAGCTATGAAAAAATATACCCTTTGCTACACCGTTTAGCTGTCAGAGCTACCATGGAGCCCACACTGTCATTAACTTATTCCCTAAAGAAATTTTGGGAAAAATGGAAAACGGGGTTTCAGAGAGAAGCAGACAACAATGTATTTAAAGGATATTTTTAAGATTAAAAGACAAAAAAGAGAAGCTAAAGCATACAGAACCACCACAACATCACCTGTAAAGCCATGTTGGTCTCAGGGCTAGCAATAGTGGCATGTGTTTACACTCGGTATACCTTCAGTATCCAGCGTAGCATAGAAGTGCAAACGCTAGTAACTGATGTGCTAACATACTCTGCTAATGTTAGCTCCACATGTTTTCACTTAGAAATGTGACTTTTAGAAACGTACATCTCCTTTCAACCTCTCCGGGTAACGAGTATCACTAATACACATTGTTTAACCCTGACGAGCTCCAAATCCAGAAAACCAGCCTGAAAATGAAGAACATCTGAAACCATTGCATTAGAGTCTATGGAGCAGCGTCAGATACAGTAGTTGCCGTACCCTGGTCAGAGCTGGCCAATGCTACGCAGTCTGCATTTGAGGGGCGGGGCTTAGGGTCAATTGTTTAACCTAATGCCTTCTGTTGGAGGGAACTTTTCAAAGTCTGAAAAAATAGACCTCATGATTTCATCAAGGTTATTTTCGCTCAGGCTTCTGGACTTCACATTCCTCTGACTACACACTAGGGGTTTGAAAGACCAGGCAGGGAAGGTCTAACAAGGTTTCAGCCTTTTTGAATCTCAACCCATTCTGGGTTCTAAAGGATATCTGGACATCTGCTGCTTTGCTTTTTTCATTTCCAACACAACTCTTTTGCACTCTTATAAGTACAATACCAAATTGCCGGATTACCCTTTAATTGTAATATACGATTGAGTTATCTGATTCAATGTAGCAGAATATGAAGTAGCAGCGTATCTTAATAACGGACCAAAATCGGCACCTGCCGAAGGAACTCGGTGACTTACAGTACCTCATAATAGTTTACACAAACCTCTCAGGTGTGAACAGATATTTCCAGGTCAGTAAGTAAAATAATCATCTCGACTAAGCTAGACAACAGAAAGCTGTCAAATGGTTTGATTCCGTTTGGGGATGTTTGTTGCATGTCATGCCCCTTTCTCTCTCGATTATTTTTTTAAAGAAAGCTCTCAGGCAACAATCTTAAAAAAAATACGTCAATACATGTTTCTGTGAAATCCCCAGGGACTGAGTGAAAACATGTCAGGGGCCTCTAACCTCAAGTTGCTAAATGTAAACGTCATCTGTGGATAAATTAGGATCCATGACCCGTCAATCCACTCTTTCCAGCCCTCGAGATATTTACTTTAGTACTGATGGAGATGAAATAAAATCAGGTTTTCCTGCCGGTCTTTCAGATATGTTTCTCATGTAACACACAGCACAGTCTGGTTATTTCAACCTGCTTGCATGGACTATATATCTACCAAATCAAACTTGGGTAAAATCAATGACAGGGTTAATAACAGACTTGTCCTTGTTTGTTACTGCAGCCACTCAGAACATGGGTGGTTATGCTCGTAGCCGACCACGCTTTAGCACCCTGCGTACATAATCCTCCACGTGCTTAATTAGGCTGTGCTGTGATAAAATAAGGGATGACACTCACGGTCCAGTCATAAGGGGGCCATCTGCCCTTGGCCGATGTTGTATTTATCTTTAACTGCTTTCTCCCGCTGGGTAACACAACACGGTGGGAAACTGAGGCAGGTATTCTACGCCGCTCCGTTCTCAGCTGAAGACAATGAGTGATGTAAATGATGTGCACTGTTATTAAAAAGAATAGTTTGACCTCTCTGACTCGTGCATCTCTGTGTCCTTGGTAGAATATACCTTAATCAGTGTAATTAATTGGGTTAATCATACCTCTTATTTTTGCATTGTACCACTGAGGGGTTATCTGAAGGCGCCCGCTCAAAATCCCTAATGATGCGAGAGAAAAAATGTCCTATTAAGCATTCGTCATTATTACACATCCGACTGAGATGTGCTGATGTCCTCTGACTGGAAGGGAAGGAGACAATTCTCACTGATTAGCAGAGAGCGACACAATCACATGTCCCAGAAAACAAGGAGAGAGAGAGAGACAGAGAGAGTGTGAGATGCAATGGAAAATGTGAGGCAACAAACAATAAAGCATTTATTCTCAATTATCGTAGAAAATAATTAGCACGCCAACAATGGAGCTGTTTGTGTTATGCTGTAACATTTCCTTTTCTTCGGAAGTAACCAGTTGTTGCCCTTTATTCTTCTGCAATATACTGAGATTAGGTTTGTTGTGTCGAGTGCTTTCTTATCATTGCTACTTTACATTGTACTGTTGGTTACTTGACGTCCAGAAAAACAAATGTTAAATGTAATTTTACAAACCTCAGTGAGAGGAACAAATCCCAATCAAATGTGAAAATCCTATTTACAAACCAGGTCATTTTACTTTTGACTGAGGTAAAAATATTTTCTTTCCATTCTGTATGAGACTATAAAATTGTTGAAAACAAATAGTAAGTCAACATTTGTGAGTGTTTACCACCTCGCTAGCTAGCAGGTACTGTGGCTGAATAATTATATGGCATGTGGATGTGAATATTCATGTAAATGTGCTCTGAACAAACTCAATAGCTCCTCTCTTGAGGACGCAAAAAAAGGAACGGAAATGTAGTTTCTAATAACAATGACAAGTTACTGGTTTAAGAGCCATTTAGCACCTAGTTCACAGCTAATCAGGATCCACACCCATCCTCCACCCGACCTCTTCACATCTTTCTAAATATATTAGTGACACGTCAAAAGCAAACGTACTCCATGACAAAATATGTTTCCCTCGACTGCAAAGCAGCATGTAAGTGTTTTCACATATGGTTATTTTTAAACAAACCAAAGGTGGACCAACAGAAAAGGGATTATTTTCTCTCGACAGGTGAAGCAGACTTGATGCCAACCGAACTCCGTCTGGTTCGTTTCAGAGGGGCTGAAAGGGAACAAGTGTGAAAACACTTGATATCTGTCAATTTAATGAAATAAATGTGTGACTTCACACCGATTGAGCAAAGAAATATTTAACATGGAAAGCTAAATTCTACGTTGTGCAAAGCGCACTCAACTTTATACCACAAAGTCTCTCTCTCTCTCTCTCTCTCTCTCTCTCTCTCTCTCTCTCTCTCTCTCTCTCTCTCTCTCTCTCTCTCTGGATCCCCCGTTAATCAGCATTTCAGGACAATACGTGCCGTCCTTGTCACTTTGCAGACCTCCAGCAGGAAACATCTAATGAATGCAATTTGGATTCAATGGGAAAAAAATTATATTAAGGGTTATGTTTTCTCTATGAATCTGAAAGTGAAGAAATACAATTTAAAAATGGAGCATAGCTCAATGTTATTCTTCAATAAGTGATAATGACTGAAATAATTCAGCTACAGCCCTAATGAGGACTCCTCCACTTTGCTGGACAGAATAGAAGTACTCAAGCTTATAATCCATTCCCTAACATGTGGGGCTGTGGTCAGACGTAGGACCTAGAATATGTTGGTGGGTGGTAATACATTTATAAATACAAGTCCTCTCCCCTCCTCCAGTCATTACTGTCAAGATGTCCTTAATCAAGGCTCATAACACTCAACTGTTTGAGGGAGCTGCACAACAGGCTCTGAAAGTAATATATGAATATTTAATGTATGAATTTTCTGCCACCTTTTAAGCTTGTGAAAAACCTCAAGATTAAACCTTTAACAATTGGACAAAGCACACATAAACATTGTTTCCATCAACTTGACAGTCAATAAGGGGCATGAATCTCACAAAAAAAGAGGTTATATTCATAGACATGTCCTTAAAGGAGCCAGTATAATACAACTTGGACCTTATTTTCATACCAAGTTAATAACTGATGTTGGAACGCCAGAAGTCAAAACGGCAAGAAAGATCTGACAGGTCTTGAATAAATCACAAGGTTGGCCAGACTTGGGAAGAAAAAAAGAACTTAGAATTTTGGAAGACTGAACTAAAGCAAATAATATTCATGAATGTATTTTTTACTTTTATAACATGTTGCAAATGGCCTGCAGCTGAAAATAGCTGAAAAGCCGACTGGCTAACACAGGTACATTTTCAGTAATATGTATTATTGTGTGTTGTCCTTTTAAAGCAGATATTGTTTTTTTATATAACAACCGATCAAATGACTAGGTGTAATATGGAATTGGACACTCTTAGACAACAGGCACAGTTAGCAACTAGCTGCTGAACATAGTGGAGCATTTAGCAGCTAAAGAGACAGAAATCCCCCCTCAGGAGCCGGTGGAAACCAAAGCAAAGCTGAAAGGAGAGTGAATATATTGGACTTAATTATTTGTCAAGTGGACAGAGACAAAACTCTTGAGTCAGTGCTTACGTGTAAATGTAAAAAAAAAAAAAAAAAAAAAAATGCAAGCTGACAAGTACATATCAACTGAAAATATATGTTTGAGCAGCTTGATTTTCTGCCGTTAAATGGCCAAAAAATATTATTGCAGGTTTGAATGAATAAATAATACACAAGCTACCACTGCACAGATTCAAAGTTAACCGACTCTCGATCTTGGTGACCTTGACCTTTCGTACTTGCTGTAGTTGAGCAAACACCGCTTACATGTGCAGTAGGGATTGTTGGCTACGGCTTGGTTGTGCCCACTTTTGATTTAACCTGTTGGCTTGTTTCCAACCAATTTGATCCTCTTTAATTTCTCACCCCAATAACGTTGCAATGAAGCCTTTTTCCCAAATCTTAGCTTTTACTTTGGTGACAACAATGTTATCATAACCAATAAAAAAGATGTCGATATTTATGCCGTCCCTTAGACTTTGTAGGATTCATTTCATAAAGGTCTACCTGAGAATGTTGATACATCACTTTGGATACTGACAGGAGAACACCAAGCTAAGCCAGCAAGGGCTTGGTAAACCCAACTGGAAGTCTTGTTTACCTCCACAGTTGTACATCTGCTTGTGTCCAGGATTATCTTCTCTCAAGACCGCAGTACGTCTGATTGAATAATAGGGTTTCTGACATCATCCACTTTGAATCAGGAGCTCCAGAGGGAATGTTATCTCCTTTTACTTACTGAGAACACAGCTGACGGCAAGCAAACGCACCGTTTTGTGAGCTCCAAATATTGTCTGCCAGTGGATAAATCATAAGAAAATGACCAGATATAGAGAGATGAGGTCGAGAGCGGTGATTGTCAATGTCTTGTACTTTTTCATTAAGGATCAATGGGTTATTGGAACATGGTCATGGATATTAAATGGAGCCAGAGAGTACGAATGCTGTATTGAAAAAAATAGTTCGATAGTCAATAGTGTAACACCCGGACCTCCTGTGTAGTTTTGTCTCTGTCTGTGTTTTCTGTCACTCACCTTGTCTCTCGTTTCAGGCACCTCCTTCCTCATGTGTTCCCCTCCTGTGTGATTGCAAGCCCCGCCCTGATTGTTTCCACCTGTGCCTCGTGTGCCTGCCTTCCCTGTGTATTTAAACTCTGTCTGTCTTGTGCTTCCTTCTGCGTTCGTCTGATTTTCTGATCCTGTGTCCCTGGTCACTGAATTATTAAAATACAGTTTTTTGCACTTAACTACCCTGTCTTCCGAGTCTGCATTTGGGTCCTGCCATCGTTGCTACGCCAAGCCTGACAAATAGTTTCTGATGTGAAGGTGAACACTTAATCAAAGCAGACTTTCCTGGTAAATGACCGTTGTAAAAAATCCCTTACTCCTGAGCAGCATTAAGCTATTCTGTCACAGTCTATGAATGTTTTTTTTCTTCTCTTTGCTGGCCCTGATGCTCGAATATGGTTGCCTTGGAAACAAATGCAGACTGATGAAAACAAGGGGAAGCCTTTCTATCTGTGTGTATGCAAGTATTCCAAACACAACAAGCTGTGTAATATAAATGGCTGTCAGATGAAGATAAAAAAGGGAACATAAATCCTTTAGGATAAATTTGTGCACAAGAAAATACTAAATAGTATATTTGCCTGCTTCGTGTAAATCCACTTATCTGTAATGACATGATTTGCAGATGGCTGAGTGGAACATGAGGAGGAACAGTTGTTCAACTTGGCACAAGTTTCATAACATCTGATTTCATGGCATTAAGATAATTAACACCCTTTGTCCGTAATGACTTTGAAGAGACCGTCTGACGGCCTTTACACACTGAGGGCAATTTGTTTTAAATGCAATTTATTCCCACATCCATATATGTTTTTTCTGAGCTTTTGTATTTGTCATGAATACCATCACAAAGGCTCCGTAGTTCGAACCAAGACGGCAAATTGTATTACTCCATTCAACCTTGACAAAGGCACCACAGACCAGATCCATTCCTTTCGTTCTTTCCTTTTAGAATAAAAGCCCTAGACATATAGTTGCAGGCAAGTATTTCGCATTTTCTTGCCATATATTCTTCACGTCCTTGGTGTGTTAAAGCCTTTACACACTGGGTTCAGGTTAAGATTCTGCTGTAATATTAGTTATACTAGAACAATTAAGCAATTGGAGTCAAATTAATTGCCTCTAAAGAAAACAAATGTAATGGAAAAAAAAACTGAGTGTGGGATTTAAAATAGCCGGTCGACTTCACTAGTTCAGCCAGTGGATTCATTGGTTCCAATCCAAAAAAAACTGATTGCAGAGGTTTGAGGGTGACCACAAATTAGATCTGCTGTTTAGCTATTTGTGTTGCAGTGACAATCACAACTCCAGATGTGACTTGTCACAATTCTTGCACTGTGTGCTCATTTGAATGTATAGCGGTAAAACCACAAGGATGAAGTAATAATATTAACCATCGAAGTGTCACAGCGAGCCAGCGTGAACAGGACCCGGGCCCTGGAACGCACAAGCAGAAACAAATGGAATGCAGCCATTGTAAATGGCATGAATAAATGTCTGCTGTGGAAAAAGATCTATTTGAAATTAAAGGATGAGTTCACATTTTATCAAGTCTTTTTCAAAATAGTTTGAAGAGTTTTCAATGCGTACTGTGTGAGGGAGAAATCATTCCCCTTTTCCGTATTAGCCATAAAAAGATCCCTTAACTGTAATGGAAGAGTTAGGGGACAAAACCCACAGTCCTCATTCTGTTGAACAATACATACTAAAGTCAATAATATAGTATGAGGCTCCAGAGGTTTGAGATAGTTAAATTAAGTGGCTATCCCCCAAAGTTACAATAGTCTTAGTACAACAAGGACTCACTGTCCAGGGAAAAACAGACAAATGTTATGAGCAAAAGGCGGCAACTCTGTCAAACCCAGACTACTTAAGCCTCATATCAGTTTATTCTAAACTTGAAGATGTATTTCTGCACAGAATGAGGACTGGATTTGGTCCCCATCTCTTACATTGGAATTGCCCTTCTGTCTATGAACAGTATGGAAACCCCTACAAATGCTATTGTAGATTTCCACTTATACTTTAAATTTCAATCTAGTCACAAATTAGGTAAACATTTTAATTTGTTCAATACTTTAGTGTATGACCGAACACCTGCATGCTATAATTAGATGGTAAATACATTAGATCACAGCTGTATTATAGTACGTGGACACACTCGTCAGTCGTCAGATTGCCAGTACTAATGCTAATGCACGACTGTCTCATAATCCGGGTGTCTTGAAGTTGTCGTGTGATCGTGCTTTCAATGTGCGGACACAACAGTAATGGGGTTCTTCGAGCTATGTTCTAAGAACTATGTTCTAAGAACTATGAAAAGGTTCCTCCAGTTCATAAATATCTTACGATGCCCAACGTCTCAGCCTGCGTTCGAGGAAAGATTTAAAAAAGAATGGGTCTCTCACTCTTCTGTTTCCTTATTCACAATCACCACATTTAAGAGTAGACTTAAGACTTTCCTCTTTGATAACTTTTATAGTTAGGACTGGCTCAGGTCCAGCCCCTAGATATGCTGCTATAGGACTAGACTACTGGGGGACATCTTAGGATACACTGAGCTCCTCTCTCCTTTTCTTTCTCTCCTTCTGAATGAATTCATGTTCTATCAATGCACATTACTAACTCTACTTCTTCCCCGGAGTCTTTGTGCTTTCTCGCCTCGCAGGTTTCTGTGGATCGTGGTTGCATCTGGATCCTGATCCTGATCCTGATCCTACCTCCTGGTTCCTGCCGTGACCCTACTGACGCACATCCTTCTCTATTTTCCTTCTGTATGAATTCATGCACCATTAATGCACATTACTAACTCTGCTCCATCGCCGGAGTCTTTGTGCCTTCTCATCTCGCAGGTTTCTGTGGATCGTGGTTGCTTCTGGATCCTGGTCCTGCCCGAGATCTACTGCTATTATCATTATTTCTAGTTGCATTGCAATTAGTATGGTCAATACCATTAATGCTTCTATTATCATTACTATTCTACTACGCTCTCATTACATGAATCATTTCTATCATATGCATAGAATGTGTTGTAACTCTGTTATGCTGTTCATTCTGTACACATGACATCTATTTTTGTACTCTGTCCATCCTGGGAGAGGATCCTCCTCTGTTGCTCTCCTGAAGGTTTCTTCCATTTTTCTCCTTGTTAAAAGGTTTTTTTTGGGGGGAGTTTTTCCTGATCCAATGAGAGGTCCTGGGACAGAGGATGTCGTATGTGTACAGATTGTAAAGCCCTCTGTGGCAAATTTGTGATTTTGGGCTATACAAAATAAATTTAATTGAATTATTCTGCAGGAAATAGCTGACCTGTGGATACAGAGAGCAGCCAGACATCTATGAATAAATGTTCTTTACTTCAAAAGGCTAAAAGAAAAAGCGCAGATAAATCATCATACCATTCTGACATGTGTACTTATGATTTAATCATGGTTTATCTGTGCCTTCAGAACATGGGTAGATGGCAATCCAGAGGAAAGAGAAAGACCAGGTTCAGAAGATCTAGTTGGGAGGTGAATAAATAACAGGAAATACTGCTTTATCTATAGTCTAGTTGCCGGCTCAAAATGGTTGGGCTTTCAAACAGATTTTGACGGCAACATTAGACTCCATGTAAACTTGGCTAATCACTCACTCACAGATAGCCGCTCTGCCCCTCGTTGCAGTTCACAAACGTGGCACATGGCTCATATTTGGAAAGCCTACTATCATGCTTTGCGACTGGGACACTGGCCTTATTCATTGATGATGTCCCACCCGATGTGCTGCAGCAGCCGAGATAAAGACAGAAGTCACAATATCCAGCAACTTAACAGAGGGAGGAGAGGCGAAGGAGACCCAGACAAAGGATTTTGCACGGCACTGGCCCGGATACCAAAGGAGGACATCCCAGCAACAATGCAAGTATGTCTGTGTAAGCTCACACACACACACTGTATGTTGTATCATGTCTTGGATGGTCAAGAGGGCTTCATCTCTTTTATTTATTTCTTCTTATTGAGAAAAACGACCTACCCGAATGCCAGTGGTGCCCAACCCCTTTGGACACGAGGCACACCAAAAGTCAAACCACAACCTCAAGGCACACCAACTTATTGTAATAGTAGTCAATCAAATCCATTAATTAAGTTTTAGTGGGAGTTGAAGGTCACAAAGTGCCATAAGAAAATGAGCGAAGTAGGTATTTGAGATGCATTACACTGTATTTAAACATTTTCTTCTTAAATATTAATGGGTTATAAACATGTTGAACTGTCTGTTTTAGCGAGATGACCTCTTCTATGTTAGAAACGGTCAGAGGAAGGCTTTATCAAAAGGGACTAGAAACAAAACGCTGAGGCTTGAAATCGCTACGTGCCGTATATGCTACGCTAACTCAACATCACATACTGTAAGGCAAGGCAAGTTTATTTGTATTGCACATTTCAACAAGGCAATTCAAAGTGCTTCACATAAAACCATTGAAAGCATCAAAACATAATGCAAAAGAAAATATTTAAAAACATTCAGTAAAACATTAAAAAGCGAAAAATAGAATAAAAGTTACAGTGCAGTTTAAGAATTTAAATACAGATGTATGCAGAAATTGATTAAGATCCTTGAATCTGGTTCAATTAAAGGCAACAGCAAACAAAAGTCTTCAATCTGGATTTAAAGGAGTTTAGGGTCTCAGCAGACCTCCAGCTTTCAGGGACCTTGTTCCAGATTTGTGGAGCAAAAAAACTGAACGCTGCTTCTCCATGTTTAGTTCTGACTCTTGGAACAGAAAGTAGACCGGTCCCAGATGACTCAAGGGGTCGGGATGGTTCATAAGGTAGCAGCAGATCAGAAATGTATTTAGGCCCTAAACCATTCAGTGCTTTATAAACCAACAGCAGGATTTTAAAGTCAATTATTTGTTGGACAGGAAGCCAGTGCAAAGACCTCAGAACTGGAGTGATGTGATTTGTAATTGTCTTGATATGGCTGTTCAGGTTGAGGTCTGAATCCATAACTACACCTAGATTTCTGGCTTGGTTTGTGGTTTTTAACGCCAGCGATTGAAGCTGAGCTGTAGCGGCTAACTAGTTGCTGAGCTCAGCTGTTTCAGTTCAGCATTTGCGTTTCACCCAACAGTGTAAATGTGTAGGTACATTCATATGTTCCTGAAAAGTTGAATCTGCTGATGGAAAATAAGCTTTTTGGAAATGTCGCCACCATTTAAAAAAAAAAACTTAATAGGTGTATTGTGTGTTTTACTCAAATATTACCTGTGTACAGACCTTTTACAGCCTTATCTACTCCCTGTATCAAGAGGTCAGTCAATCTAGAGAATGAAAATGTTATTTAACATGTATTGCAGTCCTCTATGGTGGACAATAGTAACGTATTTAACTTGGTTGGAGCTATTTCTAAATCCATTTAACTTAATTATTAGCTTGCTGTCTATCCTGCTGATGCTAACTACATATTTAATCTAAGTTAAATATGCCGAAGTTTCAACTGAATGTTTGGAAAACCACAAGCCAACTGCTAATGACTAAGTACGTATTTCTTTTGAAGAAGGTGTAGATGGCCTATTTTTTGGTGGAGGAAAATTTGGGATGTTGCCTTCAGCTGAATGTATCAAACTGCACTCTACCATTTTAGAACAGACCTCTGAAAAAGGGCATTTCGAAAAAGAAAATGCTAACAATGAAATAAAAATTAACTCTGAATAAAAGATATACAGGGAGAGTGATGCAATAACATTTCATAATGTGTTGAATTTGGATAATTTCACAACTGATTGCTTCAGTTATAAAGCATACAGTTTGTTCATGAGGGAAGTTATTTCATAATGTCTGGTTTATTTATTGAAAATGAGTCTGTGTTGGTGTATACAGGATATGAACCCTGCTTCCAGACCTCTGCCTTTGTGAACCCCCTTAACTCACATCCATATTGTCAGTCCTGGCCAGCTGTATTATTTGTTGCTACCAAACAGCAGCAGTGGAATGGGACTTCCTCACCACTGTAGGGAGCCGTCACAGTGAGTCAGTGGGTTTTTTCAAAGAGAAGCACACAACTGGCTGATTGATGGGAGGAAAAGCAGTCACGGTCCTGTCATCTTCTGTTGTAATTGATTATGTTGTCAAACATATCACAGATTTACTGACCTCTGTTTAAGGAATTATGCTCACGTCTGAACAAACTGATTCTCTCATCAACTTCACATTGGAATAAAAGTTAAATTAAATCTTATTTCCTCTGGCAACACTTTTTTTTCATATGAAACCACTTCCATTTCATTCTTGACCATTATGAAGCAGGTGCTGTTTGTCCTTTACTGCTTTGCTTTTTCCACTCTTAAAATAAGTATTGACCACGTCACCATTTTTCTCAGTAAATATATTTCTAAAGGTGCTATTGACATGAACCTTTCACCAGATGTTGGTAACAACACAAGTAATCCATACATACAAAGAAAACCAATAAGTTCAGACATTAAGTTATGTGTAATAAAATGGAATGACACAGGGAAGAAGTATTGAACACATGAAGAAAGGGAGGTGCAAAAAGGCATGGAAGTCATTATTAGAAAGCTATCCTGCCCCTTGTCAGTGCAAATTAATATCAGCTTGTTCAGTCCCAACTGATGGCCTATAAAAAGGTGTCTCATTACCAAGGTGTCACACAAACATCTCATGATGGGTAAAAGCAAAGAGCTCTCTCAAGACCTTAATGGTGACGTGTTCAATACTTATTTTACCTGATGTAAATAAAATATGATCTTACCAAAGTTTAGAGCAATAGCCTGATGAGTCCCCTTTTTATTTATTTTTTAAATAAGCTTCAATTACAAAAAAAAGTCAAGCATTCTATAAACTATCAAAATTTTTTCCCACTGCCGAGAAATCTGCAGGACAGCTAGACATAAGCCAGAACTTAATTTTCCAGATTTCATGAATGGGTAATGACCAGTAGAAGACTGCTATGCATGGAACTAACGTGAATGTTTTAGTGCTCGTGTGGTTCAGGATTCCTTGGGGAGCGTCTCAGTCTGAATGTTTCCTTTCGGCAACAGCAGGAAACCTAATCGCTACCCACCAAGGGAGCAAAGCTGAAAGCTTGTATCACACATTCATGCACACAAAGATCTTCTTTAAGAGCATCTCATACTTTTCAGATACACTCCAGATGAATATTTTTGTAAGTGCATATGTGTAACCATAGCTTTAACCTCCACCTTCAAACGCTCTATAGGCTTCTTAAAGCCAACATCCGCTGGACAGCTCTGTCAGTTTGATGAATTTGCCAGAAAGCAAATATCATGCCACAGTGGCAGCACATTTCCTTCGGCCGGCCCAAAGCTAAACGACACCTGGGAAATTAAGTCGATAATGAAACTTTACTTGATGATCTTCATGAAATTTCAAACCCACTGAGCTCCCTCTGGGCTTTAATCTTGCCAAGTGGATCTGCTGACCTGACAGGACCCATCAGTTGAATTGCCTAAACGTGACGGGCAAATATCAGGCAGAAGCCAATCAAATGTGTATTCCGATAAGCGTTCACAGACATGGCGGAGAGACCCAACAGTCGGAGAAGTACGTGAGTCAGAGAAGTTATTTCACATGACCTCCCGAAAAAAGGGTAATGTGGACAGCTTAACCAGAGCCTTCACCCAGAACCTTCTGTTCATTCGTCACACGGGCTTTTAAAAACCAGTATGTATCATATGTTCAGAGGCCGTGAAGATTATTAAAAACGGCAGTGTGAAGCGCCACTACGAGACCAAGCACAAATCTTTAGAGCAAACGTACCCACTCACATCCGTAATGAAGGCACAGAAAAATAAACCTAACAGCCCAATATGAACAGAATGGTAAAACAACAGTAATTCACTGTCGAACAATGATGTGAACAGAGCTGAAACAAGTGGTTTTAATAAGCACAGATAAAGTCCCTGCACACTTTAATTTAATTTATAATACTGTGGCTTTTTTGATTGACATCACTACACACCTTAATTAAATTAATTTACAACAACATTTATTTATTATTAGAGTATGTATTATTTATAATTCATCTAGTTCAATCTGTAATATAATGTTGAGATATTATTCAATTGAACGTTCTTTATTTCATTTGACAGTTGTTAATAAACTGCTAGGCTACTTCAAAACATATGGCACTAAATCATAGCGCAAGTTAGACATTATTGTGATGTTCCGGACCTTTGCATGAGGAAATTCTCTCTAACTGGACCTCACTGAGTTTTAAATGAATACTTCTGGCATAGAGGGACTGAGCAAAACTCCGTAGAGCTCCTCATAAGCCTGAAGGACCTGGCAGTGCTTTGCTTCATTTTAGTAGCCAGCTACACCAGCTGACAGCAGGGGAGTGCTTCATCCACAGCAGTAGCAATAAGCAGAAATCACCCAATAAACCACATGAAAGACACCAGTTAATGTTTAAGTTAACGCAGTAACTTTTTAAAGCGAAACACCGGAACAAGAGAAATAACTTTTAGGTTGAGGATGAGCCCATGCGTGACAAAATTGACACTTTTCAAGCGTTGAAAAAAGCCCGTGACCCCACAAACCAATGTAGTCGTAAGTTCATTGGCCTAGGAAGCAACGCTGGGTTACTAATAGTCCTTACACTTTTTCTATCGTGTTCTTGGTTTGCTTTACTCCAGCCTCATGTGCACAAACCCCGTTGGCATTTGTCAATCCAAAGTTTGACGTGCAGTAGCTAGCCATCGCTGGTCGGGAGAGGGGTTTAGTGAGTGGTCGAGAGATTAACGGCTCATCAGCGATTGCATTGACTAGATTATGATGCGTCCAACCTCTACTCGTTAAAAATGAGAATTGAGTGAAGGTAGATGTGTTCAAACGTAATCGTGTTAAATGTAGTTTTTGGCAAGGAACTGTTTAACTTCCTAAAACTAGCTCCAGGCAGTTTATAATACATCATTGAACTAGTATTTAAGCAAGTATTTAAGTTTTTGTGAAGAACTTTTGACTGTTTATGAAACCTATATGTTCTTAATAACTAAACAAGACCATCAATGTGAAGCTTGGCTAATTCTATATAGTTATTATCAATGCTTGTCATTAGTGCCACCAGGTATGATTCAGCATAAAATAAAATAATTCTGCTTCACCAGAAACTCCTTCAGCTAAGACTCCAACATCAACATCACGTTGCAGGAGAGCCAGACCGTTTCGCTGGGCTAGCTTAAGGGAAAGGGAACTGGGCGAACCAGAACCAGGACTGAGCGTTGCACACTGAGGCCCCTGCTGCGGGAGAGGTTTTCTCAATGGAATTTGGTGCTTGGAAACACTACCACAGGGACTGCCAAAATGTACTCAAAAGAAAAGTTCCTTTAGTAACTTTAATTAAAATTTAAAAAAGTTATTGTTTTAGTGCAACTTAAACACCGTAGATGATATTTAGAATTTTTGATGGTTGACAATGTTCTTTTGGGACGGTTCTGGGAGAGTGCTGTCAATAATGGGTCTTAGAAAAAATATCTCAATTGGCAAGAATTGACAGGTCAGACAAAAATCGGAATTGGCCAAGAAAATTGCAATTAGTGCATCTCTAGAATGATCAGTTGATTACTTAATGATGACTTATCCAGGTGATGGATAAGCATCGGGGTCGGGTGCTATGTGGACCGGGCGGCAGGCCGGGCAAGGGGCCTGGGCGAGCTGATCGCCGGCGGCATAGACTAGCTCTAGGGACGTGGAACGTCACCTCGCTAGCGGGGAAAGAGCCGGAGCTGGTGCGGGAGGTGGAGCGGTACCAGCTAGATATAGTTGGCCTCACCTCCACGCACAGCACTGGCTCTGGAACCATGCTCCTGGAGAAAGGTTGGACTTTGTCCTTTTCTGGAGTTGCCCAGGGTGAGAGGCGCCGGGCGGGAGTGGGGATACTCACGAGCCCCCGGCTGAGCGCCGCCGTGTTGGAGTTCTACCCGGGGAGCGAGAGGGTCGTCTCCCGGCGCCTGCGGGTTGCGGGGAGTAAGGCTCTGACTGTTGTTTGTGCCTATGCACCGAACAGCAGTTCAGAGTATCCGGCCTTCTTGGAGTCGGTGGGAGGGGTCCTGGAAAGGGCGCCTCCTGCTGACTTCATAGTTCTCCTGGGAGACTTCAACGCTCACGTGGGCAACGACAGAGAAACCTGGCGGGGGGTGATTGGGAGGAACGGCTTGCCTGATCTGAACCCGAGTGGTGTCTCGCTGTTGGACTTCTGTGCTAGCCACGGTTTGTCCATAACGAACACCATGTTCGAACATAGGGTGGCTCATAAGTGTACCTGGTACCAGAACACCTTAGGCCGTAGATCAATGATCGACTTTGTAATCGTTTCATCTGATCTGCGGCCGTATGTCTTGGACACTCGGGTGAAGAGAGGAGCAGAGCTGTCAACTGATCACCACCTGGTGGTGAGTTGGATCAGATGGCAGGGGAATCGGCTGGAGAGACCCGGCAAGCCCAAACGTGTAGTGAGGGGGAACTGGGAACGTCTGGCGGAGGATCCTGTCCGGGAGGTCTTCAACTCCCACCTCCGGAAGAACTTCTCACACATCCCAAGGGAGGCTGGGGACATGGAATCCGAGTGGACCATGTTCAAAGCCTCTATTGTGGACGCGGCCGCTAGGAGCTGTGGTCGGAAGGTCACCGGTGCCTGTCGTGGCGGTAACCCGAGAACCCGGTGGTGGACACCGGGGTGAGGGAAGCCGTCAAACTGAAGAAGGAGGCCTTTCGGGCCTGGTTGGCTCGGGGGTCTCCTGAAACAGCGGAGAGGTACCGGCAGGCCAAAAGGGCTGCAGCTGCGGTGGTCGCGGACGCTAAAACTCGGGCATGGGAGGAGTTCGGGGAGGCCATGGAGAAGGACTTTCGGTTGGCCTCAAGGAAGTTCTGGCAAACCATCCGACGGCTCAGGAAGGGAAAGCAGGGCTTACCCCAGGCTGTGCTCAGCACGGGGGGGGAACTGCTGACCCGGACGGGGGACATCGTCGGCGGTGGAAAGAGCACTTTGAGGAACTCCTAAACCCGGCCAACAAGTCCTCTAGAGAGGAGGCAGCGCCTGAAGACTTGGGAGGGTCGCATCCATATCCTTGGCAGAGGCCACTAAGGTACTCAATAAGCTCCTTGGTGGCAAGGCGCCGGGGGTGGATGAGATTCGCCCTGAGATGCTGAAGGCGCTGGACGTTGTTGGGCTGTCTTGGCTGACACGCCTTTTCAATGTCGCATGGGGGTCGGGAACAGTGCCCATGGACTGGCAGACCGGGGTGGTGGTTCCCATTTTCAAAAAGGGGGACCGGAGAGTGTGCTCGAATTATCGGGGTATCACACTACTCAGCCGATCTCTGTACGACTGCAATAGGAGCTGTGTTCGTATTCTCGGCAATAAGTCAGACGCGTTCCCGGTGGGTGTTGGCCTCCGCCAAGGCTGCCCTTTATCACCGGTCCTGTTCGTGACTTTCATGGACAGGATATCTAGGCGTAGCCGGGGGGAGGAGAACGTCGGGTTCGGGGGTCTCGGGATCGCCTCTCTGCTGTTCGCAGATGATGTGGTCCTGTTAGCCTCTTCGGACCATGACCTCCAGCATTCACTGGGGCGATTTGCAGCCGAGTGTGACGCGGTGGGGATGAGCACATCCAAATCCGAGGCCATGGTGCTCTGCCGGAAACCGGTGGATTGCTCCCTCCGGGTGGGGACGCAGTGCCTGCCGCAAGCAAAGGAGTTCAAGTATCTCGGGGTCTTGTTCACGAGTGAGGGTAAGATGGAGCGGGAGATCGACCGGCGGATCGGTGCGGCTGCAGCAGTAAAACAGGCGCTGCACCGGACCGTCTTGGTGAAGAGGAGCTGAGCCGGAAGGCGAAGCTCTCAATTTACTGGGTGGTCTACGTTCCGACCCTCACCTATGGTCACGAACTCTGGGTCGTGACCGAAAGAACGAGGTCTTGGATACAAGCGGCCGAAATGAGTTTTCTCCGTAGGGTGGCCGGGCTCAGCCTTAGAGATAGGGTAAGGAGCTCGGACATCCGGAGGGAACTTGGAGTTGAGGCGCTACTCCTTCGTATCGAAAGGAGTCAGCTGAGGTGGTTCGGGCATCTGATCAGGATGCCTCCTGGACGCCTCCCGTTAGAGGTTTTCCAGGCACGCCCAACTGGTAGGAGGCCCCGGGGAAGACCCAGGACACGCTGGAGGGATTATATCTCCCAGCTGGCCTGGGAACGCCTCGGGATCCCCCAGAACGAGCTGGAACGTGTTGCGGGTGAGAGGGAAGCCTGGGTCGGCCTGCTAGGCCTGCTGCCACCGCGACCCGACCCCGGATAAGCGGAGGATAATGGATGGATGGATGGACTTATCCAAATCGACTGTACACTTGGAGGGATATGATCACTTTAAGTATATGAA
Source organism: Ophiodon elongatus (assembly GCA_016806645.1). Taxonomy (NCBI): domain Eukaryota; kingdom Metazoa; phylum Chordata; class Actinopteri; order Perciformes; family Hexagrammidae; genus Ophiodon; species Ophiodon elongatus. The sequence continues at coordinate 142,624 of JACSYO010000728.1, read as the reverse complement.
GTAACAAAAAGAGAACGAAAGAGATCAATATGTGTCAATGTTTAAGACAGAGATGTCTTGTAATGTTGCGATCCCTCTTGAGCCCACCGGTCAGTCTTTTATCAAGGCTTACTGAGGTGAACAGGAACACACCGTGAAGTGGTTTCCTGGGAGCTCTGTGCAGGTCCGGCCTCCACCTCTTCACCCCTGGAGCTGAAAGGAAGCCAGTTGTCGGGTGTAAACTCACAGGGATGGCTACATCTTCCTGTTTCATGTCCGTCTTTGAGTCTTTTATGAACTCCGGTCTTTTGAATTGCAGGCCACCGCTCATCAAGAACACAGCAGGCTCACCACTTTAAGTAGCACTCGCAGCTGGTCAGAGGCTTGGTGGTGCTGCTGTTTCTCTGGATCTCCTGTCGAGGGCAGATTCTTACCGACGATGGCGTCAGATGAAAGCACTTGTATTAATTGTCAGCTGGTTGTGGAGAAAGGCCGACTGGCTTTCAAAACCTTTTCATGGTCTGCACTCGTGCTTGAATAGTTCACTTTCTCATCTGTAATCACTTGATAGACACGTACACACACAGCCCCATAGAAGGTCTGCTAATCAAATAACCAAAGCTGGGACAACTGCATCTACTGGTGTCGGGAAATTCTTTTTTACAGTCGCCTGCAATTAATGCCCGGCTGCTCTATTTTGATCTAATCTACCCTGACATTCGCTTAAAAACCATTAGACCTCGGTCTGATACATTTGGCTCAGAACAAGAAAGAAAGAGCAACCTCATCGTTATTCCAAGGGCCTTTGTTCTGACTTAACTGGAAATGTCAGGGGGAATTTTGTGGAGAAAAACATTGATTTTTCATCAGTTTTTCATGAACTCAATACAGAGCTCTGCTCCAGCAACACTGATGCTGCGTTCACACCAAAAGCGAAGTGAATTTTCACATTGCGTTACTCGCGTGAGTTTACTCGCCGAACTATTTGTGGTTATTCGCTTCATTCACGCTAGACGCGCCAGTGAGGGGGAGTGGCTTATCACCATGGAATAAGTTATCATTTCCGCCATCCACTTTGTACATGTTGTGGAACTACTTGAGGCTGACCAGAAGCCAGATTGATTAAAAAACGACAGGACGTAAGTGATGACAGGCGGAGCATCTCAACGCTGATAGGCTTTCGCGACACGTGAATGTTTCGCCCGAGTTGAAAAATGTCAACTGCGTTTGCTGTGAACGCACCATTAGAGGTTCTCTACGTAGCCTATATTAACACCACTCCTGTTTTCTAGGAGTTGTAAAAACACATTAAGCATCGGGACAAATAATTCCTTTCCCTCAACTTGTGTCCGCGAAAGTGAGTGGTACGCTCCAGGTGTCTTCCCTTTATTCAGAGGTATTTAGGAAATAAAGTACGTGAGAACACAGGCTGTCACACCTTCAGTGGGATAATGTGTTCATACCTTCTACTACTGAGGGATGCAAACAAATAAAAGTGTGTTTCGGTGAGCCAAAACGAAAAGGAGAGAAACGTTTGTCTTCAGAGGAAATTATGATGTTTTGAGTGTCACGGGTGGCCGTAGCATTTTTAATAGCATCCGCCACCACGGCAAGACGAGAGAGAGCAGAGTAAGATGTTCAAACCAGGAGACACTGGACACATTTGATCAATCATCGCACGTATGGACAAGTGTACTCTAGTTTTTAAATGTGTTCATATTGTTTGCCAAAAGCTTCAATAAGATTAAATCCCTTCCCAATTATGAGTTAATGATTTAAAATAAAATGTTCACTTTCTGTCATGTGGATACATGAATAACTGTAAATTGCTGACTTGAAAAATATCTTATATATATATATATATATAATACAACAAATAAAGGATTTATTTAATGGTTAAAGTAGGGTAATTTATATTTAAAGATTGTAACACAATTCCTACTCTGATGTATTCACGTCATGTCTTTCAATCGGTTTTGCATGACATGAGAAGAATAATGGAGGCTCAGATGAAGAAGAATTGAAAGAAAAGTTGCCGGATGGCTGCAAAGATCATGGTTCTGAAGGAGAGGGAGTCTTGGAGAAGTGAGAGAGAGCGCTGAGGAAGCTTTCCGTCACACAAGACAAACACAGAAAGTTAATAGAGGCAAAAGAGGAGATTGGATGGAGAGAAGAAGAAAGCAGCTCTCTTCACCGCCATCTCGCTGCGCTGAAAAAACTATGACCCGGCCATAGTTGCCGGGTGGAAGGAGCTCAATAAAGATCATGAGAAGGCAGAGGTGGAAATAAAGAGGGACGAGCAGATCGTCTCTCTGTAACAGAGCAAACGGAGATGTGACAACCTTCAGGGAGAAAAACTCCAAAAGCAGCTGTCTGGAAAAGAGGAGAGGCACCAGAGAGAGAGAAAGGAGAGGGCTTCAGGAAGGAGCTAAGACGGTCCAAAAAAAGGAGCTGTTTAAATTCTGGGGAGTTATGAGAGGAGAGCACTGCTGTGAAATAAATGTATTACAGTATTTGATTTTGAAACAGCAGTCTTTAGGGTGACCATATAACATTGGGCACATGAGACGCCTCCTTTTGTCCCGGGGTTCCCTCTACCCGTACCTGTAGAGTCTGTCTCTCTGTGAGTGTGTGGTGTGGGCGTGGCTCCGACCTGGTCTCCTCCCAGCACCCTCCTGATTACTACTCATTCACCCACCTGTCCAGTACACCCAGCTGCCTTCCAACTCATCTAGGCAACAGTATATCTATCCCGGTTTTCCATCCACTCGTTGCCAGATCGTTGTTGCAACCTCCGTGGCAGCTAGTTGTTCTCGGCTGCTCAGTGGTGTATATTCTGACTTTAATCCTATTGCTTTCATTGACCTGTACTCACCCTTTCTTCCCCTCCACTCCCCAGCCTGTCTGCCTATAGCAGCTTCCACTCCCTGCCACGCTCTCACCCGGCTCTGCCTGCCCTGCCCTTTTTCTTCCCAGTACCCGGGCCTCGCCCTCTTGTCCTCGGCCCCCCGCTGCTCCACAACATTACCCCGCTGTCCCCTGGAAATAAACCTTTGCACTTTGTTACTCCATGGTCTGTTTCTGCATTTGGGTCTTATTACATTCTGATCTCTGTTATGATTTCAGGCGCATCCTCATGACACAAATAAACATTGGGCATGAGCCAATTGGGGAGATGACGTCGTTGTTTCCTAAACACTCAGATTGAACACGGGCGCCGTAGAGCGGGACTGGGGCTCCGGGGAGCCAACAGGAAATAGTGAACAAAGCTTTATTACAGGCAGAGATCTCACAATACCCAAACACAGTCCAGGGTTTGCTTACGGGGAAAAGGCCCGCTCTGGGAAAACACCAAGCCGTCAGGGGGAAAAGACAGACAGAAGCCCGAGGAAGCCTGGACAGTTACCGTGGTCGGGGAAGTCCACACAGGTAGGGTCGGCAACGAAAAATTAGTCGGAGGGTATTTGCTGGAGGGTCTGGCATAAATGTGACATTACTAGATATTGAGAATATATAAGCTATACTTTTAAGCTCTAAAAGTATAGACCTTAGAGTTTACAGATTAAGCTTTAGAAACTTTGATTACCCATAAAAATTGTGTTATAGGATGTGAATTGCATCAATTTCTATCCAAGGAGTCAATGATTTTTAAAAGTGTCTAATTAGATCAACCAAATAACTTTTTTAGCTAGGCATAATGCATGGCTCTCGGGATGGCAATGTTGAACGGTAGGCCAGGTTGCTAAGAAAAGTTCACTGGCATGCTACGACTATTCCTCCATAGTTTCTGATTAGCAACGGCAGGACGGTGGTGATGACGGGCGGAGCTTCTCAACGCTGATTGGCTTTCGCAACTCAGCATCACCCGAGTTGAAAAATTTCGAATAAGCTAATTATTCACATAATTCGCACCGCCCAGCGAAAATTCGCATATTCGCAACCATTTCACGTCTGTGCATTGACTTTGTATGTAATCTCATCGCACGAAAAATTTGCAACGCTTTTGGTGTGAACGCACCTTAAGACAGAGACCATGTTACGTGTTAACTGGTAAACTGTTAAAAATCGCATATTAACATACTATTCAGACTGTCCAATGGAGGACTGCGAGGCTGAGTTTAAATAATTAACCATTGAATACAATATAAAAAATCATAGCGAGTGATGTTGAACTGTTGAAAAGCCTGGAGCTCGCATTTATAATGTGGTGTAGAAAACGCATTTAACCCTTTTAATTTGCCTGACAATAATACTGGAACATATTAAATTGAGTGGAAGAGGTAATGTTGATTTAAATTTAAGATGTACAATATAATTGATACTTATACAGTGAACAGTCAGCTGGTAATGTCAATACTTAGTCACTAATTTATTATGCAGTCCATAAAGATTGAGTATGTCAGTACAGTCTGAGTTCAGCCCTATTTCAATGCACGATCCCTTGGATATGGTTTCTCATATGCCTCCATCGTGCTGATATAATTCCAACTACAGTTTTTTAAAGAGGTCCTGTCAATCACTGCCTCCTGCCTTCTTTCTATTGTCAGTCAATCTATTTACTCTGGCTGCATACATGACTAATTCAAGAAAGCCAGTGTATTTCCTCTCCTCAAAAGAACTTCCTGTGCCACAGATGTAGTTAACTACGGGCCCATTTCCAAACTTTGCTTCATTTCTAATATTCTTGAAAAAGTTGTCCCTCACCAGTTTCTCCAACTGGTTGAGGTACACAATATCTTTGATAAATTTCAATCTGGCTTCCGTCAAAAACATAGCGTTGAATTGGTATTGCCTTAAATAACTAACACCATTCTTACTGTATGCGTGCAAATTAATGTGACTACTCCATTTCAGATGCTGCATATGACACAATGCAGCAATGATTTACATTTAAGATTACTGAACTGGGTTGGTATTTTGGTACTGCACTCAAATGGTTTTCCTCATACTTGTCTGACAGACACTTCAATATTTACATTAACAATTACGTGTCATCCTCCGCTCGTCTCTTAAGTGGGGTCCAAAAAGGGTCGATTCTGTTTTCATTATATGCTACCTCTGGGCAATCTGCTTAACTCCTCTGGTTGTATATCTTACCATTGCTATGCCAATGACACGCAGCTTTACTTCTCAGTTGAACTTAATCACCTCAGTAACCTTACCACCCTTCATGACTGTCTAGCTTCCGTTGCAAATTACATTTTCCTCCATCTCAATTCTGACCAAACTGAGGTCCTTGTGATCGGCTACAGTTGTTTCTATTGGCTCCCTCGTTAGCAACATAGAGACCGCCTCTTGGAATCTTGGTAACCTTTTTGTCCAACCTTTGAACCCTGAACAACTCATTCAGTCTTGTTTATTCAGTTGAGAAATAAACGGGTGCAATAGTGCTTCGAGCTCCCTCTTCCCTTACTCAGTCCTCTCTAGCTCATCTTCAATTGGTGCAAAATGCAGCGGCTAACAAAAAACAGTCTGTCCCATACCACCTCAATTCTTGCCTCCTTTCATTGGCTTTCAAAATGTTATTAACTACATACAAGGCTTTGCATACATAGAAGAACTTTGAGCCCCTGTTCCAGCTGTTGCTTTCTCTGATCAACACTTTTTTATCTGTTCCCCGAACCTTTTTTGTATCTAAAGGTGACGGTGCTTCTGGGGTTGGAGATCCCAAACTTCTAAACAATTCCATCAGATTTGCTAAATCTGTGGTTGCTGAGTCAGCGCTTGATGTAAGCCTTTTTATAAATAATGTTCTCTCTGTTTGCCTTTAGTTTTGATTATGTTAGTCGTGTTTAATTGTTTATGTATGTGTATGTATACATGTATGTACAGTATGTATGCATGCAGTTATGTATGTATACTCTCATTTGAATGTGTGTATTTTATCCGATATGTGAAGCACTTAGTGACTATGTTTTAGAAAGAAAGTGGGGACAGCTTCTACTTTGTCCTCGTCACTCATATTGTCATTGAAAGAAAATAATGTAGAAACTTAAGAAATGAACATAATATTGTGTGTTATGGTCATTACATAATGCAAACCTTTTAGATTGCAGTCCATAAACCTTGTTGTAATTTTAGAGTAAAAAGAGGAGAATAGCAAAACCCTTGTTTTTAACTTCTATGGAAAGCTTTTTTGTGGGTCATTTTACGGAAGAGGAAACGGAGACTAATACATTCTCTTCTGTCATGTGGGAGGACAGCAGTAAAATATAATAATTAAATCCTAGCGTTGGTAACTGAGCACCCATCGGAGCAAGAAGTGTGGGTGCTGCAGACCCAGTATTTTCTTTCTGTAGGTGTATTCTTTAAGTGCAATGGCAATTCAAATATTTATAGATTAATAAAATATTTTTTTATACCGTCTCACATGAACCTCCTCAGGGTGATTGCGCGTTGGTAGATCCTTGTCCCCTGTACGAACTGGTTGTATTATTATTAACTAACCTGGTGGGTTACCCATTCACCTGCTCACTCCTCCTTCCTCTCCTCGCAGTTCTCATGCATTACCTCAGTATTGTGGCTGCTTTGATATACATTATGTTGATGTATGATTATTTGGACATTACAACACATTAAGATAAGATAAGATGATCCTTTATTAGTCCCGCAGCAGGGAAATTTACGGATTTATAGCAGCAGAAGATAAAGTGCAAACAAGAGACATAGTAAAAAAGAAACAAGACCAAAACAAGTATTGTAAATAAGCAATAAAAACGCCACAATAACTGAAATGAAATATTATATATACAGACAGAATAACTATTAACTAGTATTGCACAGGTGTTAAGTGTTTGTGGTCTACTGGGAGCAGAGCTGGTTGTACAGCTGCGTTACCTCTCCTTCACACACCGGGGTGAAGCAGCCGATGGCTGAAGGAAGGACCTTCGTTATCTCTCCTTCACACACTGGGGTGAAGCAGCCGATGGCTGAAGGAAGGACCTGCGTTATCTCTCCTTCACACACCGGGGTGAAGCAGCCGATGGCTGAAGGAGCTGCACAGAGCTGCCAGAGTGTCATGCATGGGGTGGGAGGTATTGTTCATCAGGGATGATAACTTTGCCATCATCGTCCTGTCTCCCACCACCTCCACTGTATCCAGTGGACACCCGAGCACACTGCCGGCCTTCTTTATGAGTTTAAGTCTCTTCCTGTCAGCTGTCGAGATGCTGCTGCTCCAGCAGACCACTCCATAGAAGATGGCTGATGCCACCACAGAGTCAAAGAAGGTCTTCAGGAGTGCTCCCTGCACTCCAAAAGACCTCAGTCTCCTCAGCAGAGAGTCTGCTCTGACCCTTTTTATACAGTGCATGAGTGTGATCCGACCAGTCCAGTTTAGTGTTGAGGTGAACACCCAGGTACTTATAAGATCTCACAATCTCATTGTCCGTTCCCTGGATGTTCACTGGTTCTGGAGAAGAGTGTTTACCCCGGCGGAAGTCCACCACCAGCTCTTTGGTTTTACCAGAATTGATCTGGAGGTGGTTCAGTTCTCTGTATTCCTTATCATCGGCGGCGGAGATGAGGCCGACGATTGCAGAGTCATCAGAGAACGTTTGTAGGTGGCAGTTAGCAGAGTTGTGTTTGAAGTCCGAGGTGTATATGATGAAGAGGAATGGAGCCAGAACGGTTCCTTGTGGGGCCCCGTGCTGCAGGACAACAGGTCTGACTCACACTCCCGTATCCGCACATACTGTGGACGGTTGGAGAGGTAGTCCAGGATCCATGCAGTGAGGTGGTGGTCCACCCTGGTCTGCTCCACTTGTCCCTCAGAAGCAAAGGCTGGATTGTGTTGAAGGCACTGGAGAAGTCGAAAAGCATGACTGTCACAGTGCTTCCAGCCTTTTCCAGGTGAGAAAGGCATCTTTGTAGTAGGTAGATGACAGCGTCATCCACCCCGATGCCAGACTGATAGACAAACTGAAGAGGGTCCAGAGATGAGCTCACCAGGTGGTGGAGATGTACAAGGACCAGCCTCTCCAGCGTCTTCATCAGGTGGGATGTTAACGCCACCGGCCTGAAGCTGTTTAAGTCCTTGGGCCGCGGGGTCTTTGGTACTGGTACCACGCAGGATGTTTTCCACAGGGATTTAAGTTCAAGGAAAAGATAGGGGTAAGGATGTACCATGTTTGGGTTTCTCTCCATAGGTGAGTGAAACCCACGACTGGATGAAGTCCTAGCTCATGTCTGGCGACTGAAGCTCAACGTTGTATTGACCGCCATTTTTTACTTGGTCTTCACTCAAACTTGACTTGTGGTTGGTGTTAGACTCTTTTTCACGCCTGCAGCTTCTTTGCAATATTCTGTTAAAGTGAAGCACGCACACAGACACAAAGATCTTCAAACCATCATGCCTAAAATATTGAACACTGCTGAAGACAAGACATTGTCTGGTCTTTTCATGTACACCTCTGACTCACTATTTCACATTTTCTCTTTCTAAGGACTTGACTTAGAGACAAACAATAGGAGCCGAGGAACTGTCGATGTCCCAAAAGGATCCCAATGCCTTCATAATTGGAAAAGTTAAGACTTCTAAAAGGAGGCAATCATAGAGTAAATTGAAATGGCTGACTCACACGTTGTGTAGCTTGAGAATAATAGAGAAAAAAGATCAAAAACTTGTGGATGGCACATGAGAAGTGGCAGTCTTTTTATTCACTATGAAATCTTTTCAGTCGTTTTTCTCATCTTGTGAACACAAGAAAAGTCTTAATGACTCGTCATTAGGTTTGACTTCTCCTATTACTGACCTAATGTTAGACTTCCAAACAATGGCAGGTCAGGTCTCGTAAAAGGAAAAAAAGGCATGCATTCAGAATTTTAATGAAAGCTGATTTACTGAATGGATTTCCACTCTAATCAACAATTACTGTTTACAACAAAAATGACATGTCAACATTTAAAAGAAAAAGAGGGCCTGTTATATCTTTTGTGGAAAGAACGACACTATGTTGCAGTACTCTAAATTGTTACGTCACGTAGTTGGGGTGGGACTAACGTCGAAATCTTTTTCCATATCAACTGCCTAAAGGCGTCACAAAAAAAAAACAGTTTGTAGCCATCCCAGATCAACATAAGGCACAATCATTTACTACTAGAACAATATCTGGCTTGGTAGAAATTACAAAAATATATTTATCATTTATGTGGTTCAAACAACTTCTTTGAAATCAGATATAGGCATGGTGTTTTTCTAATACATTTGGGCACTTAGTATCAGCATCAACGAATACTTAATAAGAACCCATCGTGCAGAATGGTATATTTCAGAATAATACACGTTATATTAATGGATTATATTCATTCATCCATGAATATTTTCTTTGCACTTTGGCCTCAATCTGGAGATGTTCCATCTCGGGCGTGACGCGGCACAACTCTATGCATTTAAACTGGTAAAGCAAGCGCAAATCTACGTGGTCAAAAGTGCCAATGGTAAAACAGTCCTGTACCATTAACCAAAAAAACTGGTAACAAAACCTAACAAAATAGTTTAACATGAATAACCAGCTGGTTCCAACCAAACCAGCTCAGCGCTATTTCACTATTGTAGAAGACACCAAACACATGCTGAAATGACAACACATTTGTTTTTGTTTTTAACTGGTGATTATACATTTAAAAGGGGGGGAATTATTATACAAATATAGTACATTACATTACATTTCATTTAGCAGACGCTTTTATCCAAAGCGACTTACAATAAGTGCATTCAACCGAGGGAGTTCAAACCCAGAACAACAAAAATCAAGAAAGTACAATTTCTCAAGAAAGCCAAACTACCAAGTGCTATGAATAAGTGCCATTTAAGTGCTACTAAAGTACTAAGAGAGATAATTATTATTTTTTTTTATTTTTTATTTTTTTATTCCAGGTATAGTCGGAAGAGATGCGTTTTTAGTTTGCGGCGGAAGATGTAGAGACTTTCTGCTGTCCTGATGTCATTGGGGAGCTCATTCCACCAATTGGGAGCCAGGACAGCAAACAATCGCGATTTTGTTGAGCGGTTAGCTCGCAGTGACGGAGCTACAAGGCGATTGGCCGATGCAGAGCGGAGTGAGCGGGGTGGGGTGTAAGGTTTGACCATGTCCTGGATGTAGACTGGACCAGATCTGTTCGCAGCATGGTACGCAAGTACCAATGTTTTGAAACGGATGCGAGCAGCCACAGGTAACCAGTGAAGCGAGCAGTGTGGGTGAATTTAGGCAGGTTGAAGACCAGTCGAGCTGCCGCATTCTGGATGAGCTGCAGAGGTCGGATGGCACTCGGGTAGTAATTATCATACACTGATCATCCAACTGTTTTGTGCAGTAATTATACCAAAAGCAGTCAATCTGGCATTCCTTTTGATCAAGAGCAATTATGGGAAGGATTGCACTGGATGCTTCTTCTAGCTCGATATCAAAATGCAAATTTCTGTGGCTAATGAAAAGGAGATAAACTGAGCCCTGAAACCATTACACACCCAAAATAATTGGGTCTGTGTTTTTTCATGAACACAATTATTGCATGGAGGGATTAGTTAATCTGGCATATGGTCATAACCACATGAATGTGGATGACTTTGTGCTGAAAGATGTTGGGTATCCGACAGCCTGTTATCCCAACAAACAAACTTCCATTGTTCCGAAGACCCACTGATTTGAAAATACAAACTCTTAACAAATGGATAATGGCACATGGTTAATTATAATGCAAAGTTAGCATATTGCTACATAGGCTTGCGACCACGCAAACGAACGCAAATAACCCTGCGATTCTGCACATAGCACTCAAATCCCTATACATCACAGCCTAAGCGATCTGTGAGCCAACTAACACCAGCCTCAGACGAATATGAAACCAGCAAAATATGAAAAATGTGTACACTTACTGAGCGTAGCTTCGTTTCCTGTTAAAGGCCCGTACGAAACACTTTGCTTTAAAACAAATGGTTCCGGGGCTTTGTATCCCCAGATTTCACCCGTGGGGATGGTAGAACTCTTGCCAATGGCAGCAATCAAATTAGCATAAACTTGGCCTGACTGACTTTTATTGGCTAACAGTGCTGTCAATCTCATTTCGGCATTTCGTTTCCCTGCATTCTATAGGCTGAGATGGTTCGAAGGAGGTCCCATTCATCCCTGTGAGACGTTCACATGCAAATTCTCAGACTCTGGAAATTGCAAATCTCTGTTTTTGAGAACAAAAATATGATTTTTAGGGGGATTTCAGAGCAAAAAAAATTATTTTGGTTTTGCATTGTGTATGTTACTGCTGTATATGGATGTATTAACATCATTAGTGAAATAAAGAAGTGAAATATAGTTTGGTACATGAGAAAATTAAAATTGCAATTATTATGCAAAATCCTCATTTTGGAGACAACGTCTGAACTGTCTGTACTAAAAACTATTTTTTTTCCGCTTTATTCAAAGTCAAACTGTGCAGAGAGAGTGTTCACATATTGTGCTATGAAATGAAATAAGTTTAAACCTGCAACTGCATTATTCTAAAGTGATGATCATCCTGAAAGTGCTCTTGTTTTTTTTTTGGTAAACCTGAAATCTTTTCATTTTGTCTGTGTTCCATCTTTATTTACTTTTATCCTGTAACATAAATACTGATATTTACACATCTAGACAGTCTCACAGTTATTACCATTATAATAACACCAAAATTATTCAAATAGACCCTATGGTTGCAGAGTTGTACTGTTTTTAGTATGGGCATGCTTTTTTCGTGTGGAGGCCTCAAAAATAGGTTAGTTTTTATAAGGTCACTAATTAAAATCAGGACATTAGATAAATATTTAAGTAAAAACTAAATCTATCCAACAACTATTGCGTACATTGCTAATGCTACTCCTTCTTTGTCAGAATGGCAAAGTCCTATTTTCCTCTGTCTGTTTTCCTAGGCCAGCTTCCCTCCCTGTAATCAAGTCAGCTCAGCCTATTATATTGACAAGAGAAAGCTAGCGTGGGAGTTTTGTGAGCAGCAAGAACCTCCATCCCAGTCTGTTCTGACAAAGCTGGCTTCACTGCATGTTAGATTTACTCTTTGCTGATCAATGACAGACTTTCACAGTTCTCACTATGAAATACGTCAAATCACTGTATTAGTCTAATTTAATGCTAAGAATGCAGTGCCACCAGGAAGTGCAGCATCAAATATTCATAACTTTGCTGCTTTATGTATACATCCTGGGTACAAAGGTAAACAGCTTACTCATTTGCAAGACCTTTCTCTCTATAAATTAACTTTACCATCTTTTCACAGAGTTTCTAGTAGATTATTTACAGTCCATTCCAAATGATGCTACTTTCTCCTACCTTGAAATGTACCCATATCATACAATAAATGGCATGTTAACAGGTTAGAGTAGAGCGGCTGTGGCTCCTACGCATGTGGTGTCCACACAGACAGCTGGTGCTTCTACTGCCAGCCCTCAACAAATCCCTCTCACCGTCTACATTGCTGAGAAAAAGGAAGCATTTGAAAATTGGTAGAATCATGTTTTAAAGAGTATCCCGTTTAATTTTGCAATATTGTGCTATATTACTGTAATACCTAATAACGATGACAAGTAGTATTAAAGCGCTTTGAGTGGTCAGAAGACCAGAAAAGCGCTTTACAATTACAGCCCATTTTCCATCCCTTTTAGACCTTGTGGGAACTCTGTCCTAATTCTTTGCGAGAGGCAAAGTATGAGTGACGGAAATCTGATTCCAACAACTGGAGATTGCAACATTTTTAAAAACAGTTCACAGTTTAAAATGTCCGTGATCAAAGCTATTGCAAAACCCATTTAACTGATTCTGCTAGCGTTAGCTAACAAGAGTCCATTCTCAGAGCAACCATGGAGCCCACACCGTCACTGTGTTCAATTGCTTAAGTGAGGTAGGAGACATCTTTTGTACAGTAAACTTTTGAACAGAACAATGTTTACAAATTCATGGATTTTGTTTAAGGTAGTAAAAAAAAAAAATTCAACCAGGCAATTGAGACCTTTGCTTTTGTTGGAAACTCATGTCAGAGTGTTTTTAAGCGTGTTAAGACGTGTGTGGAGGGATCTCTAAACTCACTGTACAGTAGGCCAGTCTCTAGAGGCTACAAATCTAGATGTCCTTGAGCCCTCTATGTACCACAGCACGCACATGGGCATTTCGATTATAATGACTCATCTATTCAGACAGCCAGCATGGGACACTAACTCTTCATGACCTGCCAGCTCTCAGGTCTACTCAGTAAAAACATTTGGCTCCACTGAAATATGACACTGCATGTGCAACCTTGCTATAGCATTGATGTAGTGGGGAAACTTCCAGTAGTTGTATTCATTTTAAGCCCCCTGTATTTCTTGTGACCTGCATGAATGTTTAGCTTTTAATCCGTTTCTGTCTTTGCATTTAAAAACTATGCCTCTATATTCATGTGCAAATAAACTCAACTCGACCCGTGATGGTAGATTAAAATAAACCCTCTAAACTAGGAAGATGATTATTTGTTATTTGTTAAGACCAGAGGAGTGGAGATAGGACACACATATTAGCAAGGCTATTTTTAAGCAGACGTGATCCACAGAGGTCTGTGTCCAGCTGTGAGGGTCTGAAATGGGTCATCTAGCTGTCACACACCCACGAAGACCTTAGACAACCCTGGATGCAGAACCTCCGTTTGATGATTACGTGAGAGTGAGAGAGAGAGACTGATTTGGAAATCTGAGCCGTGCACCATAATGTCATGGATAACTGGATCTTCCGTGGATCTGCAGGGGCTTAAAGCATTGAAGACTGTGGTGTGTGAAGGATCAACACCACATACGCCAACATGTATGATATTTTGGGTATGCTGAGACGTAGGGAAATGGTTGGCGCTGATAGCTGAAGAATGTAAAAGCAAACAGAGATCTCAGTAGGGGGCTGCGGTCAGTCTTCCGGCAACAGAACTCGTTCCTTGAAGACACACACTGAATGAATTAGTGATGGGAGGCTTGAAGCCAAATAAACAAGTAATTTTTTACCAATGTCTGACAATCTAATTCGACTCCCTGTTGGATTATTACATTTACACCAAACAGGGTTTTGCAGAACTGTTCAACATGTTTGGCGATAGCTCAGTGATTTGTGCATAAATCTGGCATTTCCAAAATAAAAATCCAGATTCAACCACAAAAATCTCGAAAAAAAATTTCCATTTTGTCATCATTAACAAGGTAATTTGTTATCTAATCTGATTTCCAAATGTCTTAAAATATAAGTTTTCATACCTCTGTTTTTATGCACATATAAACAAAAGAACGTGAGTGGAAACCTGACTAATGAGCAACGTATATGGCGTAAAAACAGGAATCAGTGCCTCGGTATCAGGCAGCCAGCAGTGTGGTTTAAAAACTCATCAGGAGCTGCATGATGCTGTAGAATCAAAATGGAGAATAATCTCTAAGGAGCGCTTCCAACATTTACTGAGTCCACAATGCTCAGGCTGTCAGGCAAGTGTAGCTAATAAGATGTCTGCTGATGGTACGAGTAAACAAAATGGAATACATTTTTGTTTGGGGAATATGGGTCTCTATGGCCTCCTCCATTGACACCAAATTAACCAAAACAATAGCTCTAACTAAATATGAAAGTATTTGTTCTACTTCCTAGAAATGATATGTAATTTGCATGATTGAACATCATTAGGCAGTGATTCAGTCAGATGCCCATTTACCTCTTTATAAATTCAGTTGATTATATATTTTTTTAGCTTTATCTCCCTCCTCTCTGCAACCATTTTGGACACAAATTATTACCCTCTACCACTAACCTTCAATCAAAATAAGTTCTTAGTGGTTCAGTTTGACAGTTGAGTCACAGGCAGAGTGGGTAAGGTTGCTATGCATCCACATTACCTGCTCAGCAGGAGAGTGGCCCCATACATAGACCTTCCACAAGTATGGGAATACGAATAAGCTCCATCACTGAGTCCAAACACCCTGGGAACAAGCAACAGGCTTTGGCTGTCGCCATCTGTCGCTGGGTTTCTACTTTCAACTCCTGTTGCAGCTGATGTGAGAGCTTTTAAAAAGCCATGGAAATGAGTTGGGTGGATGTTTTTGGGGGGACTTGCTACTGTTTTTGATCATATCCCATTAATTACCAAATTAGTCTTGTAGTTGTGTGATATTCAAATATACTAAAATAAAAGCAAGTGACTTTGCTCCAAAATAAGTGCCATGTTTGTTAAGTGCTTTCCATCCACCCCGATATCTTACCTGACGGCGGTGATAAATGAAGGAAGAGATTTGTTTTTGTACTTCTTTTAGATTATTATCTCAATTGAAGAGCACTTTAAACCCAACATCTTTCAGCAAAGTCATCCACATTCATGTGGCTATGACCATATGCCAGATCGACTAATCTTCTCCATACAATAATTTTGTTCATGAAAGAACACAAACCCAATCATTTTTTTCTTCAAATTTGGACCTTTTTCTTCGACAAATGGGCTTTTTGGACTATTGGGGATTCAGAATAATGGGCCGTCGGAACCTTGAAACAGCTGGATGGAGACAGCAAACATGGCTTTGTCAAAATGTAAAAAGTATAACGTGTTAATTAATGAGTGTAGAGGTGAGGTGCTGGTAGGCCAATTTCTTTTTACTTTTGGACAGAGGCAGGCTAGCTAATGTTTCCCCCTGCTTCCAGTCTTTATGCTAATGTCTACATTACTCTTCACTTTACTGCTTTTTGCATTTCTGGTAAGATAAGCCAAACTAACAGTATCCTGGCTGTAGATCTGTGTTTAAACCTGGTCTTAATTGCATCATGTCACAAAACAATATATCAGTGTTTAACAGCAAGCGGGTCATGAAATAACTCTATACGGCAATCACTGCTAACTAACCTCAACCTCTATGCTGCATATACTTTTACAGTAGCACTCACTAAAACCATAACACACGTCGCTCAACATAACAGCTTTCAAGGGCGGTAAGACAACCCAGAGGCTCAATGTGAAAAGTCCAACTCCATGATATCCAAACATAGCAACACTTGTGTTTTAAGGTTTAAGGCACAGCAGCAAAAAAGGCAATGTCTGAGGAGGATCAGATATGATCTGGGAGCTGAAATAGAGTGAATAACAGGACGGGAGGAAGTGATAGGAAAAGGGCCGAGGTGGAGTGGTGATGGTGTCAATCTGATCAAAGGCCACGAGACGAGGACAAATTGAAGAAGAGGACTGTGAGGGATTAGACGGTAAAGTGTGGCAGAAAAGGAGATAACTAAAGGAGGCTGAGGACAGACACAGAGAAGAGAAGAGAAGAGAAGAGAGGGTAGGAATGGATAGCGACAGAGGGATAAAGGCTGAGAATTCAAGGCCGACTAACAAGGTTAAACCGTGTGTCAACTACACATTGTACATTATTTCCTGCCCTGCAGCCTCCCAGGTAATCAGAACTAATGTGGGGAATTAAGCCGCATGGCACATTACATCCACTTTAAATAGTGTATTGTCAAGCGCCTATAACTCTGGATTCTGATTGCATATACAATCTCCCATGCAGGTGTACACGGTACATGCTAATTGTCCACTTATTTGTAAAATGCAGCATGACATGAGAGAGAGAGAGAGCAAGGCAGAGTTGCCAAATTACACGCTTTTGGCATGAGACACCTGCGTTCAGGCTCTGTCTCACGCTGTCATGAATAAAAATAAAAATGCAAAACAATAGCTTGATGAATAATGTAGTTAGAAGTTAAATAGTCAGAACAATGACTGAACATCAGGCTTTTCTCCACATTTATAGCAGACACATTACAGAGTGCAGAGGCGCTCGCACGGAGCTCTTCTAAAATCACAAAATCACGCACAGAGTCAAGTGACGATGAGTCCAATCATTTTAAATAAAGCAGCTGCTCCTGAATGCGTTCCGCTCCATCTAATCTGACAGGACCTCTTTTTTTATTTTAAAAGTCCACAACTACGCCTTCCGTGGATAGTCGAAACGCCTTCTTTTTGTTTCCTGTGAAATGTATTACTACAGGGTAGTTCTGCTTCTTAAAAACAATGTCTCAATATATACATTAGGGGAATGATTGTGCACAATGAAGCCTATTCGTGTAGTGAATGCAACTTCTCTGAAACACTGTTCTTCCAAGAAGTAGCATCAGCTGTTTCAGCAAATGGCCAAAAGCAGCATTTGTTTCTGCTGTAGTGATGAAGGCCTCTGGCAGCTGTAGTGATTAAGACTCTTGTCGGCCAGGAGCAAAGCAAGAAGTCAGGTGGCGTTATTGTCGAGTCCAGAGACAGACGAGATGGGTCAAAAAATACTTTAACACAAGAGAACACCGTTTGTTGCCTGTTTCCTTTGGGCAGTCGGCATCGGTTTGTTCTAACCATAATTGCCATTATCCCTTAAGATCCCTCAAATCCTTGAGGGATCCTTTGCCTTTTTCAAAATCATACACTATTTCCCGTCAATCACTGTCACCCCCACCCAAAGATCATTTCAAAGGGACAGAATTCAAGATGGTGTTTCACACGTTTAGTATCTGGAGTGCTGTTAATGTTTTCAGATGAATGGCTTCTCTGTTATGTTAAAAGCTAACCCATTTTTTACTGAGTCCCTGCGGCTGATGATGAGAAACGCCTTTTAATTAAGGTTTTTGCTATCTTGGCCGCACAGACGGACCATTGAGCCAGTCAATAACAGTGACAGATGTCCGCCACAGCATTTTCCTTAAGAATTCTGGTCTGGAGGAAAATTACCAGCAGACTTGAATTACTCACACCTTCCCTACTGAGTGTGTTGTTTCATGCCTTACACGGCCATAATGAGCACTGCTTACCTTTTGAAAAGGACTGGAGGAGGCTGGCTAAACCGAAGGGAGATTAACCGCAAAGAACCCAAAGGTCGGCACACGCTTTGATTGGCTGTCAGCACACTGAATAGTTGTAATTGAACTTTGGCCTACTGTTCTCCTGTCATGGAAGATCCTCATCGCTCCATTGCTCATTTGAAAATGAGCGGGTCGATGTCACTCTGCCTGTTTTTGTTGGTGCTGGTAATGTCAGAGAGCACAGCCGGTGACAGAAGATAAATGAGTGAGTGAAGTGATCAAACGATTAACCTCTTCATCCCTGCCGTCACCAAATGAAAAAACACAACACGGTTTTATAATATACCTCATATACATGTATCATGTGGCATTTAAGCCACAGATCAAATGAGTGACTTGGCAGCTCATATTTGCTCGACATGCTCTCTGGCACAAGTTTTTTCAGATGGCCAGCGGTTATGATGGAAAGGTTTGTGCCTCTGCACTGTGTGAGATGAGCAAACCCGAGACTAAATCTAATCAAGCTCCAGACATATACACAACCTAACTGTTTACTAGAAGGGACTCAAATTCACTCAAGCATTTCACTTAAAGGAAACTCTATAAAAAAAAAAGCTCCCAGCAGACAAGGCTATGTAAGAGTTTACTTCAGACAGACTGCCGTGTGAATAGTTTTGATGCAAAATATTCGCAGGTGATTATTTCACATTAGTGTCTATTATTTGTCACGCAGCCCCCTGAGTTTAAAGGCCTCAGGTTATGTGTTTCTTCTGTGTCTTACATCATCATTGTGGGGTGTATTATACGACAACTACGAGTCTGACGCTTTACAGCCATGGTGACCTGGTGGAGATTTGCTCTCTGCTGGGTGCACCTTGAAGAATAACTCTTGATTGATACTTGATACTACATATAACATCAAACAAGGCCAGCCCCAATGAGAAAAAAAAACCCAAAATGTCTTCAATCAAACGGAATGAAACATGAAGAAAGGCAGGGCTTATATACAAAAGCCAAACTTCCCATCACAAATGTAATTCATTTCGGGAAGTTTGTGGATGTACTATAGTGTAACAATGTGTCATTTATAAGTGACGTGCACTGTGCTTCCTCTTCCTCTCCTCCCTTCCCCTCTGCAGGCTGCAGGTGTGAAAGCAGAGCTGTAATTGAAGAAAGCGCGTCGGCCGGCTCAACCGCGGCCCAGACGGCTGCCCTCTGCCCTCCTCACTCTGAATCCCCACGTCACCGGCGAATTAATCATCTGATGCATCATTCCAACAGGAAGTGCCGGAGCACAATAAGGAGTGCGAAGGTGCTATTATTTCTTTACATCGCGGGTCACCCAGGGGGAGAGCCCTTCATTTCTCCACAGCATCATTTCTTTTCTTTTTCAAATAACAGGTATATTGTTCGGTTAAAGTTTTATGTAACTTTTTGGTACGGAGAGCAGCACATTTCTTAGAAATGCCACCTTGATACTGAGAAGGTTGGAGTGGAAAATCTTAAACTGTGCTGCTATTGTTCTATTTTGCTTGCTTACAATCCATCGCCATGATTCATAGGTCTCTATTGCCTTGGTTTTTAATCTTAATTCTGTTTTCTTGAAAAGTTTCTACATCCCCGGTGGTATTAGTTATAGTCAAGTTAGAGAGACTAATTATAATTTTAGGAGCATCTTCAAGGCTGCATTAAAGTACCATGGGCCCCGTGTCTACGATTCTTTTCAAGGCCCTCCCCCACTCCCCAAAACACCATCAACCCCTCCCAACCCTGCCCCACGTCCCCAGTCGGGCTTGAGCATTAAAACTTCAGTGATCTCCTCACCCCGCTGGATACCATGCCCACTTGATCAGCGAGCGATAATGTATGCTCTGTTGCGTGCACTTCTAATTAAAGACACTTAATAAATTCCAGACCAGAAGTGTTAAGTCCAACACTCTGGGAATGCACCATTCATCCCTGCATTCATTTTCTTCAATTGTTTAGCTTATTATTCTGATTCAAGTGGTTAAATAAAAGAAAGATATGCACATATGCAAAGACTTTGACGAGGTGCGGCCCAAAAATAAACAGCTCTTCTTTTTAGAGTTCTTTCCACTGCTAAGTTTATTGGGAGACGTCATTGTGACTCATGTTCTCCACCTACGCATAAAAGTTGAGGCACCTGGAAGTTGTTCAAAGCTATTCTGTGAAGAGTAGGAAATCAAAACTGGCCTCACTCAAAAAATACCAGCGTTCATTGGTCATTCATTCAAACGCTTCATCCGTGTTAGATTACTTTTTTAAGACCTTAACCACAAGAGCAGGTGTAGCACAAGGTTGTTGTCCTGCGACACAAAGGCTCACGGCTGAAACAAATAGTTTGACATGTTAAATATCAATAATAGCTTTCTGGCGGATAGCCGGCTGTGAAGATCAGCGCTGCTCTCCTAAGTGTCCTAATCTGAAGAGAAGTTAAGTATAAGTCTACAGCCAGTTGGCTGAGCTGAGCACAAAGACTGGAAACAGGGGGAAACAGCTGGCCTCTGTCTGAAGGGGACAAAACCAACCTACCAGCAAAGCTTACTAATTAACTAACACGTTATATCTCATTTGTCTCATCTGTGTTAAAAAAAACAACACTTTACTGGGAGTTATTGGTGCTAGGCGTTTTTTATTTGGCCACTACCGTTAACTTACTTGCGGCTGGTTGCCTGGCATACCCACCAACTGTCATACCCATTAAAGGGATCCGTCTTTAACTTGTAAACTACTGCCAGCAATATTTTTACATAAACAATTGATTGAATCATTACGTGAAAAAGGTCACTTATTGTGACAAATCCACAGAGAATTATCATCCGATTCTACCGTCTCCTAAAGCCGTACAAAGTGTTTAAGTGTCCTTCACGCATCTCTCCATTGTTTTATGGCAACATACGGTTTTGATTTCGTCTCACCTCTCTCCTCATTTCTGGCCACAGCAAGCAGCTGTTATTAGGCAAATAAAGCTTTTTGAAAACCACCTGCCTGCCCATCACCCAAACCACACAAACACACACAGATCTAGCTGGTGAACATTAGTGAGGAATTCAACTCAAGTCCATCTTGAGTTGGTGGAAAATGAAACACTGTTTGCACACACACACTTACCTTATAACCTCTATGATATGATGTCAGTGCAGATTTAAGTCCTTTACGTGGTGGAAGATCAATAAAAGACAAAGAATATTTTTTTCCGAACGGCTACATGTTCTTAAAGACATGATGACATGTTGTGGAAACCACTCACTGATGCAGGACAAAAGGCCAAGGAGGTTATGTTTTTCTGCTCAGTTTGTTTGTCAGCAGGATTATTGAAAAACTACTTGCCAGATTATCATAGAAATTGGTGGAAGGATGTAGCATGGGCTAAGGGGGAACCCCTTAAACATTGGAGTGGATCCACAAATAGTGTTTTCACTCACATTAACATCAGGAGATATAGGGCATGGCCCTGGGTGGAGGTCTGCGCTCTCCGAATGCCCTTTTAGTTTTTAATGTAATAAGTGTTGTCAGGAGCTAATAGGTAGACAGTGTCCATGACCTTACATGGCTGGATTATCCCGTTTCATCAGTCACTATTCACGATGACTTGTAATTTAAATTTATCTCAAATCCAGTTCATCTTCATTTAGTTCCTGTCAAACTTCAGCTGTTTCTCTCTGCCCATCACTGTTTAATTGAGTTCCACGCAAGTTGCTTAATGTGTCCCTGAGATTTCTGCTTCTGTACCAGCACCGATTAACTTAATGAGCTTTTCCAGCCAGCGTCTCTCCAAAAATCTTTCTCAAACAGATCTGTCTCAACGCTGGCTGCATTGGCGGAGGCCTTGTTACGAGCTGAAGACGTGACCTGTAAATTGTAGTTACTCTGATTGCACTTCCGTATGTACTCGTCATTGTACCAACTGCTCGGATATTTGGCAAAGGAATTGTAGCTTTCTTGTACTGCTGGTTAAAAACATCTTTTGTACAGATTTTCAATCAGCCGGATCTGTACTGGCACACACAACGCTTCTGGGAAATAGTACAGCCTTGAGCCCACGCCTTCTCCTGAATACACGTTCTGTATTTTATCAATTTCACAGCCAGCAAACAAGATGAAAGCCTGACAAACTAAAATAATGATATAGGTAATGAGTAAGTACAATGACAAAAGCTGACTGTACTCTAAGTACTTCAGTTCAAACCTGGCAGTAGAATGCCTCTTGAGTGACCAAGTATGATCACTCTTTCCATGCCTAGTCTGCTGGAAATTAAGAGAAGAAGAAATCCAAGGCATTTGACGGACTCGTAATATATCTCTTTGCGCTTTCGAAAAATTACAGACGTCGTGAACGAAGCCGGTGTGAGTCTGAGTGAATTTAAGTTCCCTACGGCAAGCAGTGATATAGTTTATGTCCAGGGATTTTATTGTGAAAGGTCAGAATGGAAAGAGTGAAGCTATAATGCTCTGCAGCTGCTGTTGATAAGGTGGGCGCTACAGAGAGTTTGGCATCTTCGTTTAGACATCAACAAATAAATAAAAACTAACCCTTGGCTGCGATCAGGAACCAACTGGAGATGAGAGAAAGGTGGAACAAAAGGAGAGCCGCAGCTTTGCTGACGCATTTTCCTGTGACGTCCTCGTCTGGGACAAGCGTTCACACTACAAAAGATATGTGGTCAAATGGTAAATGGTAATGCCACCGTTAGCTATGCTAGCTCTGGGGATGGCAACATCGGTTGGTTCGTCATTCGGTCGGTCTGCCATTGTCGGTAAATTCGATAGTGACATTCGCCTTCCCCAGTGGATGAATCCAGTTAAAAAAATTCTACTCGACACAAGTGTCATTAATCTGTCACGGAGGTCCCAAAAAAGGGAACAGGGGAATAGACCCAAATGCCGGGAAGACGATGGAGCCGAGGAACGGTGCAAGAGTAACTTTATTGAAGAGCCAAAACACGACAGGAGCAGGAATACAGATGGCAAAGAACCAGACGAACCGACTAGGAGGTAGGAGACAAACAAGGTTTAAATACAGAGGGAGGGGCAGGTGATCAGACACAGGAGGATTCAATTAGGAGCGGGGCAGACGATCACGAGGACAGGAAGTGAAGTGAAACAAGGAAACACGACACAGGGAAACAAAACTAACAAAACCCGACAACGTGACATAATCAGGTAATTTATTCTTGCAAGAAAGAGCAGAGTTGAATCACATACAGAATACGAGTCTCGTTGCTGCTCAGAGGTCCGTCTGAGCATCAGTTCTTTTATATACTGTGACAAACAAGTCATTATATGATGGGACGGTAAAGGTCAAGACGGTCTAAACCCGTTTCAGTCTTATCTCCTTTGGAGACGGGAGACTGTGTGGCTGCTGCCCCTGTGGGCACTTCCTTGAAGATATGCATGATCTGTTCTTTAAAACATCCTGTGGTTTGCGAGGTCACTATATTGAAATAATAATTTTTCCAACAAATCCTGAGGACTTTTTAATGATCACCTTTGGGTTAAGATATGCCTGCATGTACAGCAACATCCCTGGGTCACAGCTGATCTTTATTGCATGTTGTTCCCCGTCTCTTTCTCCCTTCATTTCCTTTTGGCTATATATAATAAGTGCACAACTCAGGGACAAAACTGCAAAACTTAAAAGGTTTCATTTGTATGTACAGACACGGTGCATATCACAATTAAATAATATAAAAGTAACTTTTGCAGGACTTCCTTCTTGCTAATGCTGCAGCAGTTCCCACTCCTTGACCCTTTTAAATAATGTACAAATAAATAAAACACAAGCTTACCAGAGAAGCATATTTATAAGCAGCAGCTGCTTCCTCTGTCTTTGCGAAGAAGACCTGACTCAGTGGAATATTCAATTAAAATAGCCCTTTGAGGAATGTTCCAATCAATTTAACAATTCCCATGCTTGTTCTCATGGCCCTGAATAAAAACCAAAATCCTATTTTGTGATTTCAGTGCTACTTATTACATTTTGAAGAACCAAGCTTCCTTGTGCGTATCGGCTTCCCAGATAGGAATTACAGCTCGATTCTCCAGTCGCCTCTCTGTGAGAAACATGCAGCTTTCAATCCTAATATCATTTCAATCAGGAGAGACTTTTATAGAGTTGAACAATAATTTATTACAATTGCATAATATTTGAATAGTGCAAAGTCTTTGGCGATTGGACTCCATCCTGAATTAGGATAAGCAAGAGGTAGTGATGCTGATATCTGCTAAAGCAGAATCCCCCCTGGAGTCCAGACACTGGTGGTGGTGGAGAAGAAGGAAGTTGCTGTAACCTGATGATGAATGAGGAGGAGGACTGACCCGGGGTGGAGGAGGGTTGCATCTGTTTGAGCTGAAATGACAACTGACAGCAGCCGAGAGGAGAACCTATTTAAAAGTTTGACAACAACGGTGTGATTGGCTTAAGGAAACTGCGCAGCATCTGATTGGTTAATATAAAGTGCACGCCCCCCAATCAGCTGATGGAGTAATTGCAGGGAGACTTAGAGACTGAGATTATGAATGACAAAGAGTGTGGCCGGTGTCTTCCTGACTGAACTTCTGCTTGAGCTTCATCTCTGAGCGAGGCAACAACACACATGTTCGCAAAATGATCAGGGACGGATTCATGGCCACGGCCGTATTTCCATATAATACACTTTATTCCCCATGTGGAGCTGCTTTTCACTCTGACACATTCTTTCTCATTTGCAGCTTACACGAGTACGCGAGACGGTCCCGGTGCCCAGGGAGGAGAATGAATTGTTTCCGGAAGTGGATCGGGTGGAAATTCGTGGCTGCGAGTAAACACGCGAGATGCGTGACGGACCTCAATAACGTGCACATGACCGCGGTGTGAAGCTCCAGGCGCCGGTCCCTCTGTGCTCCAGCTCTGAAGTCTCACACAGACTCGATACGCAACGAGGTGTCATGGATACGAGTAAAGGAAGGCGATCAACTAGGCGATACACACAAAGCAAAAAGCATATGCGTGTGTCGCTGTCCAACGTTGCTCCTAATGCACAGCAGTTTCTCTTTGACACGCTTCCCAGCCTCGATGCAGATGGAGTCCAGAGCTTTAATGAGTATAACCATGATGTCAAAGCAGAGAAAAACAAACCTGCTGCTTTTCAGGTTGTACCGGGTAACGTTGGGTCTTCTGAACTATAACATTTTCATTGCTGACAGTTTGCAAGGGAAGGACGCCTTACCAGAAACAATCGGGTTTTCAATGGCATTTTAAGAAGAAACACCACAACAATAGTCTCTGTATTAAAGATTTCTCCACAGACCCCCAAACATTTTGCTATTGAGCCTTTCTGGGGCTCTCAAGTGTGGGTCTCGGATCCCCAGAGACCCTGGTTTGTCAAGCTATTTGCGTGTCCTGGAAGATTCCTTAATTCATCACAGCAGGAGAGTCCGGCTTCCGTGGAGCTCCGGAAGGACGTCGGTGTGTCACAGTGAATAATTGGATCCTTCAAATGAAAACATTATTTGGTTCTTTTTTTTATTTTATTCTTTGGGACAACCCAAAAACTCTCGCAGTGCATTAACATCACAGCTGGGTTCATCCTCGGAATGTGCTATTTCCTCACGCGTTTTGGGCTTTGTTGAATGCTCTAACCCGCATGTTGCTGCTGAAAGGCACAATCCACGAGCCTCGGTGTTGTCTACACTCTGCTCAGTGGGCACAAAAGGACTCCAGGGCATGAGAAGCTGACCACGTTCCTCCAAGGACAAACGTGAGGGCTCTTTCAACGCCGGCTGATAAAAGCGAGGCTATTATAGCAGCGCAACATCATTTAAATTGCTGTCACACAACGCTTGGGAAAAGATGTAGATTTACTGCAGACATGGAGAAAAGGAAGCGACTGCCAGCAGAGCATTTGGCTCCACAGAGTTCTGAGGCCACGACATCTGGAGAACATTACATGAGATTGCAGCTTTCATTGATAATCGGTTACTTTCAATCATAGTGCAGAATGTAAGGAAAGCTACTATATCTGACGTATGATATATGTTTCGGGATAAATCAGAATCTTTATGACAGAATAAATCCAGGTTTGAGAGACTTGGCTTCACTTAAGTCAAGCATAAGCAGTCAAGATTTCTAAAAATGTGACACGGGAGCTCTGGCGGGACGGTAATCGGTGGGGCTGTGGTGAGAAAGTCAAGACAGAAGTAGAAATATTAATATTTACTGTGCATATGGCTCCTTAAAGGTTTCCACTCTAAAACAATTCCTGTTGTTCCTTTCCATTATTGACAGTCAGGGATGTAATGATTGCAGTTCTGTTTATTTTTTGGATTTTCTAATTCTTTTTTTTTCCTTTATTTTTATTGTATTGCAAGTTATCAAAATAAATGAGATCAATTCCAATAAAAAATGGTGCCCAAGGTGATTTGTGTTTTGGTTCACTTTTTTCCCGAGACCGTTTGCCAGAGGTGGACTCTGACCGGTACCAAGCTATGAGTACATAATCAGGTGCGGAGGGCTCTTAAAATATTTATTGTGGACATTTTTGGTTTCAGAGCTAACATGTTTGACATAACCATGTTATGTTCAGACAATTTAGGCAAACTTCAAGCTGCGTCGAGTCAAATCTTGACAAAATGTTTTTTTTTTAAAAGGCTGTCTTTTTTTATCCGTCTAAGTGACTGCTATTGCTACTAAGGACACTTTGTTAACAGATTTATAATCGGAGTAAAGGCTCCCCATAATAAATAAAAGGTTAAATAAAGATACATTTTTTTATTTTTAAACTTCAAGTGTTTTGACTGGAGTGAGGGAGAGTGCACTTCTGGTATGACACCCAACGTCGCCGCCAAATCACCGTTCTGAGACTGTACAGTCAGAGTTCCTACTTGTCCTGGAAAATTTGGAAGAGAGATTACCAATTTCCCAGTCATGGAAAACAAGAGGAAAAAAGTTAAATGTCCCGGAAAATCTTGTGTTGTCCTGGAAAAATGACTTCTACATTCTTCTACTTTCCATTAGCTGAGGAAGACCTTTCAGGCTAGCTATCAGAGCTCCCTAAGACGGATAACATTGAAAAGGCTCAGGGTCCTATTATCATATTATTCTATGATTTGTCAATTTGTCCTTATTTCTAAGCATGTAAGAGAGGATTTCCTAGATAAATTATAGCCGTAGACTGCACGTCTTTTAAATAAGACTTCCACAGAGAGGAAAATATTAGTGTACGGTGCGATTCCCTGTCTGTCATACCAGTCAGATCATCACTGTAAAATGGTTTCTAGAAAAAAGTGGGAACCCCGACGGCGAACTGCATTAACTCAGAAGATGTCGTCAGTTCATAATGTCGACGTCTGTCGGTGTTAGCGTTTAAATCGGGGAGCAGCTGAGCTAAAGCCAAACCGCACTGCTGGATGGGAAGTGGTTGAGAGCAGGCAGCGACGTGCTCCGAGCT
Source organism: Ophiodon elongatus (assembly GCA_016806645.1). Taxonomy (NCBI): domain Eukaryota; kingdom Metazoa; phylum Chordata; class Actinopteri; order Perciformes; family Hexagrammidae; genus Ophiodon; species Ophiodon elongatus. The sequence goes on along the minus strand of JACSYO010000728.1, from coordinate 115,386 downwards.
GCACGCCTCTGGTTATTGATCCTGTGAAGGAACGGATGGGGCGGCCTGCAGTTCTAATTGGCTCATCATTATCAAATCATGGAGGCGCACACACACTCTTCAATCACTTTTAGTATGCGGGGAAGCCAAGGCTCCACGCGCCACTACCGAGATTATCAATCATGTGGAAGGACTGCCGTAATTATTTTTGAATGAAAGCAGAGCTCAATCGACAAGCTCCAGTAACAATCCCCCTACCCTCATTCCTTCCTTCATTTATTCCAGCCTCCACCCGGGGCCACCAAATGTCCGATCTGTGATTCCAAGCTACTATGTGGCTACTATCTAACTCACTAACAAGGATGACATTATGAATAATGACATTGTAATTGCCCTTCCTGCAAGTGATCAGTGCCGTGAAATAGCACCAAGTGACGTCTGTCGTAAATGTCGGCTACAATAAACAGTCGGGATGAATTGAGTGGGACGTCTTGTGGAATTTTCTGCAAATTTATCCTCAGTTCACGACTCGCGTTGCCTCACTTTCCTCATTTTTCATGTCCATTACCATTTATTCTGCCTCCACCTCCAACAGTCATCCAGTAGCAGGTGGTTTGATCATTGTAGCTCATTGGATTTGGATCCAAAGGACTGTGGAAAAGTCAGGTTGACACGTTCCAGTCCAACAGACTAAGTTGCGGTGTCCATTTGAATTAATTGTACTTGCACTGTTTCCACTCACGATCACACCGTGTACTCTGCAGCCACACTTGGCCATCGGCAGCCTTGTGCTGTTGATCTTAATTCCTTGAGATGTCTCAAAATGAGGCTCCTTTCTGGAACCGCCATTTCAAAACCTTCCGTCTCTTGGAAGACGGGCAGGGATTCCACATGCAGAGCACACCTGCAACCACTGGCCGAAGCCGCTCAGGAATTTGAGTCTTGATCCGATTACGGATAAGTCTGCAATTTATAGAGGTGACAACTACTCTTCAAGGAATGCTAGTAAATATCCTTTTATCTTTTCTAGAAAATGTATCCGCAAGAGTAACAACTCCTCTTCAAGGAAAACTGCGAGATGGATACTCTGCTCTTCCGCCAAAGCAACATGGCTTCTGGCTACGGAAGCCATGTGACGACTCGATGCTCTCACTCAACAGACCTTTTTGTGTTTCACAGAAACGATCGGGAGTTGGTGTGACGCAGTTCTCAGAGAGGGATAGGGATGGGTATCGTTAGGATTTTATCGATTCGCCTATCGTTTTTGTTTTATAATATTGTGAGAAAAAAAGACAATTAAGAAAAGATTCAACATCAGTTTATTATTCTTGTACGTCAACAAATAGTCTTTCGTGAGCAGCAATGCAAGAAGTTCCAAAATCACAAGTTAGATTTGATTTATGGGACTATTCTTAGTATCAAACTCCGTATGGCGTCGCTAACGTTACCTGCAGTGGACGAGGCCGGGCGGCATTTCTGCTGATTTATGTTCTGCTTGTTCACCAAATGATTCAATAAATTGCTGGTATTACCTCACCTTATTTGTGAGGGTTTTATTGCAATCGTGACGAGTTTTCAGCATTTACTGGAGTAAAATGTAGCCACACTCTGGATCTTTTTGTTCTTTCTGCCATGGTGTGTGTGTGTGTGTGTGTGTGTGTGTGTGTGTGTGTGTGTGTGTGTCAGTGTCAGAGTGAAGCTCCGCCTCTCGTGCAAAGACAGGCACAGAGACAGAGAGAGGATGTTTGTGAAGCTGCTTCTTTTCCGCGAAGATTTCACTTCTAATATATCCGATAGCAGAACTGCCCACTCCGGGTTTTACTGATTTAGAACCGGTTCACTTTTAGGATCGGGTTCTCGTGGTGAATCCGTAGTCGAGGAGAGATTCTACATAGCCTCACACGTTTGTATGATGGAGCAGAGTGTTGCTTGTGTTTCCAACATTAACGGTTGCTTGAATATTTAATGTAATAGAGAGATGCTTGAGTTTTGAAACCCCGTTTTCAGAGGCTTCGATGATAAAATTCTGAAACTTAAATCTTTGAGTTGTGAACTTATTGACTTTTCTTTGCAAGCATCTACCTCTTTCAGTCCATTTAGTGACAAATAGGTTGTATGTCTGAAGAACGCAAAAAGAATGCAAACGAGGTTCTGAAGTCATCTGGGGTTACCGAAACGAACAGCTGATTACCGATAAGTTTGCAGTATATCATGACAGAGCCATACCATCACTACATACTCAGTGATAGTCCACGTTCCACTCGACATGTACATGAAGTGATATTTGGTAGCCATCCTGCATGATTATGCAGGACCAAAGATGTTAAATGTGCCCTAGATCCTTCAGAAAAACGGAGACAGACTGAATCGGTACAGAAAAGGTTTTTCATTAAACGCATGCATTATGTGTCCTCTAACTCATAACCGTGTTTGTCAGGTTGAGGCTGACTATTTCAGAGAGAGAACAGGAGGATTTAAACATGAAACAACAAGTTGACCCAAACTGTCGATCTGAGAGGCTAATTCCTATTTATGAAAAAAAAGCTCCATTATTTATGTATTTATGTATTTATTATCTAATTCCTATTTATGAAAAAAAAAAGCTCCATTATTTATGTATATATATATATATACATAAATAATGGAGCTTTTTTTTTTTTCTCTTATATTTCATACTGACAATACTTGTATTAATAATACCAATGTTATGTGCTGCGTGTACCCTTTTATTTCATTTTTCACTTAGTAGATAATATGTGTTCGTGTACGGCTCACCGAGTGCAAAGTAACGATTCTCTCCCATTAAACTAAATCAATAAAAGCACAAAGGAGAAAGAAGAATCCATCATGTTTGCATGTGGCAGCTTCCTGCGGTCCAATGCTGCAAGTGGAGTCATAGGAGGTAAAAAAAACTTGGATCAGGCAAGTTGCTCTTCAAACTCAGTTCTCTCTTTCTTCAAGATTTCACAGCAGTGGCCCCTCTGGGTTTCCTCTGAAGACACTCACAGTCCTGCCTTTAATCTGTGCCGCCTTTTACGCTGTTAAACAAGCCCCAAGAACATCTTGGAAATATATCAAGAAGACGGCAAATTTATAAAGGAATAGACGCAGTAATGGTGTTCCACAGTGGGCGTGAGACTTCCCTGTGTGTGTGTGTGTGTGTGTGTGTGTGTGTGTGTGTGTGTGTGTGTGATGAGCGTGATGAGCGTGTGTGTGTGATGAGCGTGTGTGTGTGTGATGTGTGTGTGTGTGTGTGTCAGCTTGTTAATGAGAGACTGAAAGAGAGCAAACAGCATCCTGACACAAGCGCTCAGAGTTAGATCTGTAACTTCTATCTTCTTTTCTTTTCTTCTTCTTTCCTCCCATCGTCGTTCTCACACCACCAAATATGACTTGAACAATCACTCATCACCAATTCGTGGCAATTTACACCTGAAGTGATATTCATTTACTGGAGCATCGAAGCTGCTCCCGGGCTCGTTTCGCTTACGTACCCAACTTCGTTAAAGTTGTCTTTGCTGCCTGCTCCGAGAAGTGTACCGAGCCATCTCACTAGATACAGATTTGTCGAGATAAAGCATGGATGGGGTCGGGGGGATGTTGACATCTGGTAGCCAGTAGTTCTAAATGCTTGACAAGCCAAAGCTAAGAAAATGACCTGAAGGCAGAACCACAGTCTGGACTTATTTTCATATCCCTCTTCACATGTCCAGAACTGGAATGAACACCATTGGGTAAATCATGGCAGAAAGCACATGGCAACTCAATCTTGCTCAGCTGAAGTGACAGTTATCGGAATGGGCTTTGTTTTGACTCCAATCCTCTGCTGAATAGATTTTACCCAGACAGATCACAGGTTCCAATTCTTTCTGTCTGACTTTCTGTAACAATGATACCAGCAACTCCTTGTGTTCCGCGAGGTAAAGTTACTGTTTTTGTCAAAAGGAGTCCTGTGACTTTGAAGAGGGCGTAGATAGAGGCTTCAGTTCCCCGTCAAGGTGCATTGAAACAGATTTAGATTTGTTTTTGTTTTTTAGGTGGCTAAAATACATTTTGCTGCTGCCCACGTCCTTTTACTTCTGTGCTGGTGCTCGATAAGTTCCTCATACGACACCACTTCAAAAGATTCCAAATTGTCCCTTTTATGAAGCATGTTTGCCCATAGAACTGCCACTCACTGGATGCTTTTTGCTTTCTCCTCTGTAAATTAGAGACCGTTCTGCAGAGCAGCCATTTCTGAAACCATCACCATGACTGGCAGCTACAATTATTCCATGGTCAAAGTCACTTCAATCATGTTGCTTCCCAGTTGATAGGTCTGAACAACAGCGGAAATCTCTCGAACATGTCAACAAGCTTGTAGTTGCTGGCACATGATTGGCCAATTAGATGTAAATAATAAAGTGGCCAGCGAGCACATACTCCGATTGACATTGAAATGGTATTAAAAATGTAAATGCTGAAAAAAACTTTAGTTTAAAAACGTTCTGTTTTAGAGTCGGGAATTGCATGAAATCGCAGTGTAAACTGAATTCATTGTGCAAAATGGCGGAGTGATAAATGAGCTGTGGGTTGAAGTCAAAGTAATTGGTCAAATTTCGAGTGTATAATTTAAAAGATGTCGGCTGAAGTGTGAGCGCTAAAAGAAGTTGTTGGAGTTTGTTAGTTTAATTTTTTTTGTTGGTCAAAAGTGAGAACCTGATACCTGAAAGGGTTCGACTGTCTTCAGAGCTGCTGTTGACGGTTCAAAGACTGTAAATTGTATTGACAGCAGTTCAAAGCACATTTTTGAATCCTTTGTGCAGAAATGTGCTTTGGAGAAAAACAGATAATATCTGATTTTGATTGATTACAAAAGCGCTGGCTGGTCCATTCCAAAGTTCTTGATAATGATCTCAGATAATTTTTTCTTTCTGGTGAACCTCTTCAAATGCAATAATTCATCGAATAGCAGAATCTGGGCGAGTTTTAGTGAAGAACTTTTGAGTTACTGTCTGGCTTAAATGCTCATGGAACCCCATGAAACACCAAATAAGAAGTTATTTTCCTTTTACACATCAATCAAATACATGGAGAGCTGAGCAGCTGCTGGTCGGTACCGAAGGTCCACGGGATGGAGTCCGCTTTGAGGAGCTGTGCCTCAATAGTAGACTAGTTGACCTCCACGCCTCTCCCTCTCCTGTCCGTCTGCCTCTGATCAAACACCTCAGAATGACTGGGCTCCCACTGCAACTCCACACCGAGGACATTTTGACCGAATGCCCTTCAAGAGAAAGCCATGAACATCCATCATAGAGAATGTGCTGAATATACAATCTTCCCATCAGTCATACCTAGTCCTATTTTCATCTGCCACAGAAACACATCAGACCAAGAATGAATATGTCGAAAAATAATTGTTACAAGGCATACCTGTTAATCAGCAATCTCAGATCCACATGAAATATTAATGTATCAGTTAAGATGCCTTGTTATGTATTTTTCTCTGAGGCTATTAACCCTTGTGCGTCTCTTTAAAAAGAAATTCCTGAGAGGAGGATAATGTCCCCATTCTAAAATTGCTATAAAAATACTATATTCTTATGTAAACTAGATGTCATCTACCAAACCGCCATCTGTTTCTCTGCTCCTTTCAACACTCACTCTCTGGTCAACTGGTCGTCACTCCACACCCGCAGATTAATCCACTGGTATCAGTTCATTTATAAAACTGTCATTGCTAAAAAATATGTATATATATCTCAACTCACTTCTCATCATCTTCAACAATAACTGCAATTTACCCTCCGGCAATTTCATTAACATGGTCATTCCAAAAGTCCAAAAGTAGCTAAAACTCCACACCCTCATTCCGTTACCCGCCTTTAAAAGCTCATTACAAACTTTCGTCTCTGATCACTGCAACTGCTTCTGAGTTTGCTTTTTTTATTTATTTTTCGTACATATTATGATGTATTTTTTGTTTGAGATGTTTGAAATGTATCTATGTTTCATTTCTTTGTAAGGACTTGCCTGCTGCTGCTGCCTTTTTGGTCAGGTTGTCATTGTAAATGAGAACTGGTTTTCGGTTGACTTATCTGGTTAAATAAAGGTACAATTTAAAATGTAGTTATTTTTCACTGAGTTAAATTTTAGTCCTGATCACATGTCCCAAATATTGATTCATTTTCAGAATGTTAACCCTTTAAATGCTAGTTTGTTTATAAAATGCCACTGTTTTTTTGTATGACAACAAAAAAAGTGTTTTAATTATTTTCTGTCTATTAAATGCAAGGGTTTCACAGTTTGGGATATGACAATGATTAGCGTGGCTAATGACTGTAAATCGTTGTTGAGTAGAAAAATGTTGATAGTGCCGTTATTAGCATTAGCTGAACAAGCTAACCTGTTGAGTAATGTTACAGTTATGTATAAGCATGTTTGTTTCAGTTTGGACGTTATTAAAGTTTCTCAGAAGAAGAACGGTAACGCAAGACAAAAGAAGAGTGGAACGCAGTGAACAGGCACCCTCATTAAAACGTTGTTTAAACTGTATTTAAGGTGTCTGCTGCCGGTATTTGGTGGGCCCCGCCATCAAACACGGACGGGAGGGCAACAAATGCCCCTAGTGGAAATCAGGAAAATAGCATGTATTTGGCTCAAGCTGGTGGAAAATAGTAAAAACTAGAATTTTGAAGACAGGGCTCAAGACTGAGAGCCTGCTATAATAGAATGCTAGATGTTATGCTGTAATGGTGGTGTGGTTTTAAAGGGGACATTTTTGTCCTTACGGTTGGTGGATGGATCCCCGGCCCTTCCTGCCTACATGTTGAAGTGTCCTCGAGCTGGGCACTGAATCCAGAGTTGCTCCCCAGGTTCTTTACAGCAGCCCACTGCTTCTTACCCTCTCGCCAAAAGTGGGCGACTGTGTCTTAGTGGTGAACAGGGTCCTCCAATCAGAGGATCAGTGGTTCGATCCCCGGCTCCGCTAGCCCATGTCGATGTGTCCTTGGGCAAGACATTTAACCCCAAACCTCTCCTGTAGCTGTTGTATGGAGTGTGAACATTAGCTTCTCCTGATGGGCAGGTGGTACCTTAGCTCCTCCTATCAGTGTATGAATGGGTGAATGATGTCATGTAGTGTTAAAGTGCTTTGAGTGGTCAGAAGACTAGAAAAGATCTATACAAGTACAGGCCATTACCATTTATGCCATATCCAGTAACACAGCAAAATGTCCCTAATGACGCACCAGGGTTAAAACTATTATAACAGTGGAGTTGTCTTTCTTAGGACAGGAGCTGTAGAGTGATGCAGTAACTTTCCAGAAACACTGCAAGTTGCATTTATAGATTTGTTTTCTTGTGTTTTTTTATGTCATTTGTCTCTTTTTGACTGCTTCTTTTATTTACATCAACTGCTCAGAAAATAGATCTGCTCTGGTGATGAGTGGGTGGTGCACTAAATGTTCATCTGAGCTGGGTTTTTTGTTAAAAGAAAACAACAACAATAAGAATGAGGTTAATGAAAGAGTTTGCAGAAAAAACAAAACAAAAGAAAGTAAAAGAAAAAAAAGAAGCTCTGTAACTGCTGGAAACTGCAGTCAGCTAATTATTCTATCTGGGTTTGTCATAAACGAGCGAGCCATTTCACATTTTATCAATATTTCCCAGGCAAAATATTCATTGTTTGATAAATAAAAAAGGTAATTGAACATGATTATGTGAAAATGTTTTGCTTTGTATCACTACAATCTTTCTGGATCCATGGCGAGGTAACTTCAGGGTTAACTCTGGGTTTTCAAGTGGATCACCATGGTTACGTACGCTGAGCACCTGACATGCTCCGGAGCAAGTGATGTTCGAGATAAGAGATCAGCTCGTATTAAAGCACCGTCTACCGACCAATCAAAGCTCGGCTCATGGATCGTTACATCATATATCAGAAGTTAAAGTCATCGTCCAGACCAAAAGCAACACACTCTAAACAGACACGTAAAATAAAAAGACAGCTGGCAAGAAATCGGCGACTGTGTGAATGTGTAAATTAACAGCTTCATAATATCACTATCTCAGATCCGACTATAATTACGTGTGTGTATTCCAGATGTATTCTTACAGTGTGTATGATAAATATTTCAGCCTCAATCTTTCAGCTGTAACCCCGGCGGTGTGAAACGGACTTGAGAGCAAATAGAAGAGAAAAACAAATCTGAATATATTCTCATCATACATTCATACCATATTTCCACTTAAGTGAGACAGCTTCTGGAGCCGCGTGTTGCAGTGTGACACGTCGGAGTCGTGTCTTCCAGTCTAAGACTGGATGCAGCGTTACTTTGCTCCGGTTACTTTCATGTATGCTGTTTGTTATTAAAAGTTATGGAAGGAAACTTCTTATGTTTTTATACTTTTTTTTATTCCCCCCGCCCCAAGTCCTTTCACACCGCCGGAGTTGGAGCTGAAAGAATACAACAAAGCAACACATTAATTTAACGGACTACAAACATGTAATTATAGTCAGATATATTGTGCCCTAGATGAAGGAGTGATATTATAAGTCGGTTATGTACACATTCACAGAGTCGCCGATTTCTTGCCAGCTAGTTGCTGGCAGTGTGAAACTGTCACTTTCAGCCCGAATACTTCTTCATATTCCTCTGATGTTATAGTTTTCTCTTGGTTTGTAAAATATGCCGCTCCACTGGCAGCAGAAGTTTGTTTATGTCCATGTTTGTGATTGCTCATATGCTGCAAACACCGCCCTTTTTATGTGAAACCATGGGTTGATTTACCAAGTAGATGGGATCGCGGTTGATATGGTCAGTTAGGCCAGATAACCAAAAGACACCCTCAGTATGTGGAACTGGGTTTGTGTTACAGGCCCTGGTCGAGGTACTTCGGGAGCGTCCTTACTGCTTAATGCTTCTTGATGGTTCCTGCTGGCTATTGATCACGGTGACTCCACTGATTGAGTAATTGATAAAAACAAGGAGGATGGATGAACAGAATGACAGATTGGGGCTTACAGAGTAATTACTGACAGGGTGTTTGAGTAAGATAAAGACACAAGTGCCGGTAGGAAATGAGGTTGATGAGGAAGCGAAACATATAGAATTTCCATCAGGGACGTGAGTATTGGAAGACTGTCTAGAGTCCTTCTGTGGCATGAAAGGAGATCAGCAGGTGGACTATTGGCTTCTCTAAACTGACATGCATAAACAGTGGTGGGAGGAGTAGATAGAAGTGATAATCTAAATTTGTAAAGTGGTGAATAATTAAAGCTGTGCAACAAATGTAGCAAAGTAAAAAAAGTACAATATTTGCCTCCAAAATGTAGTTTAGTAGAAGTATAAAGTAACATAGACTGTACTGAACTTATTTTAAGGGACTATATGGCACTTCAACCAGGAGGGTCAAGTCAGATGAAGAAAAGATAACTGTTTATTATTAACAGATGATATGTGATGAAGAAGTCTTGACAGAGTCTTTGGCGCTTGGACTCTACAGGGAGATTTGTGATCGAGGGACGTCTGCCCTGAGCAGATAAATCCCCCCGTGGAGTCCAGACCTGGTGGTGGTAGTTGTGGTGGAGGATGATGAGGCTGATAGAATTATGAATTGATGAAGCTGATGGATCTGATGAAGACTGGGTGGAGATGGGGACGTGGAGGGGTGCGTAACGGCAGCATGAATGAACTGAATGTAGAGAGAGAGTCATATTTAAAAGAGACAGCAGCGAGATGATAGGCTAACCATGTCATAGTTTTGCTGTGCTTATTGGATGGAGGAGACCCGCTGATCTAAACAGCTGATATCATAATTTACAGCAAGGCAATTATTTATGAGCATGAGGACTGATTGGCAGAGGTATGAGAAATAAACTACAAGCCGAAGCACACAAGAGTATCGTCTTCCTGACTGAGCCTACGCTGGAGCTTCATTCGGCTCGCGTTGTGCTCAAAATGCAAATAAAACTCGACCGGCAACCTCATCACCGCGCAGCAGGAGGCGCTCGTGACAGCGCGAGTTGTAAACATTGAAGGCGTCCTCCTCGGCTGAGATGTAACGTTAGCTGGCTCGGTGGAGCTAGGCGGTGCTAACAGCATCGACTACAAATACGGGATTCAAAAGGTTGTTTTTTTATGTTTTTTTTGCCGCTTTGGGCACCACAAGCCATCTAGTTCCATTATACACTCAGCAACTCACACCAAAATCTAGATTGATACACTAAATAAGAGGATAAATATGTTTTTTATTTTTTGAGGTGAACTGTCCCTTTAAGTACAGCACTTAAGTATAAGTACTTAGTTATACCACCACTGCATACACCTTTCATTTTCTCCATTACTCAGTCCTTTGAACTACCTAATACCCTGAGCCACATGCTATTTATGAGCCTGTCCACGATGAGCGTCAACATAAGTGGACCTCATTTGAGGTAGATGAGGCCAGACCGTGTCGCCATATGAATACCCTGCAGCACAGAGCACCAAGGCTCATTTGGTCTGCGCTTTCACTCGGGGACTCAGGGATGTAACGCTTATTAGACTTGTCTTTGGTCCAAAGAGCCAATATTGTTACCACTGAGCCAGTCAATAGTCTAATATGTTCTCGTACTATTTCTCTCATCTTTCTGTTTGACACACACCAGCGAGTATAAACACGCGGTGGCCACTGGCGTCACGGATCACTACACATCGACTATGAAGTGGGGGCACAGACCCGAAGAGATCCAGAGAACCTTATTGTTCCAATCAGTGTGTTCTGCACAAATTGATGGACACGAGTACTGGACTAGTGACATTCCAGAGGCCTGATCTTCAGAGTGTTTTGAAGATTGATTGGATGTGGTGTCTGTGCATGTATATTGGCCCTGTGTTGCGATAGCATAAAGAAAGTGGAAAAACACAAAGCCACAAATCAAAGCAATGCGTCATACTCCAGTGTGTTCAAATTAGTGATCCTCCAACAGCACCTCCAGCCAGAAAACATGTATTTATTGATCATATAAAGCTTGGCAACTAGAGGAGAAATGCATTGGTGACTATGGTAACCATACCACGAAGAGCCACATGAACTTCATATCAGCTGAGTGTGTCAAGGCCATGTTGTGTTCTCCAGCAGTAGGCTGACAGCGTCACAAAGTCAGAGAAGTATGAGCATAAATATGGGAGGACAAAGCTTCCCAGGTCCAGGTGTTTTCATATATAGCTCTAATTTTACTGTGTACAGTAACTGACAAATTGTTGAAAGTTGATAGTGAATACTGTTTTACATCCTCTGTCTTTCTTATGCACATTAGTGCATTTATTTTTTCAAATTAAGAATCTACTTATTGTAACTAATGTTTTTGAAAATGGACTAAATTGGACAACAAAAATGTGACCTAAAGAGAGAGATTGTTTTTTAGTTTTTTTTACTTCATCTTTCAGTTACTTAAAGATTAGGCGACATGTGGTTGCTGGTGGTAAGAGCTAATGCATATCCCAGCGAATGGAGGCCCGAGTCTGACCAAATGTAGTAAAACAGACAGTTATCAGACAAGTCAAAAAAGTGTCAAAAAGGAACGCATCAATAAATCAAATTTTCATCAAATTATTTAGAATATCCAGCATCAGAAGTGAACTGCAGTCAATGCCCAGAAGCCCCGCCCCTGCTACTGCACAGAGCTGCATCACTTGTTTATTCAAAGTTCTTAATATTGAACGTCTCTAAATTGCACCAACTTTGACACTGCACGTCCTCGGGTCCCCAGCTATACACCCGGCCAGCGTGAAGCGGATCGGATGAACGTTTCTCGAGATATGTGAAGGACACACGCACACACACGCACACATACATATACACACACACACACACACACACACACTCCTTGCTTTATAGTTGGATTTTTTTCAGTTTCAGGTCTCCATAATCTGGGATTTGAATCATTAAAAATGTACTTTTACCACCACCAACAAGAGGTGTTGCCAAATCAACTAACACTGGAATCATGAAAAAAGATTCTCAAAAAATGACATAAAGGCTTAAAGAAATGTATTTCTTAAGATGAAATAATCATGACTATATAAGTAACTTCATTATAACTTGGTTGTGTTACTTTGTGACTATCATTGTGCAGACTGTGCTTAAAGTACACACAGATCTTATCAGACTACTTGTCAGTACTCGTCTTCTGGTACACGGTAAAAGAGAGATCCTGGAATGATGAAAGCATGGCGGTGGAAAACCTGTTTCTGGGAACGTGTCAATGACATCCTCACAATACACTGCCAATATATTTATCTTAACATGAGCACAGCACGCAGTGTTCAGGATGAATAGCCTATAGGTCTGCTGAAAAACCTCAATCACGCACCGCAAGTGCTGCACCTCATGTACAGGAGCAGCTGTTGTCCGACTGATCGCGGCCGATCTCGTCAGTGGCCTATTCAACTGGTTAGCTTTTGTTGGAGCATCAACACCCCATCTGGCTCCCACCAGAGGGTCAACAGCTTATGTTCCCCAGAAACACAAGCTGAGAGAAGCCATTCATATGAGGAAGTGAAGCGTAACTGGTCTGAAACTGGCACTTTATTCTAGTGAGTCAACAATATATATATGTTTTCCGTTTTAGATGGATTACATGATTTCTCTATGGTTTAACAACGCTTATATTTAATTATGTTTCGTTCTGACAGTTCATCGTGACCAATGCAACAAGTCATTGTATACTTGGCTCTGGCCTACTCTGCCTCTGGTTGGCTTACCCTAATATTCTTACCTAAACATAACTAATCTTACTCCTCATGCATAGACCGAACCAAATCAACCTTCGGAACAATGGCCGTTTGGGGGGGGTAACGGGCTGTTGGACAAATGGGCTTATCATTCAATTGGACATTTTTGAGACTATTGGTGTTTCTAAATAATGCACCATAGGAACAATGCACAGTCCTCCCCAAAAAAGATTGTGTGGGGATCCAGCATGCATTAAAAATAGAATCGCTATTAATTGCCTCAACTTGGCAGTGGAGTGTGGGACTAGCACAGCAAAACAGACGACGGTCTAACAGCAACGCAACACTGAGGGACACATGTTCTGTTTACATGTCCGACTTGTGTTTTTTGGAACATTCCTGAGATTTTTAAAATATTAAATATAATAAGCTTCCTGTGTACAACTGTTGCAAGGGAAATTAGATTCCATCATGCTGCCTTTTTCTCAGGACCTCATCGAAACGTCAGTGTTGAAGTATTTAAGCAGCAGGCAAAGTGTTGCGGGGCAAGACTAATCCAGCCCCGATGTTCCTCAGCAGCTACACGACCACATGCTTCCTCCATTCCTTTAACGAACACATATCCACTCATGTTCAGGAAACGATCAAGAATGCACCCCCTGTGACAGAAATCCCACTGGTACAGCATTCTGAAAGAACTGACGCAGAAAACAACAGAATTATGTGGCAAAATTGTTCAAGAATGCTGTGCAGTTGTTTGCTCTCTTTCAAAGAGAAGTGAGAAGATCAATTCCTCTCGCATGCCTGCGCCTCCTTCTCACTTGGATTCCAGTGAGAAATGGAAGCTGGAAGCAGTGTTCGCACTCATCCCGAGTCTATCTGTAAGTCAGCTCTCGAGTGAGAGTTGAGTCTCAGCACAGCGTCGCACTGATCCTCCCTGCTGTTCGCCAGCAAAATATGCCAGATGGCCGACGCAAACATTCACAATATTTGAGGTCAACAACGTAGCCTGTACATAGGCAAAGCTTCCCTCACGGGAAACTGTGTCAATACCAGATTTAATAATTACACCTATATCACTGACAACATCTGTTACATTTCAACAAAATCAACGTGATGCATTTTTCCATCCAGAGCAGTCTGCCACCTCAAGCGATTCACATGGGCCGTCACCAAGTCTCACCCTGGAACACCAAACGGTAACAAACACATTGCATCGATTATAGAGCGTGACAAACCTTCCACTTTATTAAGTTGTGATATTTTTTCAGGTGAGAATGTAAACACATAGACTTTAAGTACATGGTCAATTCATCCAAATAATGCTTTTTTTTTTAGAATTTACAGAAATTGAACCTATATTAAGATTCATTAATTCATGAATTGAATCTCTAAATATTTAAATATGTACACAATTACATAATAAATATGTAAAATCAGCATATGGTGTAATGTAGCAACATACAACTTTTTGAGCAGGCAGTGCAATGTTTCAATGTCTAATATCTGAACTCCTGTAGTAACATTTGACTCTCTAATAAACGCCATAGCGTTATCAGATAGCATATGAATAAAGGCATAAGAGCAGTAGAAATAATTATGTTTTTCTCACAGTGAGAAAGTCAGTCGTAGACACTTTTTCTACACCTCTACTACAATATATGTAGTGGGAGCAACATTTGTGTGCATTTTTCAAAATTGATTTCCAGATAGTAAAGGGCTTTGACAGGAATGACTACTGATTCTGATATTCATATACCTCTCATTGTCTGCCATTATCCACTAAGTCGCCTCTTGTCTTAATAGTCGAGCCATAGGCATGATTGACAGGTTCAACTACCACTTGTGTTAAACCCCTCCCCAGAGCGCACCTGAGTGACAGTTGGCAGTCACGGACATGGAAAAATACAGCTGTGCAGGACAATGGAGACGGCACTCATCCATCAGAGGTATCCTGGGGCTTTTTGTGCATTTGCACAGGTGTAAGGTCTCAGGTCTTGAGTCTGGCATCTGCATTCGTCAAACACAGTGGGAGAACGTGGAAGTGATTCATCCAGAGCTTCTGGGCTTGCTATATAAATAGATAGCAGAGTCTTTTAATAAAACGAGAAGGAGCCGGTGAAATGTGGTTTGGTTGAGAGGAAATGACAGCAGTGTGAGTCTGAAAGAAACCAACGGGGACCACGAAAAGATTGAGGGGTAACAGAAAACCAAATGATGGCCACAAAAGAGAGCCTTGAGGCTCCAGGATCCCAAATCCTGTTGTGAGGCTGCAAAACAATGCCATTGCTTTGATGATGCACAGAGTGGGGGAATAAAGCACATGAACACAGTGTACTGCTATTTTCCCCTCTCATCCAATGACTGAATTCGGATGTTTTCATTGGTCAAACTGGGCTGTTAAGTTGGGAAGGGCATCGAAGCGTGATTGTAGAGGGCCATGGGTGCAATGCAAAGCCAACCTTCTCAGATGACCTCCGGACAATGCCCAGAGACTCGAGTCAAAACGACTCGGCGCACGCTCAGAGGATTGAGGCGCAAAGATAATATATTTAAAACATTTAAAAAAATAAGTCCACACAATATAAGGTGTTATCAGTGAGCTGAAAGTGAGCTCGAGAAGTGCTGGTCGGCAGATTCTGTTGCCTTTGTACGGAGTCGGGCTAGCCGTTTCCCCGTTTCCAGTCTTTATGCTAAGCTAACCAGCAGTGTTTAATATTGCTCAACGTATATAGAGAAAGGTATCGATCTTCTCATCTAACTCAAAGCAAGAAATCTAGAAAAGCCAAAAAGCGTCTAATCAGCTACAATGTTTAGAGCTCAACCGTCTGTCCTTCTATTATTTGTCATAGATGAATTACTGCGCTGGGAAACGTCTTCCACGGCACAATATGTAACCATGAATGGAAATTGCAAACAATTTGAAATGCAAGACATCAACCTGCTTTATCAAATTGATGTTTTCTTCTTCTCTCAAAGGATCGCTTCCAGCTGTAACTTTTGTAAACCCGACAGTAAAAGTGTCAGTTGAGAAGACGTCACACGCTGCATTGGCTTTTTGTATGTGATGCAGCCTTAGAACTAAACCTACCTCCATATCCTATGACAAATGGGATATTTCACCTCCATTACTGTACAGGAAAAGAATAATTGGCTCTTCCACGCACAATCAGAGACAACCTCAACTGTTTGTTTTGTTTTTTTCAGTGAGTCGGCGGCTTTCAGCCTCAATATGATTATCCCTGCGCTTATGCAGCCTAGCAAGGAAATCCCATTGGTTATGCTTGAGATGTGCATTATAATTTCTACCTCTACCTTACTTCCGTTTCTCTTCCCTTGGCGGCGTTACGAAATGAGTTGAATCGTCTGAACTTGCAGCTGCAGCTCTGCCAAGCTCGGTTCCACCCATCTGTTTGCTGTTAGTATCTGACAGTGTGGGTTTTTCTTCCCCTGACTGCTTCTCATCTTTGCTTTCTTTTTACTCCTCGTCGCTACCTGTTCTCTCTCCTTCAGAGCCAGATGGCTCCCCGTATGACACACACATGCATGCACACAAGAGCAAGATGTGCTTCATGCAGATGAGCAACCACCAGCTCACGCTAAGTTATTCCCCAGTATATAACGACAGCGTTTCGCAATTACGTTCCATTGTGATTTTTATTTGGTTCGTTTTCTAAGAAAACTCTCCAAAGAGCAAACACCTGAAAAAAAATCCTTATTTTCTGCTTCAACGCGTTTTCTTGATGATTTAATGCTGACTTGGTCGTCTCTCTTTGAGGTCGACATGTTCCTCTCAGACAGGCGTTAGATGTAGGGGAACGTAGATTGGGTGCTGAAACGAGACCTACATCCAGTCTCTTTTTATCTTTCCACACAAAGGGGCGCAGGCCGGCTGGAAGAAAGACAGTATTAACGTCCCTAACCATCCTGTATTTCCATCCTGTTGAAACATTAATTTGTTTAATGATGTGACAAAGCTATGCTTAAGGTTTGGTTACATAGGGTTTAGGCCGAAAAACTAGTTCCTTTCACGACGATTCAAAGTGAGTGCTATGAAAAATGTACAGTTGGAATGATAAAGAAACAAGAGTTCTCTGCAGCTCAGCCCTCGAGGTTCAGGTTCAAGATTTATTCAGACAGCAAAACACAAAATGGACCGACTTTTAAAAGGGAAGAGAATAACAGTCGAAGCTAAATACGCAAACTCTTCAGTGGCGCACAAAATATGAAGAGGCATGTCGTGCTTTCATGTTCACTGTGAATAATATAGCAGCGGTTTTAATCGTGTGTGTACAAATCATCTACTTGGCTCCTTCTATTTCTAGTTTCATTGGAATGAGTTGATTTTGTGAAACACTGTTTTAAAGTAACATCGTATGCTGGCGCTTTAAGATTTCCCTTCACAGTACGAGAACAGGAGAGTCCACATACAAGACATGCAACACAGTTTGAATCACCTTTTGCTATAATTATGTAACCATGGCGAACGTTTTGTTCATCAAGATAATCTTCACGAATGAACAATTTTTATATTTTCAGAAGTGTGAATGCAACTGCCAGAAGCAAAAAGCTACCGTTATGGCTAAAAACAAATGACACCACGGCTAACGTGACTTCACGTCACCGAGCTAAATGTGGACTAGTGTTTGCCGTGAAGACGTTTAGTGGTCTAATTTAGCAAGCGTTTTTTTTAAGATGCGTAGGAGTAAGTATTTTATGTTGCCGAACGAAACGGTAAAATCTCTAAAGCTTGTGGTTAACCACGGACCGTATTTTGCTGCCTTGCACAGCGGCTGGATTCTCGCAACGTCATGAGATAACGCGAGAATCGTGGAATGACACATCACACGAACGCACAGGAAAAGTCCATCTCGTTCAGGCTGCTGGTGACGTGTCACACAGAAAGGTGTCCGATCGTCTTTAAAACAACAATGGTAGCTCCGGAAGAGGAGCTGCATGAGCATCAGTTGTATCTGAACAAGAAGAAAAGCAGAGAAAGGCCCTGCAGGCTTTTCCCCCTTCTCCTAACCGGCTTGGTAAGAGTTTGGATTGAAAACTTGTTCATCCAATCACCTGCCAATATCCGGACGGGTCAGGTTACTTATTTCAAGCATTGGACAAAAAAAACATTAAAAATAAAAATAAAAACACAGACTTTCAGACGAAGGGATCCAGAAGTGGAAAAATGCTGACTTATGTCCAAGTCTAAGGACTCATGCAGCACTATATATGCGTACAGGTTTATAGATGTTCTCTTAAACCACCATACTTCAGATTCTCGGTGGAATGGTGTGTCTGCTACAAGAGGGAGAGAGAGGGAGGAAGAAAAAGGGAGGGGGTGAGGAGACCAGTGTTGCGCTGTACATCAATGACACCTGATTAGCACTGTTGAGCATTTAATGATCCTTGAAACCGACTTGTTTAGACGGGAGATGACGGGACAGCGGGGGCAGAAAAATGACAAGCAAGAAATAAAAGAGAAGAATTGTGAATTTAGTCCTTCAGAAGAGGGTACACTCTGTAGTCGAATAGGAATCAAACCAAAATTGCATTTTCCTCATCATCCATCAAAAACCGAAGGGCCTATCTGAGGTTGCATCAATAACAAGTTTCATCAGTGATGAAGCCAGAACAAAGCGCCGGGCCGCGCGGTACAGCATGTACGATCCGGCCTGAGCTGTTACACAAAGCTGCTCGGTAAACAATCCCGAAGGAGGGGGTGCGCTTCTGTTCTTCTGCCTCAGAATGCAGAACGTACCGTATACGGCATGTGTTTCTTTTCTCTTTTTTTCTTCTGCTGTTTTTCCCTCCTATAGGCAGATGCGGTCCCCTACCGTATGGAGGCAGACCAACACAGAAAGAATAAACAGATGGAAGAAAGGAAGGAGTTGTGCAGAAACGATGCAATATGTCTTCCTTTCAGGAAAAAAAAGTGTGCACCGAACACCCGTTGGAAATATTTACATGTTTGTTTAAGTGCAGAGCCTCAGAATTGATGGTGTGGCAGTAAACAAACCCGCCTCAGTCTGGGAGGAGGCGGTGGAATGTGAGGCGCTTGGATTCGCAGCAGGATCACATTTGCTACAAATTGAGGGTTATAAAAACAATTATTGTTATTATATACATAACCATGATTATAAAAAAATAAAAAAGTTGACCTGAAATGAACACAATGTGCACACAGCTCTCCCACAATCCTCTCTCAAGGAAACCTGTCACTTAGTTAATAAGAGGTAAAAAACATCTCCTTCACTGTAGACCTGTAGAATGCCTCCCTTTCCCTTTCAAGCTCGCTCGTTTGAGTTTCATCAGACGACGTCCGACGTGATGGCAGGGTGGGGCGAGAATCAAAAGAGGAACCGCCTTTTCCTGAATTAAAATGAAATATTGAAATAATGTCGGAGGCTGACCTCAACTGAACGACAGCTGGGTTACTTTTATCCACACCTCATTAAAGTGTCACATTTTGCCGCGGTGAGAGTGATGTGCCGTAATTAGCATATTGTGAGAACACTGATGTGGGAACATTGTGTGTCCCAGATAACAAATGAGGCGAAAAAACAGCAGACACTTGTTGCAATAAACACTTGGTGCAGCAGGTTTTTAATTTTTTTTTGGTCATAAAAGCAGCAGTTATTAACATCTGGGGATGCCATGCGGGCTAACTATTCCATCTTCCGGCAATCTTGTAGAAAACAAGAGAAATTAAAGAGCTGCTTAAGCTTGTTGCATTTAATTGTCAACTACACATAAAGTGAGGGTACATATTTGAGAGCATAAATAACACAATCTTCCTTTTACAAATGAAAAGTTTTTAAAAGGTGCAACTTGTAAGATCTGGCTAGAATTTTAGTTTAAAAACATGAAAAATATGAACTGACATCATCAAAAGAACATGAAGAAGTTCAAATTTTTTAAGTTATGCCAAATACATCAATGCACTGTGCTGTGGAGATACAACCAGCAAGGTCCAGCTTTTTTAATAGAGCATGATGTTCGTTTAGTAAATGATGGTCCATTTGGAGTAAAACAGACCATAAAGCAGGGTATGCTTTATGGCTACCTTGTGAGTGACAGGTCGCTTCCCAGAGCCGTACACGTCGTCTCTACCCCGGCAAAATATGGTCACTTACGTTTACTCATTGCAAAAAATAAGATGGCGACGGCCAAAACATCGAACTCGAGGCAGCAATACCACAAATACCACCAACCAATGGATGGACACGGTCACGATCATTAACCTGTCAAGTGGAAGTCAAATAAAAAAAAATATTTTAGAATTCTGGGAATTCTGGGAATGCTCGTGTGAGTGAGTGCATGTATGGGAGTCCATACCAGAGAGTAGCCTCGGATTCCCCTTGTCGTGATGGATGGGATGGGTATGGAAACAGAGGGTCTCCGGGAGGACAGCAGGCAGACAGAGAATTTCCTACCAGCAGAAACCTGTCAGAGAAAAAGATTGAGAGAGAGAAGAAATGTGAACATCAGAGAAGGAAAAGAAAATTCAAGGGGTGAGTGAAATGAATTTTTAATGAAGGAATGTGTTGACAGACATACTGAGAGCAGAGGCAGCGATATAGGTAGAATGTTCTCCCACTTCTTCAGTGAAAAGAATCATGTCTACGGTATTTAAACATCAAAACACACCTCAGAGACTCAAATCGATGCATTTTTACACTTTATCGCCTTCTATGGTGGTGGAAATGTGGCAAAAGAAGAAATCAAAATCAAAGTCACCATATTGATGTAGGTGTGAAGGAAAAAATGACTAATTTGGTTATTGATGTAGCCACGTGCTGCCTCCAATTTGCCCAATTTGTCTTAATTTTTCCAAAAGTTATTCTGATAAAAGAAACTCATTATTGGTTTGTTTAAAAAAACAAAAAGCACACATTCTATCAAACCCCCACTCATTAACCCTATTATATTCAAGATGACTCATCCTGTACTCAGACCGTAAAACTACTCAATTAAATGTGATTCGGGTAAACCAATTCAGTTATCCTAAAACAGCACCTGTCTTCGTTAGCTCGCCGTGGGTTTGGATCTGAATCATTCATTTCTCCTGCATCTTCTTTCTGACTGCATCCTGGTATTACAAGAAACTATATTATATTTCAATCAGGAGAGACTGTTATAGAGTTGAACAATAATTTATTACAATTGCACAGTATTTGAATAGTGCAAAGTCTTTGGCGATTGGACTCCATCCTGAATTAGGATCAGCAAGAGGTAGTGATGCTGATATCTGCTAAAGCAGAATCCCCCCTGGAGTCCAGACACTGGTGGTGGTGGAGAAGAAGGAAGTTGCTGTAACCCGATGAAGATTGGAGGAGCCCGGGGTGGAGGAGGTCGGAGGAGCCCGGGGTGGAGGAGGGTGGAGGAGCCTGGGGTGGAGGAGGGTTGCATCTGTTTTGAGCTGAAATGACAACTGACAGCAGCCGAGAGGAGAACCTATTTAAAAGTTTGACAACAACAATGTGATTGGCTTAAGGAAACTGCGCAGCATCTGATTGGTTAATATAAATTGCACGCCCCCCAATCAGCTGATGGAGTAATCACAGGGAGACTTAAGGTGCGTTCACACCACATCATTCGCGTGGTGTGTTTACACCAAAAGCGTTGCGAATATTTCCATATATATCCATAGTTTCTGATCAGCAACGACAGGACGGCGGTGATGACGGGCGGAGCTTCTCAACGCTGATTGGCATTCGCAACTCAGCGTCACGCGAATTTTTGCGAATAAGCAAATTATTCGCGTCGCGTCATTCGCCGAGTTCGCGCGATTTCGCGCCGCGTGGTTTGCCCGATTTCGCGCCGTGCAATTCGCCGCCTGGCGAAAATTCGCTTTTTCGCAACCATTTCACGTCTGTGCATTGACTTTGTATGTAATCTGGTCGCACGAAAAATTCGCGCTGCGTTTGGTGTGAACGCACCTTTAGAGACTGAGATTATGAATGACAAAGAGCGTGGCATGTGTCTTCCTGACTGAACTTCTGCTTGAGCTACATTTAATTTGGAACTATGTCACATTAGGGAAGCCAAAGAGGTCCTAATGCGGGAACTGGAGCCAATGATCCATTAATGCGTCGCGCCGCGTGTCAATGTCATCAGTAGCTTTTCCTTGCGAGTTGATCTGGCAGCCTGTCAAAGAGCGCAGCGTGTCAAACTTTAGACACGTCGGAGAGAGTGGAACTAATTGATTAATGGCTGGTAAAACGTGAAGTAGACGTCAGACTCCGTCAAAACATGTCGCCCGTTGTTTCAGTCAGAGGGAAGTGACTGTGATGTAATCTTACCTTTAAGTGTGCAGTGATAGTGTGTGCAGACTGTCTCCTTTCCTTACACCACACACACACACACACACACACACACATACATACATACATAATGGTAATGAATGCTCAAACTACATTTGCAATTAGTGACTTAATCCGTTGCTTTGCTCTGGTATTAACTAGTATTATGAGTGTGCTGGAGAGGTCGCCAAGCTCTTCTTTGATATACAAATTGTCAGATTCATGTAACCGCTCATTGGGGCCACGTTCCCCAACTGGGATTATTTTACTTCCTTTCTGAAGTGTTGGCCGTTTTTATCGACCTCCGTCAGCTTCAGCTCGATCACGGCTGGGTGATAATGTGTACTCGTCTCTTCAGTCTTTTTCTGGAGGTCAGAGACGAGAGGAGAAAAATGAAGAAGCCAGTGACAGTAAAGACCTCGGTTCAAGACCCCAATTTCCTCCATCAAGAGGCCAAGCTGGAGGCTCTGATTGCCCATTTTCTGGCTGCACTCTGGGCTACTGTAAAAATGGGCGATATTTGTGCCGAAATGATTAAAAGAAGAGGAATGTATTCCTTCTCATCTAAAGGAACATTTGAAATGTTTGTCTGATACAGAGATGTTTGTGGACATGTTTCACCAGTTTACCACAGAGCTGCTATAAAAGCTGTATATTGACAAAAAAAAAAGCACAAAAGAAAAATTTCAGTTCCAGACCCAAATGAGACGGTAAGGGTGAGGGACATATTCAAGTAAAAAATATAAAATATATGTGTTTACAGGCAAACCCGGTTTGACGGTCAAGTGGATTTTAGACTGATGTTCATTAAATAGCTGACGTTGTTTTTTGAGTGGAAATACATTGCACCAAAGGATTGGTTCATCCCAATAAGACTATCAACAACGATGATATCCTGTTGTTAATACGGCCAATCCAACGAGCAAATATTTTTGTTACTGTTACACGCAAGTGATTCAGGAGAACTCGCAGCATTCACCATTTGTGCGATTGAAACTTGTGTACAACTGGAGCAGAACAGGTACACTTTTTTGGTGTACCTGTTAATAGGTGCACAATTTTTGGGGTGTTTTTATATGTCTTGGGGGGAGGGGGGGGGGGGTTTCGGGTAAAAAACACACTTTCAATGCTATGAAATTCACAGGTGAAACTCCAGTCAGAGGAACAGTTGATGTTTTAGTGGCAGTCTGTGAACGAGCCTCTACAGGAGGGATGAATAGCATTCCTTCAAAAGACATTCCCTTATTTGGTGTCCTGATAATTATTGGTGGAGAGCGCTGTCTGACACATTTTCCAAAAATGTTCCTGGGTTGAGATCTGTTAAGGCCGTTGCATATTATTAACATCCCTTTCATTAAACCTCTTGTGCCCTGTATAGAATCATCTGTATTTATTATGTTTCTCCACTTATTTATTCTGTTTTTTCTGCCTAATTTGTCATCTGTCAATATTGGGTTGATGGCAAACTGTTTCTTGGTCATTTGGGTAAACTGACCATTTAATTGTTCGAGCCTGTTCTAAATATAAAATTGCATTTCTGCTCGTGATTGGATTCAGGCTTGAGCTGAGCTGCCTGGTGATGAGATAATTGACTATTCTTGTCATTGACATTTCAACTGCTGTAATACATTAGGGCTGAGATATTATTAGTAGCTAGTATTACCTAACAATAATTAGTATTACCTGGGGACCTTTAGTAATTTGTCATAATTGCTTATGTCGTGTGTGATCTCAATCCTGTGCAACTCTGCCATGTCCGTAATGTTCCACTGCCAATAACCAGTCATATTTTTCAAATACAGCGGCCATGTGATAATATTAGTCCCGCGCAAATCGGCATTTCCGTGATTTTTCTTTTGCACGTTTTTGGATTTTTCCTTTCGTTTTTTCGCGATGATTGAAGTGAGATGACCCGAGTGAAAACGTTATCTCATTATATACAATAGATAATGACAAACGGCATAATTTGCAGTTAAAAAAGATAAATCTCAATGTATGTTACTTGCAAAATGTTTAAAATCGCAAAAAGATCTTATGACATAAGTATCGTGATGATAAAATATTGTGGGACCTTCCGCCCCCAATAAATATCATATAGTAAAATATTTTTATTATTTCATTAATTAATTAATAAAAATTAAATACAGACTTCCCTATTCCTACTGAATGGGTCTGTGACGTGTGGGGTTGATAAGGTCACCTGGTAATACTTAGTTGTCATAATTGACTCAGTAACAATTCATTAAATCATATCTTAATAAATACCTAACACTTCCTAATCTCATCCTCAAAGTGTCCTTTACAGTATACGTGTCCTTACACTGCACTCAGCACGATGCCATACATGAGCTACATTTCTTCATCAGCAGTATGAGTACAAGTACGGAGTTTTCAGTTGGTTTGGTAATTAGCAATGTATGAAAGTCAGGAAAGACTCGCATACATTTATGCACTAAATTAGCAACACCAAATACTGACCTGCACATTTCCAGAGAAAAAAAAAGTCCTGGCAGCCATTACTGCTGTAACATATGACATGCACAGCTTCCCTACATTTATATCAAATCAGCGCTGTAAAATACTGGGTTGTCAGGTTTAACTGGCTCGCTAATATTTTAAATATAATAATGCACTGAGCCGGAAGAGGATTAATGAGCCGTAAATACTTTGGAGAATCCTCTTATCTTACTCATATGATGTATCAGTATATCAGCAGTTTAGCTGACCGTGACGGAGGCTTGCTCGTGTTAACATGTGTTACTGCATCTAACTCTGAAGAAGAAAAACGTTTGCAGACGACGTACAAGAAAGTAGATCCAGTTCGGTCAGAAAAGAGTAAACGGTGATATGACAATAGAATTTGTACCACGGTGGATCATCCTCATTGTTTTGGAGAAGAAAAACATCTGAAACTGTTATGTTGATGGTTGATTCACGGCTGTGCGTCGCACAGCCTTCCTAGGATCACCGGCAGTCAAAAGACAACATATCTTCTTCTTTAACACCGTCACAACTGATTCCACCACAAAGACCTCTTTCACCGAAACACAATCTGACCTGCAATTACCTGCTTCATCACTCACTCAGCAGATGCACTCCTGAACAGGAAATTGACAGAGGATTGGAGCCAAAAATAGCCCAGCCATTTTCCTCCAATCCCACAAAAACACGAGTTTCCTGTTTCTAATGCCTGAACACAATGTCAATCAGCCCTGAGGGGAAATTAAAGGTCTGATTAGACTGAAAACACACATAAGCCTCGGTATGTCACGTTTGAGGTTATGTAAATATTTTCTTATGGGCTCATTTCTAACCTTGTGCAAATATAGCTGTATGCATCAATATTATTAAATATGGCAGAAACGTGTGCTCCTTCTGCTTTGCAATCATGTTGTCCGGCGCTGTTCACCCAAATGGTTTTAAAGTATTTTATTGCATATTAAATGGCATCATCTCTTATTTACTGTTCTACTTACAAATAATATTGGTCTTCAAAGTCAGAATTGTCTGAAATGTAGTCATCAAAAAATTGTTGCAACTCTCACTTGCCACTTTCCCTTTGACGGGCCTGGCAACTCAGAGTGGATACGTTATAAGCCATTTTTGAAACTCACTCAACAATTCCCAAATCTGTTACGGACTTAAAAAGTAGGAGCTCTTCTATGGTTTAGATGAGCATGAAACTCTCCCTGTTAAATAAATCAAATAATTGTTCAAAAGTTAGAGACCAGGTTCTTTAGTGAAAAGTCCAAAGTACTAGCTGGTGGACATAAAAACTTTGAGGTAGACGTTAACCAAGACCCCCAAGGTGCATGTCGGCAAGAAGCATTCAATTACGGAGCCTAAAATTCTGGCGGGTAGAAGCTGACAACAACGCTGAGAATACTGAAAACACAATGTGCAGCTTAAATCGATTCACTCTCAAACTCCTTTCAAATGTGGGTGAATTCAGCGAATCTGGCGGCGTGCTTTGGTGACGACTGCGTTTACTTCCGCTCTGATTGATGCTTCTGAATGGCCTCTTCTCCGTGGTAACGGTGGCTGAGGCTCATGGTGTATTGTAGTATGTAGAACCTTTGGCCTTGGCAAAATTATTGACAAAACATGATTTCATAGAAGTTGAAGTAATTAGAACTGGTGGCCATTACATGAACCTACAAGATTAATACATTATGCGGACAGAAGTGGGAAGACAGATTGCGGGAAAACCACTTCCAAAAGAGAATGGAATACACCTTTGACATTGACTCTCATCATAGACACGATCATAAAAGGTTTGCGACTTCCCTGATTGGCTTTCTGGAGGCTGACAAAGCCAGCAACACACAAACTGGAGCATGTTGCCCAATCTACTAAGCATATCCAACTGGATTAAGGTTCAGAATTGTTGGATGTCCAGAGCCATTGCCGAAGTTGGCGATATGCTGTACCTCAGGCGGAATCGGCCAGTGTCTGGTGACCATCACTATTCTGCCCTCTGTCTGTGTGTGCACATCAGACAGTCACACAGACCGCTAAACACCTTGCACTGAGAGGCTTGGACAATGACTCGGGTGTAGAGGTAAAGTTGACCCATATTTACTTGAATGTCTTGAGTCATCGTGTATCTCCCAATACAAATAGTAGAGTACAAACAATGTAAGATAAAAAAGAAAAATAATTTCATTTAGAACGAAGCATCTCCAGGCTTTACATGAGATCATGTGGAGGCAGATTCTGAGGGTAATGCGCCACAGAAACATCTGTGGCGCACATATTTTTGCACATTTGCAACCAACATCGGCCAACTATGTGCGCGCTCAATTACTCTTTCCAGTGCTTTGCAAGAGGGTCGGCAACGTTGTGCAGTACGATTTCCAGAGTATCCTCAGACAGTACCAACAGACTTTTAGTCACGCTCTATAGGGGTAAACAAACGTAATTGCAGTCTGAAGGGCTGAAATTGTAGTGCTCGGGGAGCTCATGAATGCTGTGCTGTGAAAATGTAACATTAATTGGAACAGTGAGCGGAGGGATGGATCGATGGAGGAGGGGCCGGTGCAGCGGCTTGACGATGTGTTGATGATATGCATTAGTTCTCTGGCAGCCGGCCAGTATTAGCATACATCATCACGTCATGTAAAACAGCAGCAAGGATTATACAACCCCTTCAAGGGGTTGTATAATCCTTGCTGCTGTTGTACTTTCAGGTCACCTTCGGGGGAGACATAGGAAGCCTCTGCACCATGAAGACTGGTGTGTTCATAAATGTCTATGCCCCTCTGCGTTGAGAAAAGGAGGGCCTGTTAGATGTAATTGAGATTTGCGCAGTAGCAGTGATCATATGATCAACAAAAAAAAATTCAATGCGGACCATTTATATCAATCAGACTAGACTAAATATTAGAAACACCCCAGTTTATAACAATACAATTCAGCCCCATAGCCTCTACAATGAAAAAATGAAGTTTAATAAGAACATCTCTAAAAGACATTCATGAAGATAGGATGTACTGTTCCGTTTGTATTAGACTATTAGGTTTTGGGTATGCGGTCCTCATCAACGTATCCTCATCAACGTATCCTCATTCATCTTTTCAAAACAAACTTCTGTATACACTGGGAACAACTTAGTTAGGTTTAGGGAAAAAAACGTGAAATACCCAGCTAGGTTTAGGAAAAGATTGTTGTTTGGGTTATCAGACGAGGAAATGTGTGTAATATAAGTCACAAAGCTTTGGTTTATTTATTTATTTTAAAAAGTGTATTTCCAATTTTTCCTTTAATACCAAGCTGAAAATCCCTGTTTCACTGAACTCTCATGGTGGAGAGATTGGTTTGGTATCAGGCTGCTCTATAGTAGATCATTGGGGACTTTAAGAAGGAACAATTTGGTGACATGTGAAGTGAACGCACAAAAAAGCAATTGGTTGAGAGGAAAATACTTACTCTGTACAATAAACAGAGCCGTTTTAAACAATTTCTTAAAGTGGGTCGATACCCTCCACTTCTTTGATATAATAACTTAAGGGCCTCATTTCTCAGAGGTAACTTCATTGTTATAGTTGGATGGCGAGCGGATGACATTTACCTGGACTTTGAAAATGTGGCCGTTCTTCACAATAAACTCAACAAACAACCCTCTTGCAAAACTCAACAAAATAAAGAGCTAATTTTGCATTCTAATCCAATCCTTGATGTTAAAGCATAAGGTTTCTAATAATATTGCCACTGAATTTCTGTTTTGAGATAAGATCGAAGGCCCCACATTAAAACATCATCTAATATCTAATCAGATAGAGGTAGCCCGGAAGCAGAGATTATTGTGTAGAATCTGATAGCAGACGATAAGAGACATGCAAACATGTAAACAGAGAGCTTGGAAAGAGGGCTGGGCTGAGAGTTTGTATATGCGGGGGGATGTCTGACTTTAAACAACTATTTTAATCTTTATGACATTCTGCTCTTCAATCAGAATTAATTCTTGTCTTACTAACATATTATTATTATTAACAACTTTGTGGTTTCACAAAGAAGTGACCTGTGTGAAGGACCTTTTTAGAGAGGTTGTCTCTTTTCCAACAGGTGTGAAGGTTTTTCCTCTCCATCTTTTGGGACCCCACAGAACTTGAACATTGACCCATTGTAAAAGTGTGTAATATCTATTTTGTGCGAGACAATCCAGGCAGCTGCATCTCCTTCCATAAACCACATTAAGCTGTAATGAGAAGAGGAACTGGGTTCAACAATATCAAAAATGTCTCGGCAGTACACGATTGGAATGGTTTGTCCCTCATCAACATACACATGATGAATTTCACCAAACTGTATTCATTGTATCGAGCTTTGCTGGGTGTGCACATCTTTAACATTGTGTAGCAGCAAGGATTTAGCTTCCAGGCCAAATCTCCTACGCTTGTCTGATCCATAAAGTATCCACTGGAAGGTCTCCTCTTACGGCGAGGTTAGTCGGGGTGAGCATTTAAATCAATAGAGGTGCACTCGAGCAGCTCTCCCTCAAGGAGATAACAACAGAGAAGAAATGGGGACACAAAAAGAATGCAAATGACACAATGGAAAGATGGGAACACCAATAAAAGCACATACAGGAAGTGTCATTATTAGTTATTAGTTTTTGGCATTGATGCCAGCTCCTGATTTTTATTCCCCAAAAAGTCCATTGACTTTTACGACCCTCAAAGGGAAGTTATTTTACTTCTCGCTCGCAAAAACGTTCGTACCATTACTTATCCACCAACAGAAAGAAATCACACTCGATAAGAAGTAGGGCTAATTATTCTCATCTCCGACTTTCCAATCAACCAAGAAGGACAAGTTGCATGCATCTTTTTCGCATGGTTTATTAAGATTCATGAGGGTTCATTCGAGGCATGAAATTCAAGCACAGAATCTGAATTATATAAGGCTCATGTTATTGTTATTTTTAGGTAACTCTGCGGGGGTGCTACTTCTAACAGCAAGGATTAAGAAGGATTTATCGTAATACTTTTTCCCAATACTGAGATCAACACGGCTGTTGAACCGCTGCAGATAAATGACATAGTTGGCTCAATGATTATAATATCAAGGTCATTAGAAAGCAAGCAACTAATATCCATCTCCCTAAAGAACAGACTCCAGACTTGACTACCATAATTGCACAGCACCGGCATGCTACAGTCATTTGCAAGACTAATTACTGCTATCCATATGAGTTAGCGCTGATGAGCGCACATTTATTGAAAGTGAAGCCCGGTGACAGGAAATGGATGGTAAAAGACAAGTTGTTCAGGACTCAGGCTTTTGTCAATCATTGTGTCGTCCATTGTAATGAAAGTAATGAGATGCAAAATTGAGTCTTAATGGAGTTCAGGTGTGTGTACTTCGCTGTCAGAGGTTCATTACTGAAGAGGAGAAAGAAGTTTGTGATAATGCCCTGTCATACATAGTAATCAATGCGAAATCAGGAGGCTTTTGTCGGCCTTTTCAAGTTGCCAACTCTTTCTATCAACTCGTCAAATACAGACGCCCTCGTTAGCATCTATTTGAGACGCACAGTGCTTTCATTAACTCCAACATAAACCCATCTGCGTCAGTGTTAGACAATCAGTGCAAATGATGTTGCATAAAGAAAGAAAGAAAGGAAGTGTGTTTAGGGGGCTTTGACGGGTCAAACAAACACAGGACCTTCACCCAGGAGACCAGTACTCATGTCCCGTATGAAACCAAGTCAATGTTGACCTATTTTACTTTTGTTACGAAGCTTACGTACTCAACTAACGGCAGTTACGTAACAAACATACTTATTTGAACCTAAACCATGGTCTGTTCGATGTTTTGTTATAAAAAAAAACACAGTAATAAAACAGGTGCATGTAAATGTACTTATTGTGGGTTTATAATAGCAAAAACACATATTAAAAAACTTTTTTTTTTTAAATCATGGTACAATTTATGTGCTTGCAAAAGATCTGTGCTCAAAAAGTCCAATCATGCTCAGGATAGAAACACAAGTATGATGACTGAGCTTAAGAGTCTAGAACGGAGACAGACAAATCTCTCCCTATAATTTGAATACTGGCTCAGTGAACAGTGACAAATAATGTTCCTTTCATTCAGCTAACGTCAATGTAAACACACTCACATGAATGCGGTACTGTGTGCTAAGACCTGCACATAAAGCAGCTCCACATACCGCATGTAAAGAATTCACGTCAGTGATCTGCCCTCATTTACCTGCTCAGAATCTGACAGTTTAGCTCCTGACCTCTCTCTGACCTCTACCTGAGAGTACAGACAAGTCAGCTCTGTGCATGGTCGATCCTGCAGGGACACACCTGCACGCTAACAGCGCCGGATTATTACATGGCCGTTGCAGTATTCACGCATTTTTGATTATTCTTAACCATCCGTGTCCCATATAGCTCATACGCCGTCTGAAAAGGTAAATGCATTACTTAAGTCTCATTACATGTGTAATAAATAAAATAAAAAAATAACGTTTCTTAAGTTAAATTATGAAGCTCAGTGAATGTTTCTAAATGTGTCATAATGAATCCTGCTGTCATGGGGATAAAACAGTCATACATACAAAGTCTCATTTCTATCCAGACTATTGATTCTACACTGAGACACTACGATAATGATAACATCATATGAGTGACAAGGTAATTGGATTTGTTTTGAGGCGATATGAAGAAGGGAGGACAGCGAGGCAGTGAAGAAGGGAGGACGGCGAGGCAGTGAAGAAGGGAGGACGGCGAGCAGCAGTTTTCACTGCGTTACGCTAATTATAGTACTAATGTCTTCATAAACACTGACATTTCACCAAATTATACAAAAAATATACACAATGCATTTTTTTCATTTCTTTAATCGTTATCTTTTTTTTTCTTCCTTTTTACAATGTAAGGAACAGCGCTCCACAACAAAAACTAGAACATATTCGCTGTCAGATCCATTAAATATCCCCTCTAAAGATATGAAAACAGGGTCTGTTTTAGTCAACATGTAATTACTTGAAAGATGCATGGTTGTGTGAAATTATAGATCTGGAAAATCTGGTACCAATGAGGAGTAAAAGCTACTTTGCGTCTAACTGTATTTAACACATGACACTGTTTTACACTTGTTGGCAGCCACATACTCAACAGCCATACGGACCAGGATGCAACATGTCCCTGTACCTTCCCATCTGGAATGGACACGACCAGCGCTTCTCGTTCAAGAGAAACTAATCTTACGTACGTACGCACGTCGCTAGATTCAGGCGGACATAGAGCGGGGTTGTCTCCAGGTCAAAGCATTACAACAACCGCAACTTGTTTGTTGTATTTTAATTTTGACCTCCTCCAGGCGTAAGGGGAGAGTATGCTTTTGGTTGTGTGCGTATGTGTATCTGTCTGTCTGTCTGTCCATCCACGGCTAATCTTGCCTACTCCTGGAGTCATCGGCCCAGTATTTTACGTGCTCATTTATGACTATGCCCACGCTCTCTGGACAATCAACCTCGCATTTAAGCACGAACTGTCGGGAAAAGAAATAGACTTGATGAGTAAAATGCTTCCTGAAACTGGAGCCTGCGTGGAGCTGGTGCTGACATCAGCATAGATGGAAATGAGAGTGTACCTGTTGCGTGAGATTATAGCAGTGAAAAACACATCTGATTCGTTTGGGGTCTGGGCAGGGGGGGTTGACAATTGTGGGTTGTATTCATTCAGTCAAACATTACAGCTGTGGTCGTTGAGGACACATGGGGCAGAGAACTAAACTATACTGAGTTTTATATGCTTTCGTAAACGTTCACCCATGTCCCCCATTGAGAAATGCCTTGTGTTTAGTTTTTAAAGGTATGTTTTTTTTTTTGCGTTTACTAGTGCTATGATAAGGTTTTCAAATAAACAATGTGTTGGTGGATTCTGGGTGACAAAACTGAGGTTTTGGTCTGCTGAGGCGCTGTCCATGCGCTGAAGAAATCGTTCCCCATCCCGGTGAAACTTAAGGGTCCAGGTTTGGAGGTTTGAAAATAATGTCACCATCAAAGCTGTGTAGAACAACCATGGTGACATGTACTCATCGAAGATTGCGACAGCTTTCGCCCTCAGACTCTGTATTGAGACAAAAGGTTTTATCACTAGTTACAACCAGTCTTTGTTGCCAACGTTAACGCTGTGGGTGTAGACATGCATGTGCTTTGCGACTCATGAGCTAACTGAAATCACTCCTTCGCTCACGGACACCAATAAAATTAATCTGAAGAAAATTAAGACGCTTGAATAAAATGGCGGAAGTTAAATCTTGCACTATGTACCAAATTGCATGTGAGTTGGCACACGGTGTAGGTGTCACCAGCTGCTGCTTTTCACCTGCCAGTGATGAGCTCCTCCGGGAGAGAGTTCCAGGCCTTTCCATTCAGGTGCAGCTAACAAGGCGTCACTGCAAATGACACATTCACTGGAACACATGTTCAAGTCAGAGGCATCGCTGTCCAACCCTGGCTTTTGCACAGTGCTTGAAATAACTCTGTGTAGGCTGGCTGGCATGACATGATCCCAAGTTCTTAACATTATGATCTTATTTCATATATACATAACTAAATTGTATGGAATGCAATCTCGTTCACTTTACTAGAAAAAAAAAAAGCTCTATTGACTTTTATTGTGCTCAATGTTCTTGTGCTACAAACTCAGAAACTGCACATACTTTTAAATGTGTGAATCGCTATATTTCAAAATAAAAGCATACATCACGTTTGCAAAGCCTGCTTCTGGCTGCCTATTTTTTGTGCTGTGTATTTGCAGCTTGCCTCGCTGTATCTCCTGGACACAAAGAAACATGTGAGGAGAGGATGGTCTGGTTTCAACCGCCCACCAACTCCTGATCGGTGTCATTTCCAGCTGCTTTATAATCCTCCACAGCCTCATAAACAGCCCTGTAATTATACAGTACATTTGCTCCTCTTGACCACAAAAGCAAAAAGAAGTTCTGCGTACTGTTGCAAGCCTGAAAACTGACAGACGCACCAATTACTACGGGCAACTTTAAGAAGGAAAGGGCATGACCCGAAGAGAGAACAAATCTTTGAAGTGACATAATAATAAGTAACATGCAGGAAATACAACCAGGAAGTTCACCAAGTTCTTTTTGATGACGCACGTCTGGAGAGTTATAAAGATCTTAATATTCCAAACATACTCAATAATTATACTACAACAATATTCTGCTGCTGAGCATTTACTTTAGATTGCCTCCAAATAGCAACAGCCAACCACTACTTTACATTTGCACCAGCCAACCCCAAACAACCCGACTAGAGTTGTGTAGTAGGCGTGATATTAACTGGGCTCCTGGTACAAGGACAAACACAAGATATCCTGAGTTGGGATGACTTGTAAAGCGTTTGCTTACTTTGACAATGTCAAACTCTTTTTATTGGTGTTTTTCCCACTATAAACTATAGTTTCACAAATTGTTTCAACATGATTTTTAAAAATACATATGAATGTTGTGTATATGGAAAAAACAGTATGTACAAACAAAGGATGGATGGATAGATGGATAGATAGACACACATCATACTGACATTGTAGGCTGTTTCTTCAGATAATTGCCTTCACACAAAGGTACAAAATAAGCATGACAAGGATAAACGGCATCATTGTCAGTTGAGTTCCTATGGATAGAAATTGAGGAGGTACATTTTGCGGAATGTAGCTAAATATGTGAATGAAAGGGTTGTTAGCTACGTAAAAACTATGGTGGGTTGTTTATTATCACATGACACATTTATCAAGATGGACAAACATCAAAATTCATACCAGTTATTTGCTTGACCTAATGTGACCACATTTAAATCACATAAATCATTTCCAAAGGGTCGGGTACTCCAACGGCTAAGTAGCTGCGTCAAAGTCATTAAGATATATCCTCTGGGCACCATGACTGTCTGTACAAAATGTATCAAGTAGATGTTTAGGTGTTTCACAGGATAAGTGAAAAAGCTGGCCTGTTGATGGCGCTTGGTGAAAAGTCAAGGGATCACCTAAGAGTATCTGAACCAAACGTATTAAAATGTTTCATTGACAAAATATGACAAAAGCATTTCTCCCTTGGTTGATATAAAACCACAATACCACTTGCTTTATTTCATGTTGCATTTGATATAAGGTGTTACATGGTGATTCAGACTTGAGTCTTTTTCACTGAAATGATTTTGGATGATTTTACAAACGCTTACAGGTTCCGTCAGGGTAAAGTTGCCATTCAGAGCAAAACTTTCCCACTGGAAAAAAGTGATTTGACATTTCAGTCTAAAAATGAAGGACTACACGGAGCGATAATGCGCCATGTTCCCGATTGACCTGAGGGGCGTCTGCATCATTCAGACAGGAGCACAGCTTCAGTGACACCCTCAATCAAACCAAGCTCCAAGCTACGCTTCAAAAGAAATCAGCTGTGCTCTGTAATGTATTCCATTTCATCGCTTATCAATCTCCAGAGATTTCTCACTGTGTATAACAGAAAGCCTGAAGAGGGCCGATAATGCTTTTTGCTTCAAGTTAAAGTTCTCAGTCCAAACATGGATTCAGTTTTTTTG
Organism: Ophiodon elongatus; assembly: GCA_016806645.1. Classification (NCBI taxonomy): domain Eukaryota; kingdom Metazoa; phylum Chordata; class Actinopteri; order Perciformes; family Hexagrammidae; genus Ophiodon; species Ophiodon elongatus. The sequence goes on along the minus strand of JACSYO010000728.1, from coordinate 80,332 downwards.
GGGCATTTGGGACGCACTGAGTCCCTCAGTGTGTCAAACCAGTTGAAGGCCTTATCGCTGTTTTATGGCCATACCGACATGGTTACCTCTTGTTCTCACTGACAAAGAAGTTAAAAGAAAAAGAGTGGCTTAGCAATTCTCCCAACTCAATATCAGTGTAGAGTTATTAAGATGGAGCTAGTCTGAACTGCCAGTTATATTCTATGTATTATGTAGATGAGGCAGGGTGTATTAATCCAGTCAGATAGAGAAGCAACAGTCATAGAGCGGACATGTTGCAAATAAATCTTAGCTGACTGAAAGGTCTTACATAAGACTAGAAGATCTGATTTAAGTGGTATGAAAATCCTTCGTTCTTTTTAATTTCAGGTATGCATGATGAGCAATTTTGGAAACACAGCCTGGTATTGGTTTTGTTAAGGAGAGAGAGCTTCTGCAGGCTCCCCCTGTTGTAGAGGAGAGGCCTTCTGCAGGCTGGCCCTCTCTGTGCTCTGAGGACAGATTAGAAGCCGAATCCATGGTTCCAGTTATAGCAAAAAGGTTTTATATAAAAAGGTAAAGCAAACATAATACACAAGTTGAATCACACTATAAAATAAGCAAATATATTCCATGGAATAGCGTCCTTAATACATCCAATCCCAGCAGGCCAGTGTTAGTCTGGCCTGCTGGACAGTCCGTCCAAAAAGCTTCTTCCTTCTCCGTCTCCTCTCACTTGTGTCCAGTTTTATTTCTCTCTGGTCCTTCACCCCCCTCTTGACCAAAGGCTCCAGTCTTCCAATTGGTCAAGTCCTTGTTCCACACATTCCTCACTGATGTGTCGGGTCTTGTTTCAATCTGCATCTTCCGTGCGTGGGGATTTCACATACCTGCTTCATGCCCTTATCTTGATCACGTTTGCTGTCTGACTTCTTAATACATTCAAATCATTCTATTTGATATAATTGCTTAATACATTCAGTTATTATTTATCTTAACCTTACAGCATTTAACACATTGTAATACATAATAGCTATCACTATGAGCGCTATTTAAGCTTAGTTTTCTCACAGTTTGTTTCGGTAAATGTTCTGCTTTCAATAGCCCGACACCCATTAACTGGTTACTAACCGGTTAATTTTTTAGAAGAAAAGAAAACACAAAATTATGCAAAATACAATAACTGCTTTCCTTTTACCGCTCCATTGACTGGATGTGCTTTTATCCAATTTCAACGTTTTGTGTGTTTGTTGGCTTAGCTGGAGTTCGATTGTTATCAGCTGATACTCTTTCCCAATAGTTTGATCGGTGGTCTAAAGCAGCGGTCTTCAACCTTTCTTGCACCACGGACTGGTTTCGTGTAAGACAATATTTTCACAGACCGGCCTTCAAGGTGTGGGCCATAAATATGATGTAATAAAATGATACGACCGGCATAAAAACAAATATAAAGTACATAAAAAATACAACTCACCATTACGCCTAATTATCTCCACATATTCTGCAGAGTGAGGATCACCTGTAGAGATGAACCTGTATTTTAAGTAGGACTCCTGATATTGTCTTTTAAATGCAGCTTTCTTCTTCTATCTCCTCATTGGTTCTTTTCCCTTCTTCTTCTTCTGTCTCCTCATTGGTTCTTTTCCCCTTCTTCTTCTTCTTCTGTCTCCTCATTGTGCATTTTCTCTTTCCAGAGAAGCTCTCCAAAGACCTTTGTTTTTACTCATGTTTACTCGCTTATGGGCTTAATTTTTGGGGGAATGTGTCACGTGACCGAGACGAGTGTCTTGACATGTGTCAAGACTCACAAGCGGATATATCCGGTAATTTTTCAAAATAAAACATCTTTCAGATCGTGATAATAAATAAAATATTTTTTTCATTCATTCTTTCTGTCAGAAGAGCCAAACCCGCTTCTCACACAAACCGAGCCCAGCAAGCTTCCTGTCTTGACCGCTCCATCGGTCGACATGTTTAACTCACATATATGCCATGAATTAACCTATAGATCGGCATGCGTAGCCGGAGGCCAGGCGTGCATGCGCGTTATTTCCCATGTGAATTAAGCCCATCTTCCATTTCAGGAAACAGGAGTGATTCCTTTGGGAAATAAGGCCAGCAACATGAGCCAGCTAACAAAATAAAGAACGGTAAGAGCCAGAACACAAATGTCTCTACTGGCTGCCAGTCTGAGCCATACGCTGAAAGTGACTGGGACACAGGGACAGAGAGAGTCGTATCTCATCCAGACCTCCACAGTGTATTCACGGTGCACATCACAGATGGTCTCACAATACCAGACACCATCTGGTAAACTGAGTTCCCACTATGAGATTAAAATGTGGAAAACATCCCCTGAGGATCAGTTGAGCCTGTTCCGATATGAAGTGTTCAACCTGAGGGGTTAGTGTTGATGTCTGAGTGAAGGACAGAATTACCAGTCCTCTGCTGTGCAGCCTACTAAGAATATGATATAAGTGGCTCTTGCCAGACCATAATAGGCCTTTCTCAATACGGAGTGCACCAAATCCAAAGTCACCTACTTGGGAGTTTGAATTTGGCAAGAGGAATGGGACAAAGCAGTAAAAAGAAGTAAGTTATAATTTGCAATTGGGATAACCACATTGTTGCTGACAGCAGCAGTTTAGCCAGCAGCTGACCATCACTGTCCAACACAACTGTACTGTGGTGTGACAAATGAACTAAAAGGTATGCTTAATGCTAGGGATGTTGCGGTTTTCGATTCTAATTAATCGAAATTATTTAATTTATTATATAATTAATTAATTCAAGAAATTATTAAAATGAGCCTTTGATTCTGGTTTTATTTGGTACATTAAAAAATGACATCACACTTGATACTATGATGCCTCTTTTTAAAGAAGAATTTGAAAATGCAAATGACAATTGTCAGGGTATAGAACCAATGATCCGTTGATCTTTACCAATCAAAACTCCATGGTCTAAGAATCACATAGCAGTCAGTGCTGAAAAAAACATTTTTAAATCGAAAATCAAATCAAATCGTGACCTTAAAGTCGAGAGTCAAATCAAATTGTGGATATGAAGAATCGTGACACCCCTAGTTGACGCGTCCTGGCCTGAGTGAACCATCACGTTCCGGTTTGAGTTTTTCTGAGACAACTATCGGATAGATTTCTTTGACATTTAAGAAAGTCATTCAGTTTCCCCTCAAGATAGAATGTGATGTGTTTGTCGATGGTTTAACGTTTCGCTGAGCGACATCATCAGGCCAGAACTTGAATTTGTCTAATACTTTGGTTTGTGTCCAAAAAACCTGCAGAAATAACGACGCTTCATCAGCTCCAGCTGTTTTTAATGTTTAGCATGCTAACACGCTAAAAATAGTAAATGTTACCTTCCGATTATCAGCATGTTAGCACTGTTAGCCCAACGCAATGTGACCGCGTTAGCATGCTGACATTAGCATTCGGCTCAAGGCATCAGCTGTGGCTGAGTACAGTCTCACAGAGCTGTACACTTGTGGTTCTGTCTGACACTGAAACATAAAAAAACGATGTCAAAGTTAATACAAATAAATATTCACTCCCTTCAAGTTTTTTTCAGCTGTATATTTTGCCATGAAATGATCCTGGATCATTTTGTAATGACAGGTCGTCCTTTTTCAAGAGACCAAAAATACAAGAGTCGAACATATTGATTTTTCATTTTATTATATTATATATTATTATATTCATGAATCCTTTCATAGCACGAGCAGTCTGTGGAAATCCCTCAAGTCCAGCCACAAATTCTGAAATCGACTGAGGTCTGGACTCGGTCCCTCCAGCACATTACCATTGATTCCTTAAAGCCATTCATGTGCAGCGCGAGCTTTGTGTGCAGCGCTGTTGAAAGACAAATCTTCTCCCAAGTGACAGTCAGAGATCGCGGTAGGTTTTTCTTTCCTGCATTTATGTTACCCTCCACCTTCACAAGTCTCCCTGGGGACTGCTGCAGACAAACATCCACAAAGCATCATGCTGCAACCACCAGGCTTTATGCTGGTGCTGGGGGTTATGATGACTTTGTTCTCGCCGATAAACCTTTCCTCCACTTTGTTTCCCCCCCGGAAAACTCTAGCCCAGATGCCTTTTGGATCATTTTTGCACCAGTGGCTGGAGATCACATGGTGCAAGTCAGAAAATGTGGTTTGGGTAAACTGAGCATTTAATCTATTTTGTGAGATTATAGAGATTTGGTCTCACTTTGGTCTCACACCTTCTCTCAACCTTTTTTTATTGTTAATAAGAGAAGTCAACTCCAGATGCACCAAATGTTCTTTACCATCCAAATCTGCTCTTATCCAAAAACAGGACTGAAACGATTCAGTCCTGTCGTCCCCCAGATCAATTAATCGATGGAATAATCAGTAGAATACTAAAATAATTGATAGCTGGTGCCCGAAAGGATAATGAGACAATCCTGGGGATAATTGGTGCAGCCATTCAGGGAATGTGCGCCTAAGAGTACAGCTGGGAGGAGAGAGGAGGTCCGCTCCAGAGAGGGAGGCGCTATGGTTTACGCTGGCTGCTTCAGCCGCGACCGTCTGACGTGAAGCTGGCGGCTCGAATGAGGAACAATCTGTGCTCGAGTGGAAAGGGAGAGAAAAACCGGGTGTCGACGATGTGTCTGGACAGGTAATCTAAAATGTGTATAGGTAGGTATAACTAAACTTGTGTTTCTGATATTTGACATAAATTAACATTGACATAAATGATTTTAGATAAACTCGATGTAAGAAGAGCAGCGAGTGAAAGTGAAAGTGGCCAATTGAAACGCCTCACATTTCTGATTTAACTGTGGTGGATTTGATGTGGCTGCGGGCAGAGGTCGGGGTGGTCGGTTAGTAGAAAGCAAAAGCTCTGAGAAAGTAAAAAGGAATGAAGAGGTCCTGTCAGACGGTGATCAGGCAAGAAGGTGAACGTTAAAGTGAATCTAAAACGATGTAAAGAACCTAAGAGCCTAAAAGGCTATCCTGTAAAAGAAAGAGGCAACCTAAATAAGTAAAGGAGAGAGTTAATAGCCACAATGGTAAATGGACCTGTACTTGTAGAGTGCTTTTCCAGTCTTCTGACCACTCAAAGCACTTTAACACCATATGACATCATTCACCCATTCACACACTGTAGGTATAGCTACGGGAGCAATTTAGGGTTAAGTGTCTTGCCCAAGGACACATCGACATGGGCTAGTGGAGCTGGGGATCGAACCGCCGATCCTCCGGTTGAAGGATGACCCTGCTCACCACTAAGCCACAGTCGCCCACATGCTGCTGCCACAATGCTGATTTAAAGGTCGGCAACCCTATTGCACACTTTTATAGTTTACATTGATAGTTCATTTGAGGTTTGGTAGTCTTCATGCATCCACGGGAAAAGGCATATTATAAAATTAATCTCTGGATTTTATGAACTGATGTCGGCTCGTTTAAATGAAGATCCATTTGAATTGGATGATACATTTTTTAAACCCATCCCTACTCGCAGATTGCAGAGACGTAGATGTAGAGAGCAGTATGAAATGGAAATGCATTCTGTCGCTGACTGGAGCCATGGAGCATTTTACCTCCTCTGTTTATTAATCTGCATGGATGATGGGATTATTGCAACTGTTGCTTATTCCTGCTCCTCCGTGACCAACTGGACCGGCGACAGAGCACAGCTTCCTGCTGTCAGCCTCTCAGAGGCACTCAGCACTCAGTTCCTGGTCCGGGTCAGACCGGAGCAGTCTGTGTCACTGAGTTCAGAGGGATCCCCGACGTCTCGAATGGATCTTTAATAAACAAGGACACGCATGACTGTCTTTCACATGTGGCTCCTGAGTCGCACTGGGCCACATTAGGGGCTTCTGGCCATTCCTTTGATGGTCTGGTCTGGTGCCTGCCTGACACTGTCACCCTCGTCCCCAACCCCCATATATATATATATATATATATATATATATATACTGTATATGGGGTCCAAGACTAGGACTTCCTCCAAGCCAGAGACGTTTTTTACTTTTCAGTTTTTGTAATCCAAAAATGGGATATAACATTTTAATTGGTGACTTTAGATGTGCTGGTGGGCACCTTTTCTTTTCCAGTATTTATGCGACGCTAACTTCCTAACTGACTGTGAATTCATATTTACCACATAAACATGAGGCCGGTGTCGATCTTCTCATCTCACTCTCAGCAAAAAAATGCAAATCAGCTCATTACCAAAAATGTCAGACAATTTCTTTGGGATACGGGCTAAAACACACGCATATTAAACTATGAATAATTTGTTATCTCGACCAGCTTTCCAAATTGCCATAATGTGTAATGTGATTGTTAATTGTCCTTATTATGTGTCCAGGTACCGTCTCCAACGCGGTGCACACTCGGATAGACTCCAAGCCAATGGATGGATGTAAATAATTACAGAGCAATTATACACCAATCACTCCCATAATTAAATCACTCCATCCCTTTGTGGTGCAGAGAAAAGCCACATGTCCTGTTGGTCCTCTCATCGTTGAGCGAGATGAAAGGAAACCCTGAAGTGATGTCGAGTAAAGAAAGGTGATTTTAAGGTTGAAGGGTGTGAAAAAGGGCACGATCTAAAAATCAGGTCAAGAAACATATTTTCTGGTGCTTGATTTTATTCATCGGCTGCACGATGGAACCGAGAGTCTAGCCGCCATTTTGGGGTTCCAGGTTTAAGCCCACTCTCAAAAAACTTGAACTCGCCTTCTATATTCTGTGCACTACTTTTTTTTCCTTTTTTTTTTTTTAAAGAGACCCGCATTTTTCCTTCTATAGACTTCCTAAAAAAGGAGGAAGAAAAAGACGTTAGAAATGGTTTGCAGCTATCAAGAGGGCGGGGCACGTTTGGTCTCAGGTCCCAACGGAATAAACAATAAGTGATGTGTTACCTTGGATAATCAAAGAGGCGGGAAACACGCGAGGGCGGGAACTGAAACAGCGGGAGGTGTTGGTCCACAGAGGGGCAGGGTATCTACACAGGATCACTATGGAAACGAAAGCATATCAGAGTCGACGTGAGCCGAGGATGAGCGGGGAGAAGGTGGGCACGTGACCTTTCTCTTCCGAGCACACAGCCCGATGCACGGGGAATCTTCTACTCCTCCCAAAATTAGATGCCGACTAAACAGAATTTGCACGATTATACACAAATTTTGCATTAAAAAATGAATGTGCACATTCCTACTAACCCCAAGAGACCTCTTCACAACCCCTCGTCACACAATGCGCCAAAGTGAGTTAAGTTAGTTTTTTACTAACGAGTCTGACCTTTCCACATCTGCACTTCTGCGTTATTCCATAATCTGGATATCAAGCACCTTATAAATAATGTATCAAACACCTCATTTTACTTCCATCTGTGGCCGTTGCGGCCACACACACACACACACACAGACACACACACACACAGACACACACACACACACACCACACACACACACACACACACACACACACACACACACACACACACACACAGAGAGAGTGTGTGTTGCCTGATCTAACAGCAGATGTTGTTTCCTGCTCGCCAAACCCGGAAAAGACGCGGCAGACGTGATGTCAGTCTCTGCTGACGCACCGTCACCACGGCGCCTGGCATTCGGACTCAGCGGATTGGTGCCACTTTCGCAGAGAACTTCTAAAGGAGAAACTTATCTTATGGTAACGGTGAAGTTATGAATTATCCCTCCTCCCCACCACCACCACCACCTCCCTTCCTCCCTCCCGAGTATGAAGTTGCTGAATGTATCGCCTCTTGCGTAACACTTCTCAAACTGAAGGTGCCTGAAAGTAGAGCCTGGCCTTCGCGGCTCAAAGCCCCTCTGCTGAGAGAGCAGACCTTCTGCACAGATGTTCTTGCTCCTCACTCTTCTCGTTCATGCAGACAGAGATGACATTTCTTTATTCTTCTTCACTGGAAGAATTCCATATCTTTCTACTTGGCTGGTGGTTTCCCCTCGTCCCTACGCTCCCATCACTCTTCCCGTTCCCTCCCTCTCTTCTCTTGACCCATCGCCCCAATTCCCCGTTCCATTCAGACGCTACGCGCTGAGCATTCAGACCCCTTTACCCTCTGTGTATGGGGAAATAAACACCAGTGCTCTGTCTCTCTGTCTGTCTCTCTGTCTATGTCTCTCTCTCTCTGTGTCTATGTGTGTCTCTCTCTGTCTATCTCTCTCTCTCTCTCTGTCTATGTCTCTCTCTCTCTGTCTATCTCTCTCTCTTTCTCTGTCTATGTGTCTCTCTCTCTATCTATCTCTCTCTCTTTCTCTGTCTATGTCTCTCTCTCTCTGTCTGTCTATCTCTCTGTCTCTCTGTCTATCTCTCTGTCTATGTCTCTCTCTCTCTCTCTCTCTCTCTCTCTCTCTCTCTCTCTCTCTCTCTGCTTTAGCCACAGTGACGTACTGCGGCTAAATGCCGTACTTGTCCCGTATTAGTGAGGCCGTGGGATCTACTGTTTTAATTCTGCCGACTTGCTGCACTTTTATCACAAAATATCCTCATCAGCATTACAACGCAGCCCTTAGCAGTTTAAGTGCCACAACATGGGGGACAACGGGTTTTGAATGTCACCCTCACCAAAAAACAAGTAAAGAACTAAAAGACTGGTCCACACATGTTGGAAACACTATTTCCATAAGTATCAGCAGTACTAAATACATTAAAAGGTACCGTGTGAAGCTTTTATCTGAATTTAAATACATTTTTTTATTTTTTATTCTGTCTGAGTTCCTGTTCGCCATGTTCTACTCAGAAAGGGTTTGATTTTGTGCCCTGACCAATCAGCAGCAAGTGAAGTGTGTCCGCCCCGCTAATGCAGCAGTGGTGGCTGAAGGAGCAGTTGTCCCCTCATTGTTCGAATGATTGTGTCCAACATGAAGCTGTGGCAGCTCTGAGTAACTGGAGGCAGACTGAGACCGGCTGAGGTCACCGAGGCCGAGTCGTGACCCAGAGCGAGGCAGACCGAGACCGAGCGAGTCCCCCAAAGCACGACACACCTAACAACAAAGTGTGGAGCCTGCAAACCGCAGCTACGCATGGAAATTATTTGAAATATTCACAATCCCAATAAGACACCCAATTCAATTAAATTTATTTTGTATAGCCCAAAATCACAAATTACAATCTGTACACATACAGAAAGCAAATATATATAGATAGATAGATATCTATATACATCCTTTTCTGCATGTTACCAATTGAAGAAAAACAAACTGTGTGATGCAGTATATATTTAACAATAGCCTTTTTACGATTCCCACCTTCACTTCCGCCTCAACTCATATTGCATTGCGTTTGTCACAATGCTCATCTCATCATCAGCAGCAGGAGACAACAGCGCTATGCAACACATCGGGCCGGACCACACTGACATTTACTCTCTCTCTATCTTTCTCCACAATCTGCATTGCATTAAGATTCATGCTGATCTGATTGTGATTGTCCGTAAGAATCCGCCTGACGAGTGCAGAGCCGTGCAACATCAAAGGAAGTACACGTGTTCCTGTGGTGTACCTGCTGTACAGGGAACCATGTCCTGTAGCATCTGATTCAGTCATTTATCTGTGTGTGTGTGTGTGTGTGTGTGTGTGTGTGTTTGTGTGTGTGTGTGTGTGTTTTAAGTAGGAGGGAGGATGTGACATGCAACTGAAAACAGCCCTCACAGCAGCAGACTACAGTGGGTGAGTTAATGAGTTAACTGCCACCAGTCCAACATGAACCAAACTAATGACCGTTATATTTATGGCTCCGGTGCTACTCTGCCCATGAGCTGAAACTCAAACTGTGATTGATGCACACACACACACACACACACACACACACACACACACACTTCGAGGATGGATGGTACAGTATACTAGCCCGTCCCGGGGATCAGTCACCCCGAGGATGGATAGAGGACACCACACACGGTCTGGGAGAGATTATTGGCTCGTGATTGCTGGCTCAGAACATCCTCATCGATTGAGGTACACAAGAGAGCCAACTGAAATGAAAAAAAGGACAACAGAATAATATGGGGGAGTTAAGGGGGGGTGAGTGGGGGGGGGGGCATGCTGTCGGTGCTGTCTGTGTTAAAAACAGCATGCAATGCGTCTCCTTCCCTCTTCATACCTAATGATTCTTTTGGACGTGGAGAAACTAATGACGTCAATTAATAATCAAGTGTTGTCCTCGAGACCAGAAGACTGACTTCCTGATCTGAGGGCTGCAGCGCGAGGAACAAATCCGGGACACTAATTGGATCCGGTCCGTGGCACCAGAGTGGAGGAGCTCTCGATTTGCGCGAGCTCTCGCGGCGCGCGTGCAAGAAGGACGGATTCATTATCAACCCATCGGGATACTTTTTTGGGGAATGGAGGTCGGGGGGTTGGGGGGGGTGGTGGATGGGGGGGGCAGGTTGGAGAGTATTTGGGAGATGTCTGTTTAAATTTGTTTGGAATCATGAACGCTGCAAATCTGCGCGTAAAAGTGACTTACTGCCGCTGTGCTTACCAAACTTTTTCTTCTTCTTCTTCTTCTTCTTCATAATCACATCTTTCCCCCCCCCCCCACACACACACACACACACCCCACCCCACATACACACACACACACACACACACACACACACACACACACACACACACACTCATATTTCTTCCATTTAAACGGAGCGGACACCAGGTGTACGGTTGCACCCAGGCTGAATATCTTGGTATAGTATTTTTGTTGTTGACATAAGATCTTCAGAGTGAGTGTCCTCCGGTGGTGACGTCAGGAGCCAGGAGCAGCAGGCAGGGAGCAGCAGGGGAGGCGGAAGAAAGCAAGAGGACGCAACCTGTGCCGCCGGCGCGCATCTTCTCCCCAAACTTCTCCGGCACTGTCCGGGAGCACAGCAGCAACAACAACAACACACACACTCTCTCTCTCACACACACGCTCTCTCTCTCTCTCACACACACACTCTCTCTCTCACACACACACACGCGCGCGCGCGCGCGCCGATAGAGGAGATCACCGGAGCGATGAATAACAAGTCAGTCAGTGTGAACGCGAGCCCGCCGCCGCCGCGGGTCGGCGGCTCCGGCACCGTGGACCACGAGCTCGTCATCACCTCCACCTTCGGGACGCTCCTCTCGGTCGTGTACATCATCGGGGTGTCGGGGAACGTGTACACGCTGGTGGTGATGTGCCACTCGATCCGCTTCGCCACCTCCATGTACATCTCCATCATCAACCTGGCTCTGGCGGACCTGCTCTACCTCTCCACCATCCCGTTCGTGGTGTCCACCTACTTCCTGAAGGACTGGTACTTCGGGGACGTGGGCTGCCGCATCCTGCTCAGCCTGGACCTCCTCACCATGCACGCCAGCATCTTCACGCTCACGGTGATGTGCACGGAGCGCTACCTGGCCGTGACCAAGCCGCTGGACACGGTGAGGCGCTCCAAGAGCTACCGCAAAGCCCTGGCGTGGGGCGTGTGGCTGCTCTCGCTGGTGCTCACCGTGCCCATGATGGTGATGGTCGCCCAGACCACTAAGGACACGCCGGACGGGGGGGTGAAGAGGATGTGCGCTCCGACCTGGGCGCCCCTGGTTTACAAAGTGTACCTGACCGTCCTGTTCGGCACCAGCATCATGGCGCCGGGGCTCGTGATCGGATACCTGTACGTGAAGTTGGCCCGCACCTACTTGGAGTCCCAGCGCAACTCCGTGATCAGCCGGGGCGGAAAGAGGTCCCCCAAGCAGAAGGTGCTGATCCTGATCTTCACCATCGTGCTGGTGTTCTGGGCCTGCTTCCTGCCCTTCTGGATCTGGCAGCTGCTGTCCCTGTACCGCACCGAGCCCCTGAACCTGGCCTCGCGGACGCACACGTGCATCAACTACCTGGTGGCGAGCCTCACGTACAGCAACAGCTGCATCAACCCGTTCCTGTACACGCTCCTCACCAAGAACTACCGCGAGTACCTGAAGAACCGCCACCGGAGCTTCTACAGGTACACGTCGTCCTTCAAGCAGCGGCCGCCCAGCCTCTACTCGTGGGGGAAGTCCGCGTCCTCCAGCAACCAGTTCGACTTCAACTCCGAGACGCTCGCGATGGGGGCCCTGAAGTGACCCGCGACGCCCGCGGGAGAGAGGAGAGCGCTTTTGGAGGCGCAATAGGTGAGTGTTGACCCGGCAGGTCCCCCACAGGGTCAGTGTGCTGCTTGATCCCCCCACACCGTTTTATTAAGGGGGGGCATTTCATTTTAAATGCTGTATGTCTACTACAACTGTGTATTCAATAAATGTTGAACTGATTATTATGTATTTTTTTGTACGCTATATATATCTAGCATGCAAAAAATATATACACATATATATATATAAATAAAGTAAAGTAATTTTTTTTTTAAACAATCCAATTTCTTATTTTCTTTGGTGTTTTTTTGTCATATGCAGATATAATGATTGTAGTTATCCAATGTACACAATGGTTGGTATGATATTTTATGAAAAGTTATTCCCGCAGACTGTACGTAAGAACCCGTTTGGTTTGTGGACTGGTGTTTTGAAGCCTCCAGTTCTGCAATTTCGTCTTCGCCATGTTGTTGTTTTTTTGCATCCAATGAACAGAAGTTGCCATATTTGGAATGCGGAGGAGCGACTTGTCAATCACAGTAAGCCCGCCCTAAAGCATACTCTGGTTAATGGTCTATTAAGGAAACATAATTTACTAAATGAACATCATGCTGTATTGAAGAAGACTTGAAACTAGAGATTGAGACATAAACTCATGTTTACAATGTTTACTGAGGGAATAAATCAAGAGAGAAGTAGAGTCATTTCCTATAGACTTCTATACAATCAGACTTCTTTTTTGCAACTGGAGGAGTCGCCCCCTGCTGGTCAGTAGAGAGAAGCCAAAATATGTCCGTTTAAGACAGACGTGATTTAAAGAGAAAACTTGTAACAGATTAGTTTCCAATACAACGACTTGGTTGGTTGTTGCAGCTGCTCACTCAGTTTAGATAAAGGACTATAGTATCTAAACATATATAATATTAGTGTTCTGTTAACATTAGCATGGCCTGACTGTCAGGGGGGCCTCTGGCCAAAAACGTGCTGTCGGGCCCTTACTTTCCCACCTACTCTCTGACTACCAACCAGGCAAAGCTGGCAGCGGCCCAGGGCCCCGCAGGGTGTCTGTGTGGTAATTATTTCGTTTCTCGAGGCCCGGTCTCATAGAGGGAACATGTCCAAAACTAATTTGATTGCCTTTAATTTGCTGTTAATATTATGCTTACACGGTCAATGTTCTTAATAAAATGTGTGTTAAATCCAATTATCACAAGCTAATTGATGTACGGCAAACAAGTTCAGTTGGGGCCCACAGCTCCCGGGGTATGTCCATCTGGCCTTAGCTGCCCAGGTTCTCATTGAACCCATTCCTCACCAACACGCCTACGCTGGAGTAATGTGTGGTAATTTGATTAAACACAACTTTATTAGGAATACGCATCATGTGGGTGGAGGCTCCGAACATGAAACGCAACGTCAGCAGTTTGAGCCGGAGACATTTGTTGCACGTCGTTCCCCTGTCGAACCTTCCCCTCATTTCCCTGTAAGGTCTCTAACGAAGGCATGAGATGCACCCGAGATGGTTAAAGGTTCTCGATACGACCTTCAGAGCATTAATATAGCAGCAAACAGCTTTTTGCATATGTGAAGATATGGTGGAGGATTGTCTACCTGAGCAGACCTGTCTACCCCATCATTAGGGAACGCTCCCCCCCCCTACCCCCCCCACCCACTACAGGTAAACACTGTCAGCTCTGTCAGCACTGTCGCAGTCATTTGCACTGTTGCCATTGCTTGCACTGTTAGCTTCTAGCAGGCGACGTAGCCGCCTCCATGTTGAGAGCAGTATGGAGGCAATAGAAGAATAAAAACATCATAAAAACTTAAATAATAAATGTCTTAAAACCTGGTTTCGAGACAGGACCCCTCTACAACACAAAAATACCACAACAAATTTTGTATTTATCAAATTATCAATACAAATTCAGAGGCCCCTTAGGGTCTCGGGGCCCCGGGGCTGTTGTCTTTAACACAATTAAAGCTCAAAACAATCTATTTCCCTAACAATCACATGCAGAGTAAAGCCAAACGGGGGTTTTGCTTCGTGACTAAACTTAGCGAAGAGGGGCTGATGTGAGCCACATCTGGATCACAAAGGCGTCCTCTGGCAGGAGACGGGAAAAAAACTCCACCTGAATTGCCGATCGCTTTCACAGAATTTGCACGCGTCCTCCCACAGAGGCGACACACACTTCCACTATGGTGGAAAACTCAGAGCCAAACCTCCTCCTGCTTCCACTTGGGCTTTGTACGGCCTGTTAACTGGACTGAACCGTGGCCCACTTACCTCCATGAGGACGAGGACACTTCCACTATGTTGAAACCTCATCGTAGCATTGTGCTCAGGTGATATGTACAACTTTTTTGGTTTTGTAACTGATTTGCTGCACCTCCAAAGAGACTGAAGAAGCACAGCGAAGGTGACGGGCCCCTTCTGTTCAGGATGTTCCTCTAAGCAGGTGTCCTGATGATGCATCGACGTACCTCATGTTTTATGGAGAGGTCATAACTCTTTAATTGAGATGGCCCCTAGTACTGAAAGGGAAGCTCTTTTACTTTAATCTGACTTATTAAAGTCTTATCATCCCACACGAACATCTGCCGTAAAGACACTCTGTTCTTTTTAGATTCACCAGGCAGCGACTGGAAAACAAACCGAGTGTGTACGGCGAGCTGGATGGTAATATTATGCATGTCTGGACAGTTCCTCAAACAGTGAAGGATTGCTTATGATCGTGATTACTGTCTGGATGATATCTCAGAGCCATGACATTTACTAACTAATGTCCCAGGTGGGATTGCACACTTTGGTATACTTTGACTGGTGTGTGTGTGTGTGTGTGTGTGTGTGTGTGTGTGTGTGTGTGTGTGTGTTTGCATGTTAAATGTAACAAACTCATGCATAAATTCAGTGCCACCAATGCCCCTTGGCGCTTCACAAACATTGTCACAGTGCGGATGTGGAGAAACTCACAGTCCGACGACTCTTTGCAGCGATTCCTTGATGCAAATTCTGGATAAGATCTGCTCTGTGTGGGACTTATCAGCTTATGGCTGCCAACATCCAAGATTCATGGAGAAATCTGGGAGGGATTTGTTGATTTCTCTCCTGAACTGGAGAGAGACACCTTCATCCTCAAAGGAGGACATGAGACAGATTCAACTCTTCTTAATATACAGTAGCCTAAAAAGAAGTAGCCAGCACTTTATCCTCATTACAAACACAATTAGTATCTCTGTAATCCCTCCATAATTACCAGGAGGGCATGCGCCCGTGAGTGAATGTGCACCACTGTGTCTGTCCAGGACTAATCTCTGCAGCATTCTGCAGCAGCAGACTGCACAATAGTTATGGCTGCATTGTCATCTCAGAACACCTTTTATTGCCTGATTTATGCTACCGCTGGCTGTCTGCTGACTCCTCCCACACTCTCAATCACTCCTACTGTTGACCGGCCCCCGGCCGTTATAAGGGCCACTAGTGATTTACAGTCCAGTGCATCTACAACCCCCAGCTGCTACTCTGCTGCTCTTTCAGTTTGCGTAGGGCCGCTGACCGAGTGTCGTTATTAGAAGAGTTGGGAGTTTACACTTCTAGCAGATGCAGAGTTGTGTTTCTGGCCACTTGATGAATGTAAGTCCAATATTCACTGTCTTATTAGCTCTGTTTTGGTCTCCACCAACTCTGAAATATGGAATATCTGGTGCTTTAGCGGATAAATGCTCCACCATGTTCACCGGCTATAGAAGCTCAGTGTGTCTGTCTACCGTCTGGGAAGGTGAGCTAACAGCTGCTTGTCTAGAAACAACCCTGATGAGAGCAGTGAGACTCAACCAAAAAGTTTTGTTCATAAAAACCGAAACAATAAGCAGCTTTAATAGTTTGTAACTTTGTTACAAGCTGTCCCGCCCAATCATATCGAACCACTCATTAACATAACTAATCCCTATGAGCGCATCGTAATATTTCTATCAATATAGATGTCTGTTTAATGCTTTAGCTTCGGCATATTGCAGAGATTCACCTGCTTGCATTCTGTTAAAGGTTTGTAGTCTTTTATCCCGAGCTGAGACCATCTGAGTCATTTCTTACTTGCCAAATGTCCCCAGAGCCACAGCAGATGTTATACAAATGTTTTTAAAGGCTCCGTATTAATCCTCATGACTAATATAATGATTTTAATCCGTAGAAATGGTGGAGTGCCACGTTTATGAACATGAGAATCCCCCACTCAAAACAGCTTGTAGTTCGAAAGGACAGAGAGAGGTGGCAAAATAGATTTCTTTTTAGACAACACTTTTTAATTAAACATCAAAAATCCACTTTGGAGACATTCTGATGTGAAAATGATATTCACAGTTGCAGGATGCGACTTTTAAATGACGGAACACAATTCCAGCATGGGTCATATCCTCAGGTGTTACAATTCAATCAGAGGCGTCTGTCATATCATCTTTTGTTGAGACAGAAACTGAAGACTTTTCATCTTACAGATAATAGTGCGTTTGTGCTTTGTGATCCTCGTTTTTACATTAATAAAGCCATCACTGTTCCCTTCACCTCTTATCTGAAACTGAGTAGGTGTTTGAGCTTGTGACTTGAATTAAAATAAACTGTGATAATTGCTATTAAATACATGATTACATTTAGATCTTAGTGGAGGGAGTTATTCCCACATTGTTTGGGGAAAAAAATAACTTTCGTACCAAGAATCTTAAAAGTAGAATTGTCCACTTGTTACACTCCGTTTCCATCTGCAGTCCGACTTTGCCTCCATTTCAGCCCATTTCTGTTCAATTTTCTCGAACCAGTCACTCGAGACCAACATATCTGCCTGAATCTAACTGCCCTTTAAAGCGACGTCAATGCGTAGTCATGACAACATACTGGTTTCTGGTGGAGCGGAGCGAGGTAAAAACAACCTATGATGTCAGGCGTTATTATTGAAACAAGCTTGACAACAACGTTAGTCCCGCACTTAGTGGCCCTGATTGGCTAATAGTTGGCTAATAGCCATTGATCCCATTCAAACCACCGTCTCATGTCATGATGCCAGATGAAGTGGTCTCCTCGTTGGAGTGGGCGGATTCAAGGTCGTGGGCTCGGGCGAGAGATTGATCGAAGCGGTGGAAGACTTACGGGATTACGGGGTCGACAGGTTTTTCTAGACTGCGTGAAAAGTTTCGTCATCTGCGACAGAAATCATTAACTCACCTTGACAGCATTAAAGGGGGCGCTAAGCGGTTTCCAATGAGGTGCAGGCCGACAAAGAGTCCTCCGACCTGGTTGAGCAATACGTCACGAGAGCCGGACAACGTGACGCTGACCACAGCGTTGGGTTTGAAGACGAAAAGAGATCGATGACTCCTGCGATGGGGAAGCTACCCACGGGCATCAGGTGTACTGCTCATTATCCGAGTAGATTAAAAAAAAAAACGTTGACCACGGTTGCTGGAACACACGCGACAGGCGTTAATGACCCTGTCACACTGACGCCTATACGTTCTCTTTGCTGCTATTTTAACATAATATACCCAGCGTTGGCTACTGGCATTCCTCCCACGGCCCACCTCTACTCGTAGGAGTACCGGTCTGCCTCTCCACACTAATGAATGGATGTAATAAAAGGTCCCTCGGGAGCTGAGAGGAGCAATATTGTGCTGTAGGCGCAGTAGCTTACTCGGAGATCACTCTTGCACTAAAGGAAGGTCGAC